>OZ012740.1:442508528-442933528 GCA_963859935.3 Lathyrus sativus | reverse complement strand
TCGCTTTTTAATGGTTAAATTTTTTTTTAATATTTTTAATTTTTAAACCAGTATTTTCATCTCTAATAGTTCATTATGTAAAGTATTAAATACTTTGCAGACAAAACTAGTAGAAAAGACAATTATGGCAGAAGAACTATAATATTTAATTAAATTCTAACCGTCGAAAAACGAAATACAAATAATATGACGAAAAAACCTTAAAAAACATTAATTAATGTAAGTTGTTTCTAATATAACTTAATTCAATGTACAAAGAATATCATTAATAATAACATACTTATGCAAACACATCATACAATAACTCAAACAATAACTGTTCTGGTCTGGGCTCCAGCTTGGCCAGGCAGGCTCAGCCTAATAATATCACGCCAAGCCCAGTCCAGCTTGAGCCGCGACCCCCGAGCACAAGGTCCTCGGCGGGCAAGTAACGCCCCTCCACGGGCAGGTAACGGCGTCGGCCAGACACTGCCCTCTCCGCGGGCAGAACCCGCTCCCTTGTCGGGCAAGACAACGTGTCCTTCACGCATTCTCCACGTGCTCCCCTCCGCGGGGACACGTCACCGGCCAACTGCCCATCTCCGAAAGAGCAAGTCAAACCCACTTTTCGGAGATCATGGGACAGTTGGACTAGGGCGGAGACCACGTCCTGGTCTCCACTACGCCACGTAAGCCCTAGCAGTCATCTGGGTTGGGCCTGACAATCCAGCCTAACACAAGTGACCGTTGGCCCAACACTGGGGTCTCTCCATAAATACCCTCTTCCACAAGAGGGTCAGGTAATTCGCTTCTTACCCCTTTTCTGTATTTGCTTTCACTCTGCCCAATTCCTTACTTTGGCATCGGAGTGTCTTGCAGGTACACCCCCCTTTTTTCCCTTTCAAATAACGACGAACAGGCATCAAAGTCGAAGACGCGTGGCAGCCAACGATCCCTTTCTGATCAGGTCAGA
The DNA here is from genome assembly GCA_963859935.3 of Lathyrus sativus. Taxonomy (NCBI): domain Eukaryota; kingdom Viridiplantae; phylum Streptophyta; class Magnoliopsida; order Fabales; family Fabaceae; genus Lathyrus; species Lathyrus sativus. The sequence continues at coordinate 442,932,576 of OZ012740.1, read as the reverse complement.
TCAATAACATTTATCAATAAAATACAACAACTCACCTTAACAAAACAACAATATACCTCAGCAAAACATCAACACGCTTCAACAAAAGCATCTAAAATAATACAAACAACAACATTTATCAACAAAAACATAAACTTAACCTAACTAAACAACAACAACATACATCAACATATCTCAACAAAAACATCTAAAACAACATAAACAACAACATTTATCAATAATAACATAAACTTACCCTAACAAAACAACAACATTTCTCAACAAAAACCTCAACATACCTAATAAAAACATCTACAGTAACACAAATAAAAATATTTATCAACAAAACAACAACACACCTAAAAAATAACTTAAACGCTTTAGTTATCTCAACAAAAACAACAATATAAAACTTATAATCTCATCTTAACAAAAAAAACCCTATGTTGGACAAATGTTTAGAACAAGAAAAACGTTTCACGTATATTTTTGAACAACAACAACATCATAACTCATAAAATGTATGGTGAAAAAGGTTTCACAAATGTATCTTTCCTTGAAAAAATTCATGAAAAATGAACCAAAGAAATGAGTTACTTGTTTCTTCTTGCAATGATTTGTGACACCTTTCCATGACTCATAATAGTTGTAGAAGTTATGTTGGATTTTTGTAAATAAATGATCAAGTTTTGAGAGATTGGGAGAGGGCAAGAAAAGTTAACGCTTCACTATTAGCTCAATCTATTCTAATGTGAATAAAGTTAGTTTATATAGGTAAAATATTTCACCACGGTTGATACGAAAGACCGTGGTGAAATGTTCTGATATTTCACTATGGTTTTTAATCAGGAACATGGTCAAAAGTATATAATTTTTATTTAAAAATATAAATTAAGGAAACACACCCTTTTTATAACGAAAAAAACTTAAAATTGTTGGTGTTAGAATTCGAAGCGTGTCACTCCTTCACATATCACAACGGTTGTTTATTTGAACCGTGGTGAAAAATGATTTTAAAAAATGAAAGACGCCTAATGTATATATATATATATATATATATATATATATATATATATATATATATATATATATATATATATATATATATATATATATATATATATATATATATATATATATATATATATATATATATATATATATATATATATATATATATATATATATATATATATATATATATATATATATATATATATATATATATATATATATATATATATATATATATATATATATATATATATATATATATATATATATATATATATATATATATATATATATATATATATATTACTTCTATTGGATAAAGGGTCATAGTAAGAAATCGTTACGAAATGTGCTTTTTGTAGTAGAGTAAGCTTGTTAATAATACATAGTGATTGAATGTAAAAACATAGAGTAAGTTGAATAAAATATTTTCTCTATTTTGTAAGTTGGATATAATATTTTGTCTATTTCTCTCTATTTTCAAAAGTATTTTATAATGGTTTTGAAGAGATCGAATGTATGTCTAGAATCATAATTGTTATATCGATTATGTGATTTCTCCCATTATCTATTCCTTTTTCCTTGCTCATGTATCTTACTAGTCATTGCAAATGTGGAAGAAGGATGATCATGTTGAGTGAATTATGTTTTTCGTGCATAGGTTTTAATAAATTATATATGTGCCCAATCAAGAATACTTGTCCACAAATTGATAGTTAAGGAGAAGGGGAATGTAGACTTAATCCAATTAACTGTGATGGTTTAAGGAAGATTTTATGTTGAACATCATGTTACAATGACGACTATTTTCAAAAGGAGGAGTTAATTCAAAAACAATTTTATCAAGGACTCAAGACGATAGTTGGGAATTGAGTCAAGTCACGAGGAAAGCCTATACAGTATTTTAGTTGGAACTCGAGGTGATCGTGACGATTTGAACCAAGTGGTAATGATAATCTAAGATGGAATTTATCTAAAACTCAATGTGATACTGACAATTAGATTGTATTAGAAAGTTCATTTTGTAAAATTAATATCATGCAATAAATGACAGAATTAGTTGCATATAGGACTTTGTCGCTCTTCTTTTTCTCATAAGGTTTTTAGGGTGGTGTCTTATGGGCTTTCACGATGGACTTTGAATAGGACCGAGTTTGGTTTCTAATTTTAGGTTAATCTTTTGATGATACTTCTCGATTATCCTCAATAGTGTTCTCATTTTTTGCCTATATCACAATTATGACGGCTTGTTCATTTAAATGTCTTTGTGACAAATATGACATGATTTAAGGGGATATATATATATATATATATATATATATATATATATATATATATATATATATATATATATATATATATATATATATATATATATATATATATATATATATATATATATGTGTGTGTGTGTGTGTGTGTGTGTGTGTGTGTGTGTGTGTGTGTGTGTGTGTGTGTGTGTGTGTGTGTGTGTGTGTGTGTGTGTGTGTGTGTGTGTGTGTGTGTGTGTGTGTGTGTGTGTGTGATATCCAATTTCCATATGTTAACAATGCAGACTTAATCAAGTTTTTATGCATTTAGAGACCAATTTTCTTCATGAAGAGAATATTCAGGAGGAGTCTCAACTCTAGCATGTAGAATTCTTCTCGATGCCAACATGTTTGACCATGATAGCTTCCTTGTTGAAGTGTTGAATGTAATTTTCCATCGGCTCATCTCCCTCTAGACTACATCTCTCAATGTTTCTTTAGTTTTGAGATGTTAGTGAGATGTTATGAAGTGATAGCTAAATTGTCAACATATTTCCTTCCAGTATCCTATAGAGTTGACTTGTAAAATTTTAAACCACGCTCTTGATCCCTCCTTGAGGGTCAAGTCGAATAGCCTACTTTTTACTTAGACTTTGTTCTTTTTATAATTGGGGCGTTTGGTGTTTTCGACGTGTTTGGCTACTTAGACTTTGTTCTTTTTTATAATTGGGGCGTTTGGTGTTTTCGACGTGTTTGGCTGGGTTAGTGGTTCTTTCATTCTCCTCCATCTAATGAGGTTTTTCTAATAAATTAAGGGTGGAAAATTTATTTATTTTGGGGGTGAAAGATTTTTCTGTAGGGGATATATTTTTTTCCCAAATTTAAGAGATGTAGATTGGTGGTTGTTTTAATGGTTTTGAGGAGAACAGATCACTCTGATGCCTAATTTTTTCCTCTATGTAGGTTGAAGAGATGTAGTGTTAGCCCAATGATGTGAAAAAACGCAATAGAGCGCAAACTCTGTAGATCTTAGGTTGTCTTCAGATGGGTTGTGGTTGGGGTGCCATTCTGCCCATTCTCCATACATTGGTATTAGTGCAATAGTATGTGCTTGATCTTGATCTTACACCATCAAGTATCTGATGTGTTAACTTTGGAAGGTATATTCATTATAAAAACCTAATTAGAATGTACAAGTGTAGGTAATATATATATATATAGTAAACTAGGGAACTAACTAACTCCTAACTTAGCTCCTAACTTAACTCTTAGCTAAACTAATTCAGTTACAACTAAGATTAATTAGAGTTATTATTTACATCACTATTTTCATCATGTAATAGCCCCCCACAAGCTGGACTATGAATGTCTAATAGACCAAGCTTGGAAATCAATGAATTGAAGGAGGAAGCAGGCAATGGCTTGGTAGGTACATCTGCCAATTATGCAGCAGAAGAAACTGGTAGGAGGTGAATGAGGCCAGTTTGTATTTTTTCACGAATGACATGACAGTCAATTTCAATATGTTTTATCCTCTCATGAAAAATGGGGTTGTGAGCAAGATAGATTGCACTCTTGTTATCAAAGTAGACTGAGCTAGGTTGAGCAAGAGAAATGTGAAGATCCTTAAACAAATACTGCAACCATTGTAATTCACAAGTTAAGCTAGCCAAAGCTCTATATTCCGCTTCTGAACTAGACCTGGATACTGTGGACTGCTTTTTGGATTTCCAGGACAGCAGAGATGTGCCAAGGAAGACGCGGTAACTAGTCACGAATCTGCGAGTAGCAGGGCAACTTTCCCAATCCGAGTCTGCAAAACCAGAAAGTTTGAGTGTGGAGGAGGAAGAATAAAACAATCCCTTAGCAGGAGCACTTTTGAGGTATTTGAGCACTCTAATTGCTGCAGAGTGATGAACTTGTAATGGCTTAGATATAAATTGACTAAGTTGTTGAACAATGAAGGCAATATCAGGCCTGGTTGTAGTCAAATATAACAGTTGGCCAACAAGTCTCCTATAGGTTGTTTCATCTTCATATGGGGTGAGTCATTGTCATGAAGTTTCAAGGATTAATCAAAAGGAGTTGTACTAGGCTTTGTAGCTAATAAACCATTGTTCTCAAGCAATTCTAATGCATACTTCCATTGATTGAGAAAGATGCCTTGAGTGGATCGTGCAACTTCCAATCCAAGGAAGTATTTAAGCTTGCCAAGATCCTTGATTTTGAATGTGGAATTAAGAAATCGTTTGACAGAATGTATTTCCTGTAAATCATCACCTGTCAAGACAATATCGTCAAGATAGACTAGAAGGGCAGTGAAATGAGAATTATGTAGTTTTGTGAATAAATAATGGTCAACAGATGACTGTGAATATCCAAGGGAGATAAGAGCAGTGGATAACTTGGAAAACCACTGTCGGCTAGCCTATTTCAGTCCAAATAAGGATTTACGTAATTTGCAGACTGTATTGGAAGAAGAATTAGGGAGAAAGAACCCAGGAGGCAGATCCATATACACTTCCTCATGCAGATTACCATGAAGGAATGCGTTGTTAACATCAAGTTGTTCTAAATGCCAGTCCTTAGTAGCAGCCACATATAGAAGGGTGCGAATTGTTGTGAGCTTAGCAACTGGTGAGAAGGTATCAAAATAATCCACACGCTCTAGTTGAGTGTATCCCTTTGCCACCAAACGGGCCTTGTATCGTTCAATGGATCCATCAGCATGATGCTTGATCTTGTAGACCCATTTGCAACCAATTGGTTGCTTACCTGCAGGCAAATCAACAACAGACCAAGTGTTTGTGGATACAAGAGCATCTAACTCATATTTCATAGCAAGATTCCAACAGTCAAACTTACATGCTTGTTTATAGGTTTTGGGTTCTGTAAGGGAATTAATGGATAGGCAAAACTGTTTGTGACAAGGACTACATTTTTCATATGACAATACAGAAGAAAGAGGGTAAGGAGAGTTACCTGGAGTAGATGCTGACAGCAGTGAGGATAGAAAATTGCAGTGATATTCAGAGAGATAAGCTGGTGGTTTTGTGAGTCTGTTAGATTTTCTGGTTGGTACAGGAGGGGAAGTAGGAGAGATTATGTCATGTGGTGAAGGAGGTAATTGGTGAAGAGAGGGAGAAGAGATGATGTCATGTGGTGAAGGAGGTAAATTATGAAGAGATGGAGGAGAGGTAGGTTCATTTGGTAAAGTTAAGGATGGTGGAATATCTGTGAGAATGTCAAATGTGTCAAAGGTATTTGTATCAGGGTTGATACTGACAGAATGATTTTCAAGTGTGGGTGAAGCAAAAGGAAAGATAGTTTCATGGAAGATTACATTCCTTGAAACATAAAATTCATGGGTGAGAGGGTCATAAAGGAGGTAGCCTTTGGTGCCTTCCTTATATCCAAGGAAGATGGATTTTCTTGCCCTTGGTGCAAATTTTGTTCGATTGTTATGTAAGGTCGAGGAGTATGCAAGACATCCAAAAAATTTTAAATGATTAAGGCTGGGAGGAGTAGAATGAAGCATTTGATAAGGGGTGAGGTTGTTCAAAAGAGGGGTGGGAAGTCTGTTGATAATGTGAATAGCTTGTTGTATGGAGAGGTGCCAAAGGTTATGAGGGAGATGAGAGTGAAAAGAAAGAGCACGTGCAACATTCAAAATGTGTTGATGCTTTCTTTCCACGATGCCGTTTTGTTGAGGTGTTTCAACACATGACCTATGATGGATGATACCTCGAGAAAGGTAAAAACTAGTCATGAGAAACTCAGGCCCATTGTCACTACGAAGACATTTGAGTTTCTTATTGAATTGAGTTTCTATGAAGGAAATGAAATTAATTAAGTGAGTTCGGGTTTCACTTTTATTTTTCATGAAAATTGTCCAAGTAAACCTGTTGTAATCATGTACAAGTGTTAGAAAATACTTATGACCACATATGGAAGGGGTGGAAAGAGGTCCCCATATATCAGCATGAATTAAATCAAAAATGGCAACAAATTTAGTATTACTATGACCAAAGGGTAAATTTCTTTGTTTAGCCAAATGGCAAGTATGACAAGGTTTATGATTGTCATTGAAAGTGACAGAAGGAAATTGAGATGAATTACATTTGTGTATATGAGAACTTAAATATCCTAGTCTAAAATGCCAAATGGTGGTAGGATCAGGTTTAGAAGAATGTAAATGAGTAGAGATGGTGTTGACAGAATCAGGTGTGGGAGAGAGATCCAGAGATGAGGTAGTGTCAAGCACATACAATTTGCCAATCCTCCTAGCTGTAAATCCAGTCATCTTGGGATGGAGTAGCTGCACAATTTTACAACAATTAGGGTAGAGTTTGACATCATATAAGGTGGAATCAAATAGAGTAGTAATATAGATAATGTTGACATGAAATGAAGGAAAGTAGTAAACATTATGAAGGACAAGGGAGTCATATAACAAAACTGAACCAGCTATTGTGGTAGTAACAGTGTCACCATTAGGCATGGTCATAGATTTAGGTGCAATGTGATATGTGGAAAAATAACTGTCAAAGATATGAGTGATGTGATCAGTGGCACCAGTGTCAATGATCCACCATTGACTAGTATTATCACATTGGGGTTTTGAGAGATTCTTACCAGATGAGGGAGAGGGAGAGGGAGAGGTATGAGAGACAAAATTTGTAGCAAAAAGAGAATTAACTGAAGAAGGTGGATTAGATTGCAAGTTGGATTGTTGGAGGAGCTGTAAAATCTGAGTATATTGCTCTTGAATAGTGGACAAAGAAGCACTTGATCCATTGGTTGATGAGGAAGCGGATGATGATGAGGAAATTGGAGCAGAACCAGCATCTTGAACAGAGTTCACCACAGAAGCATTTCCAGCAGGTGATGAGGAATTTGCCTTACGATGTTGAAACCCAGGAGGATACCCGTGCTTGATGAAACAAGTCTCAATAATGTGGTTGGTGCGACCACAGTGAGTGCATAGCCGGTTGCCACGGCCACGACCACGACCAGAGTTATGAGAAAAACGAGAAGGCGTTTGAGAAGAGTAATTCACCGACGATTGATTCTCAATGGAAGAATCAGTGGTTGAATGGAGATTGAACAGGCGTTCTTGTTGAAGAATCAGATTGAACGCATTGTCAAGGATTGGAAGTGGAGACATCAGCATAATTTGTGAACGAACATGAGAGTATTGATCACCAAGACCTTTCAAGAACTTGATTACGTTATCTTGCTCCTTGAATTTGCGTAGATCTGTAGCAGCACCACAAGAACACGGTATAGCACAAGTACAATCACAAATTGGGCGAAAAGTTTCGATTTCTTCCCAAAGCGTCATCAATTTGGTGAAATACGAAGAGATATCAAGAGTTCCTTGTTGAAGACGAGCTACTTCCTCTTGAATATCAGCAATGCGAAAAATATCACCCTGAGAGAACCGGTTTTCCAAACTCTTCCATACAAGAGAAGCACGATCACACCGGAGGAGAGATTTCGCAATATCTTCAGAGATTGAACGTTGAAGCCATGAGAGGACAAGGTTGTTACATCGAAGCCAGGGTTCATAGAGAGGATCAGAGATAGAAGGAGGAGAAAGAGTGCCATCAACAAATTTTACCTTGTTCTTGGAGATAAGAGCCACCTTCATCGATCTGCACCAGATTTGATAATTCTTGTTATCAAGCACAGGTTGAACGAGAATAAGAGATGAATTCTCATTCGGATGCATATAATATGGATTGGAGGGATTGGTAGCAAAATCAGAGTAAGAAACCACCATTGTTGAGGTGATTCAGCAAGAAAAAGGAATTGCAGAACGCAAAGAGGAAGATGAATCGCAGAAAAAAAGGTTTTCAAACTGATACCATGTTAACTTTGGAAGGTATATTCATTATAAAAACCTAATTAGAATGTACAAGTGTAGATAATATATATAGTAAACTAGGGAACTAACTAACTCCTAACTTAGCTCCTAACTTAACTCTTAGCTAAACTAATTCAGTTACAACTAAGATTAATTAGAGTTATTATTTACATCACTATTTTCATCATGTAATATGATGGTTCTGTTGGTTTAGGTGACAAAGTAGTTATTGCTCCATTGGCCAGATAAGTGTTGTTGTTAGTTATTGTTTTCTACCTAAAAGCCATCAAAAAGCTGTTTTGGTTTTCTTCCAAAGGAAAGGAACCTCGTACCCCCATTAAATTAGTCGTATTCTTCAGGCTGAATTTCAAATGGATTAGGTGAGTCCAATTCAGAACAATGTTGATACTGACATATCAGTCTACCTTTGGTTACAACATCATATGACAGTGGCTTAGATAACATAATCAAAATTCAAAATAAAAATCATTATATGTAGTAGACCAAATAAAACATTATCTATAAAATAAACTTTTGATTTGTTAAAAGTCTTTTCCATAATAAATATGGCTTCATTCAAGTTCAACTAACTAATTGACTACAAAATTACAGGTTCAAAAATCTCACTGAGCTATTCAATGCAAGTCAGAACAAAAATCTTTATATATAGAAGGCAATGCCAATTCCAAAAAATAAAACAACAAAAAACCAATAAATCAAAATTGCATAAGCTAGCCCAACCCTAAGAAAAAAAGGACTATGAACACATCAATAGGATTTCATCTATACACATCACTAATTTGACACTAACCTATTCATGTACAAAAATGCACATATGTAAAAATGGAAGAAAAAAAACTACTAAATAAACAGGACAAAATTTCGTCACATATCGTTAGCAGTTTTTTTTTTTTAAATCGATAGAATTATCGATTTAGATTAACGGGCGAGATTTCCCACACTCCAAATGGAGCTTGCAAATGTTGTTCCCGAAGAGCCCGATTCTTGTGGCGAGCTTGTTGTCATGTTCTGTTTTATTCTGATGTGTCTGAGATCAGCAACAAATCCTGGTTTTGAAATGTGAACATCATTCAGTTCAACACTGTTATTGGTCAACATTTCTACAACGTCTGACATTCGTGGCCGTAATCTTGCGGTTTCTTGCACGCAAAGTAATCCAACTTTGAGGAATTTTATGGCTTCTTTTGCGGAATAGTTTCTATTAAGCACAGGATCCACAATTCTTAATAGATTATCGGCCTCATAAGCTGCATAAGCCTGCAAACATGTTCAAACCAGTTGACATTAATGTGTGTTTTGTCAAATGTTGACAATTTCGGTCCTATATGCTACAATGATCATTCACTATTTTTTTCCACAAAGTGAGGTAGAATTTTTGTAGCTATCCTTGTAGCATCGACAACGACACTTGTGACTATGTCCAATTTATTCAGTTTTTTAAATTATTATCAGTATCAACGTGTCATAATCAACGTCGTGTATGATGTTTGGGTCTCCCTGTCAGTGCTTCATAGGTAGCTATACAAGAAGGGTAAATAACTTTTTGATTTCAAATTTCATACCTTTTCGACAATGAAACGTTCGATATCTTTATAGGCATCTACAACGGCTAAGCCAGTGATAACTTGTAAAAGCAATACTCCAAAGCTATAAACATCTGATTTTCTTCTCAGTTGTCCAGAACTAGCATACTCAGGAGCCAAATAACCCCTGTCGAACAAATCACATTAGTTAATTAACAAAAGGAATTCAAATTTTCAATCATCGTACAATTTGTTTTCTTAATCTTAACACTTACAATGTCCCTGCAACTCTAGTGCTAATGTAAGATTTTTCATCTCTCATCAATTTCGCCAAACCAAAATCTGCAAGTTTCGGTGTAAAACTTCTGTCTATCAGTATATTCTTAGCTTTGATGTCCCTATGCACTATATGAGGCTTCAACTCCTCATGGAGATACGAAAGTCCACGAGCCACACCGATTGATATACTCTTCCTTTCTTCCCAACTGAATCTCTCCCGTTTATCCTCCGAACCTATCAATCAAAAGCCACAACAAGAACCATAGTTTATTTCCACCTCATTTAAATAATGTTCCAACCTCAAGTTCGCTGCACTGTTATACTACTGTTATACAGAAGATTCAGTGCAATGAACTTAAAGTCGGAATAGATGATATTTAGAGAGAAAATTGAAAAAAAGAGTTGAAATGAAGTACCTAAGAAAGTGTGGTGGAGGCTATTATTCTCCATGTAATCATAAACTAAATATCTTTTTGCTCCTTCAACACAACACCCTTTAAGGCTAACAAGATTACGATGCTTCATATTTGCTAGTGTAGCTAACTCCGCAACAAATTCTCTTTCTCCTCTCATGGATTCAATTTCAATAGAAAGCACTTTCACAGCAACAAAAGATCCATCCTTAAACCTTCCCTTAAAAACTCAATTAAATTAAACCCTAATCAATTTTTCCATCAAATAATAATAATAATCATAACTCAATAGTTAACAAAAATTAATAATAAAATATCTAACCTTATACACAGAACCAAATCCACCTTGTCCAATTTTGTCACTGAAATTACCAGTAGCAGATTTCAATTGTTGATAAGTGAATAGACGAAAGCTTCCATCATTAATCTCTCCATCAGCAAAATCTACGACAGATCAAAACATGATTAACAAAAACAAAACATAATTTGAGTGTTTAATTAAAGTAAATATATGTATTATACCGTTGTTGTTAACTTCAGTAGAACATGAAAATAAACAAGCAGGAAAAGAGAACTTCATGACTCAGAAGAAAAGAGGTAACAGATTTGGTTGGTGATAGAAGTTGAGTGTATTTATATATATAAGAAAAAACATGTTTGAAAGAAGAAAAAGAAACACGGTGTTAAGCTCAGAATATTAATTAGCCTTTGACAATTTCATCTTGGAATTTTTGTGAACTTTTTTTTAACTGGGTCTAAATTGACGACGGAGTCGTTTATGAGATAAGGTTTGTGAAGGATAGAGAGGACAAATGTTATTATATTTTATATAGTAATATGAAATGAGGCCATGCTTAAGGAATTATGTAGGTATATATTATAAAAGAAAATTAAGTATACCTCGTGACTCGAGTAAACACCAAAAGGCATACTTGTGTACACACTTAAAAAGTTCATTTTAGAACCGTGGGTTTTGAATTAAATTTACTTTTGGTAATTGTTTTTGTTTAGTTTTAATTTTGATTTTTAGTTATTAATTTGTTAATATAGATAGATAGAGAGAGATTCCTACACCTTGATGGCACATGTTAGAAAAAGAAATTGATTTTGGTTTTAAAAAAATCATTATTCGTTGTATTGCATTAAATTCTACCCATGTCCTTTTCATCAAGTTCCCGTGCTTTCATAATTGACTGATTTTATGACGTCTTCAAATCAGTCAAATGAAATTTGATGTCTTCTAATAATATTTGATTGTCCTGTTTGTTCCCACATTCTCTAGCCCCAAGTTAAGGGTCTTGTCTCCCAACAAAAAGTTGTCTTCAGTTGAGGACTCACCTTCCTATAAAAAGGATGTCTTCATTTGAGAGATTGACCCTAAGCTTAGGAACATGCCTCCCAATAAAAATTACGCATTTAGTTGAGGGATTAGCTCCAAGTTGAGGGACTCGCCTCCTACTTAAATGGACCATTTACCAAAATATTGAACCTGCCTCTTGGAGAATGACTCACTGTAAACTATGGGACGAAACCTAACAGAAGTTTTAAAATATTTCACCTTTTACAAAGCCCTCGTGTTTGAGGGACAGTGTAGTGTTATATTTTTGAAAGTCCCTAAATTAGAGAGATGCAAGGGTTTTTGCCCATGAGATGATGCTTGGGAGCTACCTTTGTGTAGTATAGGGCTAGCCTTCCTAATGAGACATGTGCACAATACCATTATCTCACCGTCAGTTATGCAAACTGAGTAATGCAACGACTTCTTCAAGAATAGATAGTCAATAACCTCCCTTAGTCAAGGGGAGCAATTACGACGTCTTAGGGTTTCCTAAGTATTAGGCTTAAGGGTCTCTATAAATACTTATCCCCTAACAAGGAAAAGGGAAAACCTAACTTAACCACGTATCTCATAATACACATAGTCTTTCATCTCGCGTTAGTTGGACTCTCATATCACCATAAACATTGTAAAACCACCATACATGATTTCTCGCCACCGCGGGCAAGCCCTATCTATCCTAAACTATTATAAACCTATTAAGACCTCTAAGTGTCTCCCACCCTTGTAAGGATACCATGCATACATGTACTTTTTTTATCATTACAAGCTTAAAATACACCCCAAATTTCCTGATACTCTTAGAAATAACATTTACTTTTCATCCACATTGCCACGTTGTAAGAAGACTTATAGTGGCCATAAGCATGCCATCTTGTTTCAATTATTAACAATATTTTTCAATCCAAATAACTCATACCAACTCAACTCTCATTCAGAGACGTCAATAATGTAACATCTATTTAGGTTGTCAATTTGGTTCTATGTGATTTGTAGGTTAATGTCCTTTAAAGTTTTTGATGATGGTAGTTGTCTGGATCTATGTGCTAGAAGGTATATGAAGAAGTGGTCCAAGATGATAGAGCTCATGGATAGCAAGACTTAAGAATCAAATACTTAGCTTTGACGATTGATGATGACTACACTTGAAGTCAAGAAAATGCTAAAGTTGTAAGTAGAGATTGCACCTAACAGGGGGGTGAATCAGGTACTTTGATCGATTTTCGGTTACTTAAAATTTTGCTTCTAACTTTTTTGTTTGGTGATGATTTAGAAAGCAGTAAAGTGCAGAAATGTAAAGAACATTGAGATGTATCCTAGTTCCCCTCATAATTCGAGAGTACATTCTGCCGTCTTACGCAGTAAAAGATTTCACTAAGAGTTTAAAACTTTGTACAAGCCTATCCTAGCCATTATACACAAGTTCATAACTCAATCGATAAGGACAATCCCCTTATGATCTTTACAATGTGAAAGAAGAGAACAAACCTCTTTTTTCACTCTCTTGCTTCCAACAATCTAGGGCAGCAAGGTATTCACACTAATATAAATTTTTATACAAGAGTTTGAAGTTGGATAATATGTATATAAATTACTAGAATTGATCTTCCCTTTCAAGCTTACAATTCACAATATGGTATATAAGTGCTCAAAGATTATAGTGTTAAAACTTTAAAAAATGCAATAAAAATGTATGCAGTAAGTTTAAAACAACGATTAAGACACAAGGCACTTGTTTTCAAAATGAGAGAAAGAATGAATTTTAATTGTATTGAAATAGGTGAATTTTTGAAATCTGAAACATATGATATTTATATAAGTATCATACCATTTTGAAAGAGTGTATAATGATCAATCAATGCAATGTTTGGTGGTATACAGATAAAATACATTTGAATCAGATTTTTCATGAAAAAGGGCAGCTACTTTAGTGGTAACCGGTTAACACCAGTTATAGCAGAAGCAAAGCCTAAAAATTTGAATTTTTTGCATGTGTAACTAATTAACCAAAAGGTATAACCGGTTACACCTGGTACATTTTAAAAAACTAACGTATTTTATGTTTTGAGTATCAGGTGCGAATTGTAGCGGTTTTAAAGTTCCTGTTACGATGTTTTCAAATGCCACTATTTACCAAAAACACAATGTTTGAAACAATCTTCTGAAAAAATAACTTTTACATTTGTTTAACCAGTTAACCAAATGGTGTAACCGATTACACCTGCTATAAAATTGAAAAATGCCTTAAAAATCAGTTTGTATGCAAATTCCATTAAGTGTTAAACAAGGTTATGTATGTGAATGAAAATGCCATCATTTTTTTAGCACTATAGTATAACATATAATGGAATTTTAACTTGTACCTAAAGATGATGATCAAGCTCCAAAGAGGTCTAAGTTCATCTTGACAAAATTGCTTGAGATACAAGTCTTGATTCCATAGCTTTGACTTATTATGCTTTTACTCATCCTTTGCACATGGTCTTGTGAGATTAAAGTTGTCTTCATCAAAGAACAATGTTAGAGAAGCTTGACTTCACAATCTCCCCCTTTTTTATGATGACAACTATTGAAAGTGAAAATGATTTAATCTCTTAGAACGTTTAAGAAGCTCTCTTATGATGCTTTTACTCATCCTTTGCACATGGTCTTGTGAGATTAAAGTTGTCTTCATCAAAGAATAATGTTAGAGACGTTTTACTTCACAATCTCCCCCTTTTTTATGATGACAATCTGTTAGCTCAGAAATTTGACGCCCATATTAAGTTGGAAGTGTTGATGAGAATGTTAAATTCTTGAAGAGGTTTAAAGGAGTTTTTGATTGGATCTTCATGATAGGTTTAATTCGAAGGTGCTCACATAAGGAAAGGATACTTTTTGGAATTAGAAAATATTTCTAAGAGTTGGGAAGCTACTTTCGACCGAGAATACTGATGATGTTCGACGCTTAGGGAATTCAAAATTCAAATAAAGGAGGGAGTAGTTATTATTGTCATCTCTTGAATAAGACAAATGGCGCACATCCAAGGGACAAAAGCTTGCAGCACCACACTTGTCATATGTTAATTTTTTTAGGAAGTTAACAGCAGTTAGTTTTGTTATTATAAATAGGAGTTCTAGAAATAATATTAAGGGGGGATAAGTGTATGTGTTCACTTTGTACAAGTTACTCCAGATTTACTCAAAGTATCTGCATGTAGAGAAAAGAGTCTTGGGAGAATGTACGTGATGTAAACACCATTTTCTTCTTTAATGCAATTTACATTAACTTTTCATTAAAAAAATTATCTTTTACTTTATTGCAAGTTACGTTTCAACATCGTACCTTATTTTTTCAGCCTTTCCTTTGATGTCTTCATCCCTTTTTTTTATTTAATGTTCTTGCGTTTCTTTCAAACCATACTTTTAGATAAACTTCTCTTTATGAACATTGTCGAAGTGTTTAGTCTTCAGAATTTACTCTTTCTTTATGCAAGTTCTTGTCTTCATCATTTACCAGTACTTCAATTTTACTTCTTTTTTCCCAAATCCATTTACACTTGAAATAAGTTATTTTATCATGAACTCTGTCGAAGTGTTCATCGTCTTTATAAACTTTATTTAAGATCAATTAGCACATGTCCTAGGATTTGTATGGTCGATCCTGCAAGTAAAATAGATCTTTTTCGATTTATAAGACCAGCGGTTGTTCACCAATTTTCACGGCGAACAAATTGGCACGCCCGATGGAACCATGCTAACTTCTATAAAGATTTTTCTAAGATTTTGTAAATATGCATTTATTAGTCTTTTCTTTGAGAAAAATTCGTTGCATGTTATTGAGAAATGGAAAAGTAGCCACTACAAACGAAGAGAGATCAAGGAGAAGAAACACTAGTAAAATGGCGATGGATACTAGTCAGCCAAACAATCCAAACCCTCGAGGGAGTGGTTCTAATCTTCAATCAAGTAATTCAGATAATCATCCTAGTAACACTAACCCTCGAAACGTGTCTAGGAATGATGTAGTGCCACCCCTAGTTCTTTCGACAGGAGAGCCAATATTGCCTCCTGTTATGTCTGAACCAATGCCATCAATGGTAGGTTCAGGGTCGACATATATAAGGGCTTACACTCAACTTGTTTTGGATTACATTGGGCCACAAGCATCTAATCCCCAAACTTTACCAAGAGGAACTTCGACGTTTAGGCATTTTCTCCCTCCAGGGTTTTCACAACCATTACCAAGGAATCCACCGTATGGAATGCCAACATTAGTAATGCAAGGCCTCCAAAATGCTCCCCCACTATTCTCAAAGAATGTAATGTCTTTGCCATTACAAAGGTCAGGATCTGAGATAAATATGGGTCGAAACAGTCAAAGTGTAGGTGTGGGATATTCCACTCAAGGTTCTAGTCTGACAAATACTTCTATAGCATGTTTAAGACAGCAAATGGATGAGAGTAACCTACAAATGGTACAAACCTTGTCCCAAACTATGGGGGAATTTTTTCAGCCCTTGATCCAGAATACTACCCAGACTAACCAACAATTAGCAGTGCAATTGGCACGCTTGGCAGAATTTATGGGTGTACCAGCCCCTGTTCAAGGCACAACTGTTGTGGAAAACATTCCACGACGGAACTTAGGGAACATACTTGAGGAAAATATAGAAAATCAGGGGATAGTCGAACCCTTTAGCTTCGAACCCCTTAGACTCGAACCTCCTAGAGTCGAACCACCTAGGAACCAAGTGCCAATTCCGGTAGAGAGGGAACAAGAGGTAGTTACGATAAATCGAAACCAAGATGCTGACCGTGTTATACAACAGGTTCAACGTAACAACATAGCTGCCGATAACAACCTAGCAACCATGGTCGAAAGAATAATGGCCCAAAATGGGGTAAATTTTGGTTTTACTAGGCCAAACTATACATCACCAATAGTAGATTACATTCTCCAATCAAAATTGCCTCCTAGGACGAAGGTACCAAAGTTTACCAAATTTTCAGGAGATACTACTGAATCTACTATCGAACAGGTAGCCTGGTATATGATCGAGGCTGGAGAGATTGCAAATGACGAAAGTCTTAGGATAAAATATTTTCCAAGTTCTCTCATCAAAAATGATTTTACTTGGTTTACAACCCTACCTCCTAACTCAATCTGTAATTGGACCCAGTTGGAATGTTTATTCCATGAACAATTCTACATGGGACAAACCAAGATTAGTTTAAAGGAATTGGCTAGCATAAAACGAAAGTTTATTGAGCTAATAGACGGTTACCTAAATAGGTTTCGATTACTTAAGGCTAGGTGTTTTACTCAAGTGCCAGAATATGAGTTGGTCGAAATGGCCGTTGGTGGCCTTGATTACTCTATTAGAAAGAAGTTGGATACCCTTTATCTAAGAGATATGGCCCAACTAGCTGATATGGTTTGACAGTTAGAACGTCTGAAAGACGAAAAGGCTAAGTTTAATAACAGTAAAAAGGTAGCCTATGTTGAATATAATGAGAATGTCAAAGGTTTACATGATGAACCATTGTATTTTGACGAAAATGAGATAGATGTTGCTGAATTAAAGTAGGGTCCTCTGTATGCTTGTAAAATGTTAGCTCCTTCGAATGGAAATTTTTTTGTCGAATGTGAAAAGAATGACAAGTTCCCAAAGAAAACATATACTTTCAATATCACTAAATGTGACAAAATCTTTGATTTGTTAGTTAAAGATGGACAAATGATAGTGTTTGTCGCTACTGCGAAAATCGGCGCCGGCTGAACAGAAGAGTCGTCACCGTGCGTTATTTATCCCAACAGAGGGAAAGGAAACGCTCGAAGTAAACCTACCGCAAAGACGGGAAAGGAATGGTCATCGCAACCAAATCCTGGATTCGGGAGTCGGTTACGCAAGGGGAAGGTATTAGCACCCCTCACGTCCGTCGTAGTCGACGGGATCCATGCTTGTTTTCGGGTATGGAGTGTTATTCTATCTATCCTACAGGTCTGGGGTTAAAAGAAAAGAAAATGACTCGGCAAAGTATCGCACTTTATGCCTACGTATTCCCGTCTGGAACGAGAAATCAGAGTCAACGTAGTTCGCCTACCTACGGGAAAGGAGGGGAAGGTTGCTCGCTAGGATATCGCATCCTATGCCTACGTACTTTCATACAGCATGAAAGATCAGAGCAAACGTAGTTCGGGCCACGTACGACACAAGTCTATTTCGATTTTTTTATCTCCTTCTGAAAAAGGGTTTTTCTGATTAACAGTCCAAGCGGACAAAAATTGACGTTTTGATGAGTTCACATTCTTTTACGGAAGAAGTGTCTTTTATTGTGTTTGAAATATTTATTGTGCTTTTTGTGTTTGTTTTGAGAAAGAAGAGACAGCAACTCTAACCTATGGTTGAAAAGGGAATCAAACTAACCTAATGTTATCATGCATGGGTTAAGACCTAATGTCTATCATGTTCCTCTCTTGCGCAGAGAGAAACAGAGATCCTAAGGGGATAGACGGAAAAACAACAGCATATATACAATAAAGCAGTAAAATATGCATGAATGCAGCAGTACAAGCTAGGCAAGGGAGTCCCGCTCTTCCTCGAACCTTGAAAACAACAGGCAAAAGCGAACAAAATTCACTTTCAACCTAACATATTAATTGGCAAACAATACAGTTCGGGAAACTCAAACAATACATCAAAAGCTATAAACAGCAAAAATAAACAGCAAACAACAACTCTGCACAGCAAGCTCCATCAACATCTGTCTTCAAGTCATCTTTAAACATCTACAAGCTTCAAGCAAGCATCAATCTTCAAGGAAAGAGACTCTAACAGTAAACACCTTCAACAACTTCAAACAACAGGGCTTCAGACAGCAGCAGTCAAATGCACAGCTTCAACAGCACAATCTTCATCTTCAAGCAAGGTTTCTATCTTCGATCTTTCATGGCTTTTCTTCAAATCACACTCTCCAGGATGAGGAACAATTAATAGAATGAATTGGGATGTTAGACAGCTAGCTGACCACCAAAGGTGGCAAGCAGACTGTTAACAAAATGTAGAATGTTTCTGTCGCTTGCGCGAAAATAAGGTGCCGGCATGACAGAAGAGTCGCCACCTTTCGTTATTTATCCCTCAGGGCGGGAAAGGAAACGATCGGAAAAACCTGACGAAAAGAGGTAAGACAAGGTCATCGCAACCATTGTCTGGGTTCGGGAGTCGGTTACGCAAGGGGAAGGTATTAGCACCCCTCACGTCCGTCGTACTCGACGGGATCCTCGCTTGTTTGTTTACTTGGACGGGTTGGTTATAATCTATCTACCTATCAAGGCTGGCTGAAAAAGAAAAGAAAAATGACTCGACAAAGCGTCGCACTTTATGCCTACGTATTCTCATCAGAGAATGAGAAATCAGAGTCAACGTAGTTCGGCTAACTACGGGTGAAGGTTGAAGGTTGCTCGCTAGGACGTCGCATCCTATGCCTACGTACTTTCATCTGGTGTGAAAGATCAGAGCAAACGTAGTTCGGGTAACTACGGATTATCTCCTGAAAGAAGTGTCTTTTATTGTGTTTGCGATCTCAACCGCACTAGAGACTATGACCTGAGAGTGAATGCGTCGCATGTCACCCAAAGGGTACCATACTAAACATCCATCCTCAGATGGCTTAAGGCTCGTAACGTACGAAAGAAATCATTCATGATTACTGTATCTTAAACTGCTTTGAGATGAGAAGAGAACAGGCCCAACTAGGAGGGAGACTATCAAGTCCTACTGTTATCATGCCATGGATTCATCCTATGGTTGAGGTTTGAACAGGGAACTCCTAGATGTTGTCATGCATAGGTTTCAACCTAAAAGTCTATCATCAAATCCTCGTCAGAAGAAATGAGAGTCCTAAGGGATCATGTCAATGATACACCAAAACAGACAAAAGCATCAGCTTTAACAGTAAAATGCATGCAATGCAAGTGAGGGAGGAAATGTGTGTGGGGCTTCAACCTCCACAAGCTCGTCTCGACCTCAAGCCAGTCATGAAATAACAGTAATCATACTGAAAATAAACAACATGCTATCAAGCAATAAACAGATAAAGGAAATGAAGTGCCATCAGGCAAACAAACACACATGCTTGAGAAAGAATCATCTACTCTCTAATCCTAATCCTAACACAGAATCTGAACAAAGCTCTCAAGCAAAACTCTAAACAAGAGAAATCATTCCCAGTCTTCAAGCTTCAGAACAAGCTTACCAAAGAAAGGGAGCTAAGCAAGCAGGCTCATAGTGTCTTCCTCAGGAAAGCACTAAGAGGTGTATACTCAGGAGTCATACCCTATGTGGCTCAACCACTGTGATCAGTTTATATTCCTCCTCAGGAGAAATTAAACTCACAAGCAGGCTCCAACATCACTGGATACTTAGGAAATCCTATCTGAACTAGTGGAACTAAGTGAATAGACCCATAGGACCTTCCTCAGGAAAGTACTAGGAGGCTTCCACTTAGGAGTTGTATCCTATGTGGCTCAACAACTGTGATCAGTTTACATTCCTCCTCAGGAGAAATTAAACTCACAAGTTGGCTCCAACATCATTGGATACTTGAGAAATCCTAGATAAACTAATGGAACTAAGTGAATAGACCCATAGGACCTTCCTCAGGAAAGTACTAGGAGGCTTCCACTTAGGAGTTGTATCCCATGTGGCTCAACAACATGTGATCAGTTTATATTCCTCCTCAGGAGAAATTAAACTCACAAGTTGGCTCCAACATCATTGGATACTTAAGAAAGAGGTGAGAAGGAAGGATGAAAGTTATTCATAGTGCCTTCCTCAGGAAAGTACCATGAACTCCCTTCAAACTTCAGGATCTCAAACCTCACAAACAGGGAACAAGCCAAGCTCTGGGTCTCTGAATCTTGATCTTCAATCTTCTCTTCATGATGCTCTCCATCAAGGTCCTCAAGGCAACACAAGCCCCACAACAAATTCCCCACAATGAATCCCAAAGATGAACAGATAACCACAGAGGGGACAAAATCAATAGGCAACTTCAGAAAATACCTAAAAAATACTAAATCAATGGGGAAAAATCTAACAATTATTCACAAGGGTCCTCAACACCTACTCTTAACATATACATAGGCCTCTACCTAAAAATCAAGACAAAACTCAATCAAAGAAAGGGATTCATCACCTAAGCACAATCTAAACCCTAATTAGGATACCCTAAGTCAACCCTAATTAAACTAATCAAAATTTAATTCTAAAATTCTAGAAAAAATCCTATGGGGAACTATGATTCATCATATAATTGCACAAAAAAGAATGGATTAAAAACCCTAAGGGAAGGTTCTAAAACAATTCCTACAAAATCAAGTACCAAATTAAGACTATTAAAAAGCTATTTATTTGGAAAATCTATTAAAAATATTAAACCTAAAAATAAAATCTCATTTTCATTTTTATAATTTTCTAAACAAAATGATCTAATCATAGAAAAAAGAAGCATTAAAAAAGAATTAATTTCCAATTTTTAATGAATTTAACAAAACAGAAAAAAATATTAAAAGAAAATTAAAAAGAATATAAATTAAATGAAGGGGAGGGGTGCAACAAGAAATACGCGCCAGTTCAAATGATTGGGCCATCCAAAGAGGGGGGTGGGGATAGAACATTGAGGCCCAGCGCTGGTTTAATGAAACGCAGCATTTGGGATTATTTGAATTTTCCCTCTCTTCCTCAGCTTCGATCACAGCCGTTGGATCTAATGAATTAGTCAAAATTTTAGACCGATCCAGTGGCTCATCTTCATCGTCCCAAATGGGACCTAGGGTTTTCAGAACCCTCCTCTCACGCACTCATCTTCCAGCTCCTCTAACTCTCTCCACACGCCATGGTTCGACGCGATCCAAACACAAAAAATGATCTACTAAATGCCTAGAATAAAATGGTACGATTAGTTTTTCCTGATTCACTCTCAATAATTCCAACAGAATGCTTAAACATCTTGGTACGACCATGGTTCAAAATTTTCAACTGATATCAATCTTCATTAATCTTCAGTCTAATGATTTACAGATACTCTTGATGTTATCCTGGTCATCCTAACCTAATTCATATTACCTAAAACTCATTAAACAGCCAATTCTTGAAAATTAAAGATTTATGCACCTGCCATGGAACTCAATGAATCGTGCCCTAACTTTCAGTACTTGGTCATCTATCCTAATACAATCATTCTATACCTATAAAGCTAAAAGGAAACCATTAAATTAAGAGGTACAAAGGGAAGAAAGAACCTGTCAAAGGGATGATGGTGAGGGCTCGTGGGATGCTTGCCAAGGCTTGAAATGGCTTCAATGAGATCCTACAATGGTCCTCAACCTTCTGTTTGCACTTGTGATGGTGGAGATGGCTTGTAGTGGAAGAAAACTCAGGTTGCTTCAACTTGAAGAAATTGCTTCAATGGCTATCTCTCCCTCTCTCTCCCTTCTGAAAATGCTCTCTATCACCAACCTTAGACTCTCCACAATGCACTCTTCTTATAGTACTCAATGGAAGTGGCTAGAAGTGTCTAGAACCATCTAGAAAAGTCATGAACTTCTCCTTAAATGAGACTTTGAAAATCTCATATCCCTTGCTTCAAGCCTTCAATTCTATGCCAAATTGTCCTTACATGAGTTATTGAGTGATAAGGAATGCAAATCAGCCTTTAGTTTCACTTGTGTAGGGTTTTTCAATGTTACCTTCTTTTGCAAGCAACAAATTTCCAAAGGAACCTCATTTTTTAAGCCTCAAATGAAAATTCTACTTAAACCAATGTTCTCAAAATGGTTTTTCCAATCAAAATGATATATTGGATGACCTATTTTGGATTTGTGGATCTCCCAAATCACTTTTCAATTTCAACTTTTTAAAGTTATAAGCCTTTTTTAGTTCATTTTTGACCAATCATGGAATTTCATGCTATGAGCTCTTCCAACAATTTGTGACCTTCTTTCTAGACTTAAAATCACATTTTGAGCAACTTTCATGTTTTGAGTTTTTCCATTTGAGGCTTGGAAATAGGAGTTTTAGGCATTGGCTAAAATGACCTATAACTAACAAATGACCAAAATACCCCTGCCTTGTTCAAACCATAAGTTGAGTTCCACAAATCCAATCAAGGACTTCTACCACTCAAATTAAATCTAAGAAGGTCCTCTTCAACATTCATGTTGACCAAGAAACCATAGGAGTCATCCTACTAGGGCAAAAGTTGTCTGCAAGTTGGGTGACTTTCAAGGACCCAGATTCACACAACTCTGCTGACCTGTAATTTGTCAAAACCATAACTTGAGCTCTGCAACTCCTATCAAGGACTTCCACCACTCAAATTAAAGCTAAGAACAAGCTCTACAACATTCATGTTGTGGGGAAGATGAGATATCAATCACAACTTGGGCTAAAACTGCCTGGAAGATAGGGACCAAATTAGGGTTTTTTCCACTGACCATCCTCAGAAACCCTAACTCAAAACTTCTCAAACTCCTCAATCATGATGAGTTGGTCTAGGAATCATCTTTATAACATCTCTATGCATCATTCCATGATCTCATGGCCCTTGGATTAGGTCTCAACCTCTCCCAAATCTTCAGTTGACCTAGGGTTGACCCAGTCAAAACCCTAATTCTACCATTCATGGTTGAATCTTCTGAACTCTTGCATAATGACTTCTCTGGGCTTCATGATGGCTATCACGACATCTCATAAGCTTTCCCAAAACATCAAGTTCTTTCTCAAAGTCTCAGAATCATCTGAGGGGCACCCACAACTCTCAAACTGTGAAGCATACAACCCTGGTTTCAAACCACTTCTCTGGGGATCTCTTGAACTTTTTTGATGAAGGTATCAACTTCCAAACACTCAATGAGCAAATAATTGTTGGTCAAATTTTGGGGTGCAACAGTTTCTCTCAAGAGTTCTATCCCTTGGATACTGTTACCAAGCCTTCCAAAGTAAGGGGGTGAGTATCCCAGAGAGACTCTGAATCATAGAGAGGGATGGAGGCAAACAAGACCTTCCATGTTTATAAAGCAAGTTTCTACTTTAAGCTCTACCTAGTTCCTAGTTCCTATAATCTTCAACAACTGCCAGCAAGCTACAATCTTCGCTAACTCTTGAACTGGATCTTCACTCCTCTTGTCTTCAATGGCTTCATCAACAAAGTCTTCAGCTCAAACCCAAACCCCAAGCAGGCCCAATACCCCACACAATCAAACAATAACCCTAGAAAGGGCACACCATACAATCAATCAATTACAAAAATATACTAAGAGTACTAATATAATAGGGGAACTTCTAGCATTTTCTAAGGGATCTATCACTTACCCATAATACCCCTATAGCCCCATCTTCTAATTCAACCTAGAAACCCAAAAAGAAATTGTTTTGTTACACCTATGTTATGTTCACAACCCTAATTGACTATCCTAATAGTTTCTAACTAAACTACCTAAAATGAAGTCCTAGAAAATGGTATAAAACCAAGGGACACCTAATATCCATATCTAGTTGTACTAAAAAGAATGGGGTGAAAATCCTAAAGGAAGCTCCTAAACTAAATTCAACAATTGGTAGCATCAACTAAAAGAATTAAAGAAAGTAATTAAATGTAAAAATATACAAAAAAATATGAAAATGAAGTAAAATGACAATTTTATGATTTCATATTTTTTTAGACAAAAAATGGAAAATGGGAAAAAAAGTCTCATTAAAAAATATCCATTTTTCATTTTATTATGAATTTTTAAAGTGAACTAAAATTTGGAGAAAATTTAGTAAGAAAAATGATGCAGGGGGTATAAATAGAAATTAAATGCAGTTAATTTCCATTTGGGCCCAGATATGGGGGTGCGCATAGCATAGCGCCTGGGCCCAGCTTGTTATTCAGAAAAAGGAACAAAATAAATGCTAGAAAAAAACAATAACGCGGTGCAAATAGCATGAAATGGCAGTTAAAAACATGATTGGGCTTGGAAAGGGGGTTCGGATAGCAATGTTTATTAAAGCCCAGCCAGCATTTTAATGAAACGCTGCGTTTCAAACGCCCAGAACTCCCTCCAAATCTCATTTCAAATCCTGGCCGTGAAATCTTCCTCCAAGTCAAACCAGTCAGCGCGTACTCAAGGGTTTGAATTTCATCTTCAACCTTGAGCAATTAGAGTTTCAGACTCCATGAATATACGAGCTTCATGCATCATTCTTCCATCCCCGCGTTCTCTCTCATCTCTCCACCATATGCCTCGATACAAAAACCAATTTCGCTCTATTTTCCACGTAGAATCCAACAGTAGCATTGGTTTGCATTAAAACTCCCTCTATCGTCCAAACCGAAAGATGTAACATCAAGAACTCAACATTTCATCAGGTTTCGATCATCACCAAACTCACCATTCTTTATACAAAAACAATCCTTATGCCATACTGATCACAACTAGCTAATTATCTAAGATTATAACAACTTAATCACTATGTTCTAGGTCCAAACCGAATTTACATGCACACATCAACCTCCATGAAATCTTGCCTAAAGCTCCAGAATCAATCATCTAACCACCTGAACCATGTTTAACCTAACAAATCTACCTCATGCTACCTAATTCAAGCTAAATCGTGAGAAACACTAACCTGTCAAGAAGTTGAAAACAGATGAGGATTCTCTTCACTTCAAAGCCTACAATGCTCCAGGATCATTCAATGGACCATAATCTTGATTCTGTATGCAATAACTCGAGCTCAAACCACCTGGATCTTTGTAACCGATTTCAATTGCACTTGGATGTGAGAATTTGCATAGCACGATTCAGGCACCAATCCACTCAGATCTTGGTTGCAATGTGATCACTGATGATTATTGAATAGAATGGGAACAAGATCTTGAAGAAATGATGAAGAATTGAGAAGTTTTGAAGCAATTTGCAAAAATGCAAGATGAATTGAAACTATGAGTTTTTGATCAAAATTAAGTTCAACCCCTTTCTGGATCAGCTCTAGTGTTTATATAGATGATGAAGGAAAGTTCTGGAAGATGCTAGATTAATCCCATGAGAAGTTTCATATATCATTGCATGAGAAAATGAAAATGGCCAAGTTGAAAAATAAGCTCTGCATTGCCTTGTTACAGCCCCTTAAAATCTCTTGAATTTCTCTTTTCATGACAATTAGAGAGTGTAGAAACCATCCCTTGCCTTGCACCTTGGTCTTAGCTTGATTTGGCAAGTGTATCTTTTCTTACAAGCAACTTATGATAACTCCAATTTCTTGACTTCAAACCAAAAAACTAATATTTCCAATGATCTCAAAATGCAATTTACCTTCAAAATGGTTGGTCATATGCTTGGTTTTGCTTTTGTATCAAAAAATCACAATTTTGGTCATTTAAAAAGGTATTTTTCCCTTTAATATTGGTCAACTTTGCAAATCTAAGTTCCATGCATTTCCAACTTGCCACAACCACTTTCCTAGACTCAAAATGTCATTTGGAGCAAGTTTTATGTTGAACATTTCTTCATTTGAAATTTGGAAATAGGAGTTTTGGGCATATGCTTGAAATGACCTGTAATTCCACTTTCCCAAAATACCCCTGGCTTGCCAAGATCATAAGTAGAGTTCTACAAATCATATGAAGGCATACCATACCTTTATAGAAAGCTAATATCATTATGAACAACTTTCATGTTGGCCAGAAATACATTTGAAAGCTCCTTGATGGGTAAAAGTTGCTTGGAAGTCAAGTAACTTTCACAGATAAATTTCAGTGTCCTCAGATGACCTGTAACTTGCAAGAACCATAACTTGAGTTCTATAAATCTCCTTGATGCCTTCCACCACTCAAATTAAAGGTCTTGAGATACTCTAAAAGTTTCATGTTGGCCAAGGATCCATTTGAGACTTTCATTTTGAATTATCTTGCTTGGAAGTTTGCCCTAAATCAGGGGATTTTACACAGAAACCCTAATTTAGAAACTTCTCTTCTTCTTGATTTCTTTTGATTTCTCCTTGGCACAACACCACATCCATATCCACATATCAAATGAGGCATCCCACATCTTCCAAACAGGCCTTGATGCCCTTCAATCAAGCATTTGACCTAGGGTTGACCCAGGGTTGACCCAGATGAAACCCTAGTTGACTGTCTTCAACTGCAGCTCTTGTACTCACATCAATGACTTGTCTCACTTTCAAAATGACCCTATAGGTCTTCCATGATGTCTATATACCCTCCATGCTTTCAATTCATAGTCCACAACTTCTCTGATGACCTTCAAACCCCCTCAAGCTAGGAGAAAAACCCATTGATTGGTCCACTAACTTCTCAAGCTTCAATTTCTTTCTGATGACTTGGATAAGATTGAATTTGACTAAGAACCTCTTGATATGCTCATAGAGATAAGAATTGAACTTGGTCCCTTGTTGGATGGCTTGCCCATGCTATGTTATGCAAATGATTAGACTATGTA
Source organism: Lathyrus sativus (assembly GCA_963859935.3). NCBI lineage: Eukaryota > Viridiplantae > Streptophyta > Magnoliopsida > Fabales > Fabaceae > Lathyrus > Lathyrus sativus. The sequence goes on along the minus strand of OZ012740.1, from coordinate 442,905,402 downwards.
CATGACTGCTTATGCAAATGACAATGCAATTGAAACATAAACCAAATGAAGTAGGTTGAGCAAATTTTAGGGTGCAACAACTGCCCCTATTCAAACGACTTGGACCCGACTGGGTGAAGAGCGAACGACCTTCAAACATTCGAGGTACGAGACGGTTGAATACTAAGAACCCGGAAATTTGCCAACCGCAGAAATGAACTGCACAACTGTTTGGGGAACACTATCTACAAATCTGATTTCAACACCATCTCGTTAATACTGGAATGAACTTATTGACTTCACTGGGAGAAGTACTTCTGTCAACAAACATGACCCTGCCACTGATACAGGAAAATAACACCGTCATCACTACGGGTAATAATCTGGGAAAATAACACCGCCATCGCTACGGGTAATAATCTGTCATTACTACAAGAAATAACTCTGCCACCACTACGGGAAATAACTCCGTCACCACTGCGGGAAAATAACTCCGTCACCACTACGGGAAAATAACTCCGTCACCACTACAGGAAAATAACTCTGCCACCACTACGGGAAATAACTCCGCCACCACTGCAGGAAAATAACTCCGCCACCACTACGGGAAATAACTCCGCCACCACTGCGGGAAAATAACTCCGCCACCACTACGGGAAAATAACTCCGCCACCACTACGGGAAATAACTCCGCCACCACTGCGGGAAAATAACTCCGTCACCACTACGGGAAAATAACTCCGCCACCACTGCGGGAAAATAACTCCGTCACCATTACGGGAAATAACTCTGATACAGCTTTTCTGCCTATCTTTGCAGCAGCTAACTCCACCAATCACATGGGTAATACAATATGAGTCTAGTCTTCCAATTTTCCAGTGCTGACATGGCAGCAGATCCGAGAAGGACTCTACTGGGGATTTTCTGAATCCACACTGCCAGACAACTTTCCAAAAATCGATTCACGAAATCTTTTGATGCTGTCACAACAACAACCTTGAAGAAATACTCCGCTGGAGGGGTAAGAGAAACTTAAACAAGCAACTCTGTGGGGAATAATGCCAAAACCGACATTATCATTACATGTCTCACCCCGAGATCTTGAATGTTTGGTAATTAATTTGAGCAAGAGCTCCCTCCACCTGCCAGGGAAACGACACTAGAACACAAAAGGTTAACCAACCTGGTTTATGTTTCAAAATGCATATGTTTGACAATGACGTAATGCTCCATTCGACATGGAAATGCTACGCGTTTTTTTTATTTGGTGGATGCAAATATGACACTATATGCCAATGCAGATGCAAGCTCGAACTGCTGGGATACAGAAAACCGCTTCAGCAAAATAAATGCTGAAGACAACGCCAACTCGGCTGGGGATAATCAGGTGTCTCGGAATTATTCCAGCAAAATAAATGCTGGAAGAGTAAAGCCCGCTTCGCTGAGGAATAACTGAATACGCCAATCATGGTCGGACTTCTGCTGGAGAGTGAACGGGTATCGCACGGTATCCCGACAAAATAAATGCCAGGACACACAACCAACTCTGTCGGGAAGAGTTTTAACCTTTGAGTTCCACTGGGAGGAAAGAAAACACTTGCTGAAAAGAGAACTCCGCGGGGATGAAACGATTCTCTTGGGGCAAACCAACTACCTCCGCTGGGGGAGAGCAAATGACCCTACTGGGAAGAGTTGACTGTCTGGGTACAGCTCACAAGTTGGAAATTAATCTTCTGAGGCTAAACCACTCTGCTCGGGATATACTGTCTGAATACAACCTTCGATCTTGGAGTCATCAATTATGTTGAGAGTAAACGACCCTGCTGGAGAATGTCCTTCGGATAAGCTGCGACTAGCTGGGGAATTTGATCCTTCTTCAGTAAGGAACATTGTTATCTCAGAAGCGCGACCTGCATGGGGATTTACTTCACGTAACGATCCAGCCCTTCCGTTATGATCTTCTGGTTAGTACTGCAATCTTTTGATCGTCCACTTCGTATGGTCAAGAACCCTGCAACACCACAAACGAGACAAGACAAGTCTATGCAACCAAATCTATTCAGGTTAGTGTTAGTGACATCATTTTCAGTTAATTCAAAGTTTTAGCAATTATTGGCAAGGTTCAGCGATGTTATACACTTGCTAGTTTTATTAAACCTTGGCGTTTGTCATGTACAAAACAGTAAAGAACCAGCATCAAATACTGAATAACATGTTTTATTGATTGGGCCCCTAAATGGGCAGAGTTTTGTACACGGGATGTAACTCCTGGAAAGAGGAAGCTACGCACAACAAATATACAAGTATGCGCAAGAAGCATAAATATAATAACAAATCAAATTTGCACACATGTCGGCAACGGGATGCAGACGAACATCATGAGCTGATCCTCCTATGACTCGCCTGACTCTAGTGCTTTCCCAGTATTCACACTTCCGAAGAGATTATATTTGATAATCGACCCACTCAGGTATATTTTCCCGCACCAATGCGCACCGCAGTATCAAATTCGGGCCGCAGTCATTTGCTTTTCAAATCCCTAACTTTTGCGTGAACCGCCCTTTACGGGTTTTCAGTTCACCGGGATACCCTTTTTTGCCGAAGCCGCCCAGTGTAGGTTTTCAACTTTGCGGGTGTACATTTTTTTTCAATTTTATCCCTAACTTTTGCCCGAACCTTTCATTCTGTTTTTGGTTCGCCAGGATGCCCCTTTTTGCCTGGACTCTCTTTTTCTGTCCAGCGGGTCAATTTCAAGCAAAGTATTTTTTAACTGCGTCTGAATTCACAGGCGACATAAAGTCTTCACCATCCATGGTGGACAACAACAAAGCTCCTCCTGAAAAGACTTTTCTAACAACGTATGGCCCTTTGTAGTTGGGGGTCCACTTGCCCCTGTGATCTGCCTGTGGCAGGAGACTCCTTTTCAGCACAAGGTCGTCCATCTGAAAGCTCCGAGGATGTATCTTCTTATCATATGCTTTCTTCATTCGGCCCTGGTACAAACAATCGTATACTAGAGAAGCTAACCTCTTCTCATCCATTAAACTCAGCTGGTTCAACCTGTCTTTCACCCATTCTGCCTCGTCTAGTTGGACATCTCGTAATACTCTCAGGGAAGGAATCTCAACTTCCAGTGGTAACACTGCTTCCACTCCATATACTAACGAGAACGGGGTTGCCCCGGTTGATGTGCGTACCGTCGTACGATAACTGTGCAAAGCAAAAGGTAGCATCTCATGCCAGTCCTTATAGGTCACCACCATCTTCTGAACAATCTTCTTTATGTTCTTATTGGCCGCTTCAACAGCGCCATTCATCTTGGGTCGATAAGGAGAAGAGTTGTGATGCTCGATCTTAAAACTCTGACACAGCTCCTTCATCATTTTGTTATTCAGGTTTGAACCGTTGTCGGTAATTATCCGCTCGGGGATTCCATATCTGCAAATGATATCTCTCTTGATAAACCTGGATACCACCTGCTTGGTCACATTCGCATAGGATGCCACTTCAACCCATTTGGTAAAGTAATCGATTGCTACCAGAATGAACCGGTGTCCGTTAGATGCCGTTGGCTCGATCTTTCCAATCATATCGATTCCCCACATTGAGAATGGCCACGTTGACGACATCACGTTCAGAGGACTCGGAGGCACATGGATCTTATCCGCATAGATCTAGCACTTATGACACTTCTTCGCAAACTTGAAATAATCCGTTTCCATAGTTAGCCAAAAATAACCTGCCCGCAGCAGCTTCCTCGTCATAGCATGCCCACCAGCATGCGTACCAAATGTACCCTCATGTATTTCCTCCATGAGCAGCTTCGCCTCTTTCTCGTCTACACAACGTAGTAGTACCAAGTCGTGATTTCTCTTGTATAGGACACCGTCTGGATTCAGATAGAAATTACCCGCCAATCTCCTGAGAGTCTTCTGATCGTGACTGGATGCCCCAGCCGGATACTCTTTGCCTTTCAGGAAATTAAGGATATCAAAATACCAGGGTTTATCATCAGATGCTTCATCAATGGCAAATACGAAGGCGGGTCTGTCAAGCCGAGAGATAACAATTCTGGGAGCCTCATTCCAGAAGTTGACTTTATACATGGAAGACAAAGTGGCCAGGGCGTCAGCCATCTGATTCTCTGCTCGCGGTACATGATGTAACTCAACCTTGTCAAAGAAAGGCAACAATCTCCTCGCGTAATTCATGTATGGTATCAAATTAGGCTGACGTGTCTCCCATTCTCCTTTTATTTGATTCACCACCAGAGCTGAGTCTCCGTATACATCCAGATTTTTAATTCGCAAATCAATGGCTTCTTCAAGCCCCATGATGCAAGCTTCGTATTCGACTTCATTATTGGTAACTGGAAAGGTCAATCGAGCAGTAAACGGGATGTGCGACCCGTGTGGAGTAGTGATGATTGCCCCTATTCCGCTACCGTAGGCGTTCACAGCTCCGTCAAAGATCAACTTCCATTTGGAACCCAATTCTGGTCCTTCGTCCGGCAACGGTTCTTCACAATCTTTCATCTTTAGGTACATGATATCCTCGTCAGGAAAATCAAACTTCATCGATTGGTAGTCCTCAATAGGCTGCTCTGCCAAGTACTCAGATAATACACTCCCCTTTATAGCCTTCTGTGAGACATACTGGATGTCGTATTCGGTCAAAACCATCTGCCAACGGGCAATTCTCCCCGATAATGCCTTCTTTTCAAATACGTATTTGATAGGATCCATCTTCGAGATGAGCATGGTAGTATGGTTCAGCATGTATTGCCTCAAACGCTTGGCGGCCCAGGCTAGAGCGCAACAAGTTTTTTCGAGCATTGAATACCGAGATTCACATTCAGTAAACTTCTTACTCAAGTAGTATATTGCATGCTCTTTTCTTCCTGTCTCGTCGTGTTGACCGAGAACACAACCCATACTTCCCTCAAGAACTGTCAAATACATAATCAAGGGTCTCCTTGCCACTGGAGGTATCAAAATAGGAGGCTCCTGCAAATAATGTTTTATTTTATCGAACGCCTTTTGACAATTTTCATTCCATGTTACAGCCTGGTCCTTTTTCAATAGCTTGAACAATGGCTCACATGTGGCCGTTAGGTGAGATATGAACCGAGCGATGTATTTCAACCTCCCTAAAAACCCACGTACTTCTTTTTCTGTTTTAGGCGTCGGCATCTCTTGTATCGCTTTTATTTTTGCAGGATCAACCTCTATTCCTTTCTCGCTCACGATAAACCCCAGCAGTTTACCCGATCTCACCCCAAGGTGCATTTATTAGGGTTCAGTCTCAGCCTGAACTTCCTAAGCCTTTTGAATAGCTTCAGCAGATTCACCAAATGTTCTTCCTCCGTCTGGGATTTGGCAATCATATCATCGACATAAACCTCAATCTCCTTATGCATCATATCATGAAAAAGAGTCGTCATTTCACGCTGATACGTTGCCCCAGCATTCTTCAATCCGAAGGGTATCACTTTGTAACAAAATGTTCCCCAAGGCGTGATGAAAGTAGTCTTCTCCATGTCTTCTGGTGCCATCTTAATCTGATTATAGCCCGAGAAGCCATCCATGAAGGAGAATACGGAGAATTGAGCAGTGTTGTCAACCAGCACATCGATGTGAGGAAGCGGAAAATCATCTTTCGGGCTCGCTTTGTTCAAATCACGGTAATCTACGCACATTCTCACTTTACCGTCTTTCTTTGGCACTGGTACAATATTAGCGACCCATGAGGGATATTTTGTAACAGCTAGGAAACCAGCATCCCACTGCTTTTGAACCTCCTCCTTAATTTTCACTGCCATATCAGGTCTAGTTCTGCGAAGCTTCTGCTTAACCGGCGGGCATTCTTCTTTTAGCGGCAGACGGTGCACAACCATATCCGTATCCAGCCCAGGCATGTCTTCATACGACCAAGCGAACACATCACTGTACTCTCTGAGCATTTCAACCAGTCTTCGCTTGACGTCGCTCTGCAGCGCGGCTCCTATACGGATGTTCTTTTCAACCCCTTCCGACCCCAGGTTAATAATTTCAATGACCTCTTCATGAGGCAGAATGACTCGTTCTTCTTGCTTTACCAACCAAGACAACTCTTCGGGAACGTCGCTATCTTCAACAATCTCTTCTTCGGCCTGAAATACCGGGTGCTCAAAGTCGAAAAGAGTCATAGGCGGTTCGATGATGTCATCTGAAAATATTATCCTGCAAAAGGAATGGTTAAATGCTTCAAAATATGTATAAAGCGAATAACCACATTGCCATTTTATTGTAAGACACAAAAACAGGAAAAACAGAGATCGCAATATTTGTACATAAAAAACGCCTTTTATTTAATGATTAAACAACACAATGTACATAACAGCACGGCCCTAAGCAAAATCACGATGCCCCGGGTAAGACACCGGATTGTTCAACAATTAAGAAAACAAAGTATTACTGTTTGTGAGTCACAGGAACAGTCTCCTGAATAGACCAATTGCATAATCCTTGTCCTGGCACGCTCGGCTGAATCCAGGCGTCCATGTCGCAGTCACTGTCTCCTGCTTCGGAATCTGAAACAACATTGATGGCCTCGTGATGCACTCCACTAGCTGTGATTGTTATTGGTCCTTTGAAACGGGGTGCCCCTGCAGCAGGCGTTGATGATGATGGTTGATATCCCAGCCCAAATCTGTCCATTTTCACGGGAATATCCAGAACCTTGCCCTAGCCCTTTGTCTCACCAGTCTTCACTAGAGCCTGAGCTTCCTTGTATGACGAGACGGCCACCTCTGACGCTTTACTCGGCCCTGGAACTTTATCTCTGATGCGCAACCCTTCAAAGGCTTGACAGGGTGTTTCATGAATCTCGCCGTCGACTTCTACGTACTTGAATGATGACAGATGGCTAACCAATATATCTTCTTCTCCACAGACCGTGACCACACTGTCCCCTACCATGTATTTCAGCTTTTGGTGCAAGGTAGATGTGACTGCCCTAGCACCATGGATCCATGGTCGTCCGAGAAGACAGCTGTATGCTGGCTGGATGTCCATAATGTAAAATTCAGTTTCGAAAACCTCCGGCCCCACCTGTAGAGGTAACGTTATGGATCCAAAGACTGTTCTTCGTGTACCATCAAATGCCCTGACCACCAAGTCACTAGGCGTACAAATGATTCCCCTGATGTCCAATTTCATCATTTCTTTCTTCGGCAACACGTTTAAGGAAGATCCGGTATCTACCAGTACATGGGACATGACCGAGCCCCTACACTCAATTGAGACGTGCAACGCCATGTTATGCTCTCTCCCTTTCGGGGTCAAATCAAAGTCCGTGAATCCCAAGCTATGGCCTGCGTTCACATGTGCCAACACCCCCTCCAGCTGATTCACAGAAACATCTTGGGGTACGAATGATGTATCCAGAACTTTCAACAATGCATTCCTATGAGCTTCGGAACACAATAGCAACGACAGTATGGATATCTTTGATGGCGTCTGTTGAAGGTGCTCAACAATCTTATAATCACTCTTACGAATAAGGCGCACAAACTCTTCTACATCCTTCAATGACGTTTCTTTTTCGTTCCTCTACACAGGGACATCCTCATTCATCTTTCCTTTTCCTTTCTCCAGTCGTTCAGCCTCTACCTCAGGCGATATAAAAATTCTCCCACTTCTCGTCATCCCTCCGGTACCGACGACATTGTCTACAACCTCAACTGGCTGTTTACTAATATCAATTTTCACCCCATCACAGTATGCTTCCAACCCATAGGTCCAGGGTACAGCCTTAGTGCTCTCATAAGGGATTGGTCCTGCCTTGGTGATAGTGATCGGCGGTCGCCTGGCTGGCGCTGTTATAGTTATTGTTTTTCGGGGAATTGTCATGGTAGCTACATCACTTTGCTCATCCGCTGATAACTCTGCAGGTTCTTCAACTGCCATTCTGTCGAATTGTAACGTGCCTCCATCTATCAAGGTCTGAATACCCTTCTTCAATTCAGCACAACCCCCAGCTTGGGTCCAACACTCTAAACAATACTCATCGCAGCCCGGATACACACCTCCTTTCAATAATCTGCTCTTTATCTCACACAACGGTGTCTTGAGGTCATCAACATTCATGATCAAGTTCAAACCCTCCTCGGTTAAAATAGCATTTGTCCCATAGTTGGGCATGGGCTTTTGTACTATGTTCGGACCTGCTTGCCCGAAATTGATAGCCTTGCTATCCAACAGATCCTGTACCACATGCTTGAACGCGTGGCAACCCTCTATGTCGTGGCCAGGAGCCCCGGAGTGGAATTCACAGTGCTTGTTCGCGTCAAAACCGTACGGAGGAGTGCCTGTTACTGGCGCCATAGTCCTCTTTTCCACCAAGTTCAAACCCAGTAACGTCTGTAGCAATTTTGCATACGTTGAAGGAGGCGTTTCAAACACCCTCCTTGGTTTGCCCCCCTGGATTCTGCGCTGGGCAGGATGTACCCCCTGTTGTGGCTGCTGCTGCTGTGGTGGGATTGGTTGTTGCTGAAATGGAATTGTGACGCTTGCCACCTGTTGCGGATGATTATACTGATTCCGACCTCTGCCCCGGCCTCGGCCTCGGCCCCCGAATACTGCACTTGCATCACCTTGACGGCGACCACCGAAAGCCCTTCTGTTACTGCCAGCTGAAGTGGACTCCTTAGCTTGAAATCTTCCCAATTTAATATTGCTTTCAATTTTCTCGCCCATCAAGATTAAGTCCGAGAAACTGCCCAAGGAAGTATGAAACAGCTTGTCATAAAACACACTAGTAAATGTTCCTATGAACATATCATTCATTTCTTTGTCATCTAAAGGAGGATGAACTCGTGCAGCCAGGTCGCGCCACCTCTGCGCATATTCTTTGAAGCTCTCATATTTCTTCTGGGACAACCCCTGCAATTGGACCCGGTTGGATGCTGTTGCACCCCAAAATTTGCCCTCACAATACAAGACTTTGTGTTCCAAGAAGGTTCACAAGGTTCACAAAATTCACAATTGGTCAGAAGAGTTGACAATTCCCTCAGACAATGCACCTCCTAAGCAGTGCATCCAAAGCTAGGGTTTTGACTTTAATCAGGCTAAATGGACTTCCAAGACTTCAAGTGAGCTTCATAACATCTTATATGTGTATAAGAACCCCCATGTCAAGTTTCAAGACTTTTCTCAAAAGTTTGCTCAGTCAGATGATCAGATAAGTCAAAAGCAGTCAATGCAGTTAAAAGGTCAAACTGAGGTCAACTGTGGTCAAACCAAAGTCAAACTTCATGATTTTTTTTTTTTTTGCCAACATCAAAGAGAGGTTGGGTGAGAAATATTATCATAATAACTGTAATACCCCAAATTTTGCCCTAAGATTTGTCGTCGCATTTCATTGCATTTAATCAATTACTAACAAATTTGTGTAGTCGTTTGACTTTTTGCAGGTAAATATCATATGGCATGCATTTTTTTTCTAAAAAGTAAAAATGGCACAATTGGCAGGAGGACATGTGTAAGGAGTTATGAGTGTGAGAGGTTGAGAGTTCGAATCTCACCTTTGTCATTTTTTTTTTGTTTTTTATTATTTTTACTCTAAATTTTTCTATCTTTCATTAAAAAAATAACAAAAATAGTTTTTTATTATTATTTAATTATTATTTTCGTATTTTAATTAAATCATTTTTTAAAATATTATTTTTTTCACTTTTTTCTAAATTATTCATAAAAATATCCAAAAAATCATAAAATAAAAAATATTGAAAAAAATTTTGTTCTTTTTATAATATTTTTTATTTTAGGAATCAATAGGATTATTAGTTTTTATTTTAAGTTTATTTTAATTATTTTAAATTATTTAAATTTTATTTTTTCTTAACTAATTATTTAGTTTGGGCTTTAAAATAGGCTTTAGGGACGTTATTGACAATTTGGTGTTAACCCTAATTTGTTCCCTATATATACATGTGTTGCCTTGTTGGAAAAAAGAGGGGAGAAGGAAAAAACCTAAGAGGAGTGAGTGCCGTTTGCCGTTATTTAGTTTTCTCCTTCATCCATTACTATTGTTTCTTTTTCTTCATCGTTTACCGTTATTTCTTTTCCTTCATCTATTACTGTTGTTTCTTTTTCTTCATCTTTTACCGTTATTTCTTTTTCCTCATCTATTACCGTTATTTCTTTTTCTTTATCTATTACTGTTACGTTTATATATATATAATTTTTAAATTGTTAGAGTTTATATATATAAGATTTTTGATCGAATTATGTCGATACGATGTTTGCACATTTGTGTGCATGACGCGTGACATTTGTGTTAGTTCGATCTGGTTGCGATGATCGCATTTTTGTGTGAGCAATAATACTATTTTTTGCTTAATTTCTTTTTCTTTGCGATAAATTTTGTTTCGTCCGATTTAGATCTGGTTGCGATGAGCGCATTTCTGCGTTAGCAACATTGTTGGGTTATTTGGCACATTTAAAATTCATTATTGCTTTATTATTATTATTATTATTATTATTATTATTATTATTATTATTATTATTATTATCATTATTTATTATTATTATCATTATTATCATTATTATTACCATTATTATTATTATTGTTATCATTAATTTATTAAAATTTGTTATAATATAAAAATCTGTTTTTTAAAATAAATAACATTAACATCTTTTCCAAATTAATATGAAAACCTATTATTTTTAAGAAAAACTTTTTTTTAGATAAATTTAAAATAATAACTAAAATATTTTTTTTAAAATAATAACTAGAACCGTTATTTATTTTATTTTATTATTGTTCAATTCAAATTTCATTATCATATTGTATCTGCTCCTCTCATGTAACCCCGCGAACTTAACAATCGCTCTTTAAATTCTGCCTTTAAATTTCTGCTTGCATGGTTTAAATTATGACATTATCTCTCTGTTTGCATGATTCAATTATCTCACGCGTTTACTATTATTTCTGTCACATTGCACACATCCGAAGGTTAGGTCTAACTGTTTGGCCGCCGCGCCAATAGTCCGTAAAACTTCACACATTCAATTTCAAATCCTCAAAACTACAAACTACAAACCCTAATTTTCACAAATGCCTCGCCGCAGGCAAAATTACAATTTTACCCTTAGCATTAGGTCAAAGAGCCGCCGCGCTCATTTTAGAGTTTCCCGCCGTGGAATCCCTAATTTAACCCTAATTACAACTTAACATTTCAACGTAGAGATTTGGAGTTTCTACACTCCACGTAAGCGTGTCCTTAAGATACGTTTATTCCCCTTGAGACCTTGACCACAGTCAAGAAGTTTCTAACCTCCCTATTGAGGGGAACTACGATTACTCTGATTCCACTCCCGTAAGGATACGTAGGCACAAGATGCGATGTCTTGCCGAGTAAACTTAGAATTAACCCCCTTTATTATTTATTATTGCTTATTTATATTTTATTTATCTTTGCTATTTAATTATTTTGCTTATTATTTTGTAATTGTTTCTTGGATGTAAAGTTGTTTAATTATTTAATTATTATTATGGTTAGTAATTAGGGAGTGTAACAACATGTATGTAATATTAAAATAAATTTAGATCACTTTTAAATAAAGATAATTAAAATAAACACGTCACACACGTAAGTCGATTTTAATCGCCGTCTCACTTCCTAAGGATATCCCTCAAGTTGCCTACGAATAATGGTTAAGTGGGGTGTATAAAGCAAGTCCCTCAAATAAAAAAATCATCAAAGTCCCTTATGGTTGCCTTTACGAATCAAGTCCCTTTCGAAAAATGATGATGGTCCCTTATATGTGCTTATTACATCCCACAATGGCCTTCAAAGTCAAATTGTCCCTCACATACCCCTTAACATCCAAAGTAAGGACTACCTACTCCATTATAGTAGGGATAGTCTTACTAAGGAAAGGATAAAGAATAAGAAAGACCTTAAAACATTAGGGTAGGCTACTCCTAGATACTTGCTCACTTCAAAACTTTTTCACACTTAAACAAATTTCCAACAAAATTTTCAAACAAGTTTTTTTCACATCCATACACGGATTATTATTAAACTATTCTGAATTTTTTTTTGCTATTTACACACTACACTTTCAAAACAATTCAAAAGTGAGCTTAAGTACCTAAGAGCCCATGGATAACCATGGATGAAAAGGGTGCTAACACCTTCCCTTTTCATAACCTACCCCCCGGACCCAAAATATTCTCTAAGGTCTTTCCTGTTCTTTTATAACCTTTCCTTATGGATAAAATAAAAGTCGGTGGCGACTCTTGCTATCCGCAACATTGTTTAAAGTCAGTTCTCCCACCGTGTTACAGAACTGGCGACTCTGCTGGGGATTTATTTAAGAGGGGTACCCTTAGGAATTAAGATCACTTTAAATTGTTTGCCTTGTTTGCTTTATTATTATATTGTTGGGGTGCTCTTATGTGTGAAAGGTCCTAACCCGGATCTAGTGTACCTTAGGTAAATGGCAATAGACCAAGGAAACTGTACGACGTATATCGATACGGTTGATCTGGTGGCCATAGTTAGTGTGACTTCTTGGTTGGTGCTTATATTCCTTAAGTCAAGTTGAGGATAATATTGAGGCTGCCATATGTTGTCAATGCACTAACTGACTTTTAGAACCCTAGTTAACTCATCTTGGCCTTTAGAAAGTAGTGAGGTAACCGGCTTTGGTGCAGACTGAAGTTGGTTGACACTCGATGCTACGCTCATTGAGATCTTAAACTTGGAGGGTTTTGGTTGGCAAGTAAGTTGCCTTCTGAACAACCACCCTTGTGAAGGATCAATGATATTGAGATCCCTTAGAACCTGGTTACTTTTGTAGGACAGGATGAACCATCTAACTTCAGGGGAGGGTACTTGCCTTTGAACCTCATGCAAGCCTTTAAACCTAGGGCTATGGTGTGACTTGTTTGTGTGTGCCACATGTTTGTGATTGAGCATGACATCATGACATCATCATGCATCATAAGCATATCATTTTCCCTAACCATTTCAAGGACCAAAAGATTTATCTTTGTTCTTTGTTGCAGGTCATGGCTTCTGCTCGTAGAAACACCATCAGGATCAACTTTGTAGGGATACCTGCTAAGCTCAAGGAGTTGGTTTCCCTAGTGCCTGATCATTCCCAGTTCAACAAGAGACATGGTCACTTATTGGATCTAGTTACTTCAGGGTTCAGTGAAGACATGATGAGTGTGTTGTTTCAGTTCTTTGACCCTAAGCACCATTGCTTTACATTTCCTGATTATCAGCTGGTTCCAACCATGGAGGAGTTCTCTAAACTTCTGGGTATACCTGTTCTTGATCAGAAGCCATTCACAGGCTTAGAGAAGGAGCTTAAACCAGAAGTTATTGCTGCAGCTCTACATCTGAAGAAGTCTGACATTGTTCTAGAGACGAGAAGTGGAGTTAAAGGTATTCTTGCCAAGGTATTAGTGGATAAAGCTCAAATGTTCTTGAAGGCTATGAGCTACGATGCTGTTGAGGAGATCTTAGCCTTATTGATTTATGGCTTAGTGTTGTTCCCCAATCCTGATCAGTTCATAGACGTTCATGCCATCAACATATTCCTGAGTCACAATCCAGTGCCTACCTTACTTGGAGACATCCTACATTCTCTTCACACCCGTACTACAAGGGCAAGAGGAACTTTGATGTGCTGCATACCTTTACTTTCTAGGTGGTTTATTTCTCACCTTCCTCGCTCAGTAATGAAGAATGAGCAAGGGTTCATATGGTCCAAGAGGATCATGTCACTTTCTCACTCAGACATCCATTGGTGCTCCAGATCTATGGAGAATGTCACCATCATTGACCGTTGTGGGGAGTTTCCTAATGTGCCACTTCTAGGCATAAGAGGAGGCATCACCTACAACCCATCTCTAGCTTTACGACAGTTTGGTTACGCCCGGAGCGATGGTCCACATGACATGTTGATTCAGGGCATTGTGTTTGATTACGACAACGATCTTCAGGGTTACCGTCAGAGATTCATCCGAGCTTGGGGAAAGGTAAACAGGATTGACAGCAAGACACTGGAGCCTAAGTACACTATTCCTATGGAGGCTTATCTCAGATGGGTACGATCTCGTGCTCAGACACTCATGATGCCATATCCTGCCGTCCTACCAGTTACCATGGAACCTGTTGCTGAAGGAGACACAGCTTATACCATCCTTCACCCAGACATGCCTACTGATATGGAAGACTTGCAGAGATCATGGATCCAACTGAAAGAGCAAAGGGATACTTTCGAGGCTCATTACAAAGCAAGCCAAGCAAGGATCCTAGAGCTAACAAAGCTACTTCACGAGGAACGAAACCTTAACTCGTACCTCAACACAAAGAGGAAACGTCCATGGGAGACTTAAAACCCCATCTTTTGTACTTATTTCGTTTTCATTTTTTGTAAGCCTAAAAGGCAAAACAAGTTATTACTAATAAAAAGTTACTTTCTTGTTTGTTTAAGCAAATTTAAATCCTGCGGTCCTTGAAAACATTGCATATGCATTCCCATATCATTGCATCACAGGTTTATAATTGTGCACAGGTTTCTCATCTTCTCGCTGTTTATTTCAGCAATGGCTCTTGAACAATCAGTTAAGGATCTCCAGGCACAGAATGCACAGTTCCAAGAGCTGATCCTGAACCTATCCAAGGGGCAGGATGAATTGAAGGCACTGCTGGCCAAGAAGACTAAGAAGGCTAGAAGGTCTGCTGGGTTGCTCAACATGGGAAGAAGGTTCAAAGGTCCTGTCAAGACCAAGGAACATGTTGAAGACTATGAATCTGAAGAATCTGAGCAGGAGAGAGGCAGTCTCCACAACACTATGGGGGACTCTGATTCTGAGGCTAACTACTACCATGAGCCTAACAAAGACAAATTCAAGATGCTGGTGGATAGAATGGATGCTATGGAATTACAGAAATCATCTGGGCTGGATTTTGAGGATTTGAGCTTGATATCTGGGGTGGTCATACCCATTGGGTTCAAAGTTCCTACATTTGTTGTCTATGATGGGGTCTCTTGTCCCAAATTGCATCTGAGGTCTTATGTCAGAAGAATGCAACCCCACACTGCTGATAAAAAGTTGTGGATCCATTTCTTTCAAGAGAGTTTATCTGGAGCTCAGCTAGAGTGGTATTATCAGTTGGAGAGTGTCAACATCAGAGATTGGAATGACCTTGCTGAAGCTTTCTACAAGCAGTATCAATACAATGCTGACTTAGCCCCCACTCGCATGCAGCTTCAAAGCATGTCTATGGGTGCCAAAGAAAGCTTTAAGGAGTATGCTCAGAAGTGGAGAGACTTAGCTGGAAGAGTTCAACCCCCTTTGACTGATAGGGAGTTGGTTGATATGTTCATGTGTACGCTGAATGGTCCGTTTTACAGTCATCTCATTGGAAGCTCATCATCTGGCTTCACTGAGTTGATCATGACAGGAGAACGAGTAGAGAATGGTATCAAGAGTGGTAAGATCCAAGTGGGCACTTCTTCATCAGGTGCTGCAAAGAAGCCTCCCACTGGGAAGAAAGAATCTAATGCTGTGTATGGTCAGCCTGATCGTAACAGAAGGCATCAGTCTGTTAGTGCAGTTCATATTTCAAATCCAACTCCTGCAACAACAGAGCAGCCTCAAGGCAACCAACAGAGGGCTAGAAGACAGTTCACGAAGATCAACATGTCAATGGCTCAGGCATTGCAACACTTGTTGAAGGCTGAACTTATTACCCTGAGGGAGGCTCCTCAGAATCCCAATGTTACCTCTCCCAAGTACAATCCCAATGCACGATGTGCATATCATTCAAACTGTCCAGGACATGATACTAATAACTGCTGGGTCTTGAAGAACAAAATTCAGGATATGATTGATGCTGGAGAAATTGAGTTTGATCCACCAGGTACTCCAAATGTGATTACAGCTCCAATGCCAAATCACGAGAAGACTGTCAACGCCATTGATGAAGATATTGATGAAGATCTGCATGTCTATTCAGTTATGGAGTTGAGCACACCATTGTCTGTTATCAAAAAGAGGTTAGTACAAGCTGGGATCTTTCCAGGTTGTCATGAAGATTGTCTATATTGTACCTATAAGCCGGATAGTTGCTTCATTTTGAGAGATGGGATTCAACGTCTCATGGATAAATATACTATAGTGTTTGAAAGAAGACCAGCATCTGTAGAAAGTATGGTGGATCATCTGACTCAGGGTAAGAAGATTGAAGAGGTTGACATGGTTGACAAAGTACCACTAAGAATCACTTCAAAGGGTCCCATTAAAATCACTCATCAGGGCCCAATCAAGATTACTGCTGAAGGTCCTGTGAAAGTTGTTGCTGAAGCCAGAGTAGCTCCTCTGATCATTACCACTCCTGGTCCTATTCCTTATACATCTGACAAAGCTGTGCCATGGCACTATGGGTCTGATGTTTACATCCATGGTGTCAAGCAGGAGCCTTTACCTGATATGCCTGTTGACATTGATAATATTGCTGGATCTAACAAGATCACTCGTAGTGGAAGAGTCTTCTCTCCTCCAGTTGCTTCTAAGAGTGCAGTTACTCCTGCTGTTACTTCCACCACTGATGCTCGGGGCAAGGGTCCTGTTATTGAGCCTGTATCTACTGATGTGCCAGCTGCTGATGACCTCTCTAAGCAGATGGAAGAAGTATTGAAAATCATTCGCAAGAGTGATTATGATATTGTTGATCAGCTGGGGCATACTCCCTCAAAGATTTCTATGCTCTCCCTGTTATTATGTTCGGAGGCTCATGCCAAGTCATTGATCAAGTTTCTAAAGATGGCTCATGTACCCAGTGCAATTTCTGTGGACCAGTTTGAGAATTGTGTTGCTCACCTGACCTATGACAACGTGTTAGGATTTTCTGATGCTGACTTGACCCCTGCCAAGAGGGATCATAACAGGGCCTTGCATATTTCAATTGAATGCAGGGGCACTACCCTGTCTCATGTGCTGATAGACAATGGTTCCTCTCTGAATGTGTTGCCTAAGGAAGTCCTGAACAAGCTGAGTCCTGAAGACACGGTATTGAAGCCCAGTAATATTGTGGTAAAGGCTTTTGATGGTTCTAGAAGAGTAGTGCATAGGGAAATTGATCTTCCAATCAAGGTTGGCTCTCAGGTGTTTACTGCTACATTCTATGTGATGGATATTCGTCCTTCGTACTCATGTCTGCTTGGTCGTCCCTGGATCCATGGGGCAGGTGCTGTGACCTCCACATTACATCAAAAGTTGAGATATCCGGTGAATGGAAAAGTTGTTATTGTCTTTGGAGAGGAAGAATACTTTGTCAGCCATGTAAACACTTTCAAGTATCTGGAAGTAGAAGGTGAATACATTGAAACTCCATGTCAGTCATTTGAAGTGGTTCCCTGGGCTGTTAAGGATTGTGTGACTCCTCCTGCTGTGAAGAAGGTTCCTGTGGTCATCAGAAACCCTCCAACAATGGCAATGGCCTCCCTCAATGATGCAAAAGCTGTGGTGGAAGAAGAGTCCCAGAAGGCTGTTCGTCGTGCTCGTGCTGTTCGTATCACCAATCAAGGGGTTATCAATGCTGTGGGAGATCAAGATGAAGACTACAACTTGGAGGCATGGATTTTTCCTACTGTGGGTGTTGGACTCAATAATTGGAAAGCTGAAGATGTTATCCCTATCTCCTTTAGTCAGGAGTAAATACTATTACTGTGTTATGTTTTTAAATTTGTAATTTCTGGAACAATTAAAACTTTCAAGCCATGTGCCTTACCCGGGGCACAATGGTGTGCTTGTTACGGGTTGTCATTTCATTTGCATACTTCATTCAATAAAATCAGTGGACGTTTCGTTTTCGTAAATATTGTGTTCCTTGTCTTTCTTTTTCTTTTATTTTTGCTTTATCAGCTATGTGTTCTTACACACACCCACGTCACTAAAATGCAGATCCTCATCCACTCTGGATCCAGTTGATAACAGTTCTACTATTGCCAATTACAATTTCGAGAATCCGATCTATCAAACTGAAGACGGAAACGAGGACGATTGTGAAATACCTGTAGAGCTTGCTAGGTTGTTACAACAAGAAGAGAAAGCTATACAACCACATGAAGAGCCAGTCGAAGTTGTGAATCTGGGAACTGAAGAAAACAGAAAAGAGGTCAAGATAGGGGCTGATTTAGAGGACAGTGTCAAGAGCAGGTTGATTCAGATGCTACGTGACTATGTGGAGATCTTTGCTTGGTCTTATGAAGATATGCCAGGGTTGGATACAGACATTGTGGTTCACCGTTTGCCAGTGAAAGAAGATTGTCGTCCAAAGAAGCAGAAGGTTCGTCGTATGCGTCCTGAAATGTCAGAAAAGATTAAAGCAGAGGTAATGAAACAATTCAATGCAGGGTTCTTGGCCGTAACTTCTTATCCTCAGTGGGTTGCAAATGTGGTACCAGTTCCTAAGAAAGATGGTAAGGTACGTATGTGTGTAGACTACAGAGATCTGAACAAGGCTAGCCCTAAAGATGACTTTCCACTTCCTCATATTGATATTCTGGTAGACAACACTGCTCAGCATAAGGTATTCTCTTTTATGGATGGTTTCTCTGGTTACAATCAAATCAAGATGGCACCTGAAGATATGGAGAAGACTACATTTGTGACACAGTGGGGCACCTTTTGCTATAAGGTAATGCCATTTGGTTTGAAGAATGCAGGGGCAACATATCAGCGTGCTATGGTGGCTTTGTTTCATGATATGATTCATCATGAGATAGAGGTATATGTGGATGATATGATAGCCAGGTCTCAGAATGAAGAACAACATCTTGATCATCTGCACAAGTTGTTTGAGAGGTTGAAGAAATACAGGTTGAGATTAAATCCAAACAAGTGTACTTTTGGAGTTAGATCTGGAAAGCTCTTGGGTTTCATTGTCAGTGGAAAAGGTATTGAAGTGGATCCTGCAAAAGTGAAAGCTATACGAGAGATGCCAGCTCCCCGTACTGAGAAGGAGGTTAGAGGTTTCTTGGGACGATTGAACTACATTGCAAGATTTATTTCCCAATTAACTACCATCTGTGAGCCAATCTTCAAGTTGTTGAGGAAAGATCAGGTGATGGAATGGAATGATGAGTGCCAGACTGCCTTTGATGAAATCAAGAGATATTTGCTAGAACCTCCAATTTTAATGCCACCAGTTGATGGAAGACCCTTGATTATGTATTTAACAGTATTAGACAACTCAATGGGGTGTGTATTGGGGAAACATGACGAGTCTGGTCGAAAAGAGCAGGCAATATACTACCTTAGCAAAAAGTTTACCGACTGTGAAACAAGATACTCACTGCTCGAGAAAACTTGCTGCGCTTTGGCATGGGCTGCTCGCCGACTAAGACAGTATATGTTGACCCATACTACCTTGTTGATTTCGAAGATGGATCCAATCAAGTACATATTTGAGAAACCTGCTCTCTCCGGAAGAATTGCAAGATGGCAAATGATCTTGACGGAATATGATATACAGTATACCACTCAGAAGGCCATTAAGGGGAGTGTTGTTGCTGATCATTTGGCTCATCAAGCAGTAGATGATTACCAGTCAATGAATTTTGAGTTCCCTGATGAAGACATTATGTCTGTTACCAAAGAACCTGGACAATATGACGGACCTGAACAAGGATCCCGATGGACTATGGTTTTTGATGGTGCCTCCAATGCACATGGTAATGGTGTTGGTGTTGTGATTAGTTCCCCTGAAGGTTGTCATACCCCGATTACTGCCAGACTTTGTTTCTATTGTACCAATAACATGGCTGAGTATGAGGCATGTATCATGGGTATGCAAGTTGCTATTGAAGTTCAGATCCCCTCCTTGAGAATTATGAAGGATGCAGGCTTGGATGAAGATGAGTGGATTCAGACTCGACTTGACCAGATAAATTTGATTGATGAGAAAAGGTTAGCAGCAGTTTGTCATGGCCAGATGTACCAGAAACGGATGATCAAAGCTTTTAACAAGAAGGTTAAGCCAAAGGTATATCAGGCTGGTGACTTGGTAATCAAGCGTATCATATTACCACAGGGTGATCCTAGGGGCAAGTGGACTCCAACATATGAGGGACCATTTGTAGTCAAGACAGTGTTCTCAGGAGGTGCCATGATACTGACTACAATGGATGGTGAAGACTTCCCACAACCTGTAAACGCAGACATAGTTAAAAAATACTACGCATAAAAAGAGACCCGCTAGGTTGACAGGCCTAGGCAAAAATAAGGGCATCCCGGCAAACCAAAAGGGTTTGGGCAAAAATTAGGGATATATATATAAAAAGATGTACACCCGGCAAGTCGAAAACCTGAAAAGGCGGCTTGGGCAAAAAAGGGTATCCCGGTGGATTGAAAACCTGAAAGGGCAATCCAGGCAAAAGTTAGGGATTAAAGCGTATGACTATGTCTCGTTTGGATCACTCATGAAACTGCAACCAGTTGTACTACTTACTCAAGCTCAAACAGATAAAGCTCAATCCAATCGTTTCCGTCTCAACAGCAAGAAGATGAGATACTTGAGTGGCAATAGTAGAATTGAAACTCAATAGGATTATTTCCCACATAGCTGATTCTTTTTGTAAAACTTCATGACAAAATTCTCTTACGAGGGTTTATGTCTCCTTGTACAAACTTACCCGTGTATGGGTCACTTTTGATATAAATAAATTCCATCTTTTGAATCCAGATTCACTTTTACCCTATTTACATAAGCGAAACGTCCATTGGTTGTGTTTGAATGTATGTATGCCTTTGAATATGATTGATGTTTACCAGAAACGCATGTATGCTTTTAATATGATTGATGTTTACCAGAAATGCATGAAAATGCAGTAATAGTATTTACTAAGGACGAACGAGGGAAGGATTTCAACGAAGCTTCGCCGGTTCATCTTTACAAGACAGTTACAAACCATCAGTAGGACTAATCCATTTTCACAAAGTCTAATCTCCCCTGGAATTTATATCCATCTCTTTTATCCTCATACGGATATACGGGAAGTTACTTTCCAATAAGGGCACGATGAACGAAGACGGGATGTTATACTTATCCTATTATCAAACGAAAACGAAGGTTATCTATACCCTACTATCCCCAACAACGGGAGGTTATCTATACCTTGTTATCCCCAACAACGGGAGGTTATCTATACCTTGTTATCCCCAGCAGACGGAGGGTTATATATTCTTCAACAACGAATCGGGATTTATTTTCCTTGGCCAGCAGTTGTTATACAAGGATATCCAGACACTTCCAGCAGTGTCATAGCATACATACATCATTTACATCATACCATAACATATATGTCTATAGTACATTACCTAAGTGCATCATGTCATACATGCATACATAAAGCATAAACTAATGTTGTTATACAGAATGCTACCTTGTTTTCAGGTTAATTATCCAACAAACAATCTTATGATCTTTGGGACTGCTTTATTGTAACCTCAGGGTTACTTTATCCTCCTGATGAGCTTCTTATTACTTTGGGACTGCTTTATTGTAACCTCAGGGTTATTTTATCCTCCTGATAGCCTCTCATGACTTCAAGACTGCTTTAGAGCTACTGATTGCTCTATCCTCCTGAAATCATCCTATTACTTCAAGACTGCTTTAGAGCTATTCATTGCTCTATCCTCATGAGGTCATATTACTACTTCAAGACTGCTTTAGAGCTATTCATTGCTCTATCCTCCTGAAGCCATCTAATTATTTCAAGACTTCTTTAGAGCTATTCATTGCTCTATCCTCATGAGGTCATATTACTACTTCAAGACTGCTTTAGAGCTATTCATTGCTCTATCCTCCTGAAGCCATCTAATTATTTCAAGACTGCTTTAGAGTTATCCATTGCTCTATCCTCCTGAAATTACATTATTATTTCAAGACTGCTTTAGAGCTATCCATTGCTCTATCCTCCTGAAATCATTACTTCAAGACTGCTTTAGAGCTATTGATTGCTCTATCCTCCTGAAGACATATCACATTATTATTTCAAGACTGCTTTAGAGCTGTTGATTGCTCTATCCTACTGAAGCCATTCTATTACTTCAAGACTGCTTTAGAGCTATTGATTGCTCTATCCTCCTGAAGCCATTATTACTTCAAGACTGCTTTAGAGCTATTGATTGCTCTATCCTCCTGAGGTCAGATTTATCACTTCAAGACTGCTTTAGGGTTATCATTATTGATTGGTCTATCCTCATGAAGACATGCTGTTACATCAGTATTACTCCAGACTCCTGATAGTTCTCATTATACTACTGAAGAACTTTCCCCTAGTGGCATCTTTAAGCCCACTCAATCATGTTCAACCAACCATCAATATCACTCCATGCACTGGTGAGTGCAAATTTTTGGGCTTTTGTGTTCAATCCCCTTCAACCTTCCAGGTTACGACTGGCAAATATACCAATCTAACCCCTCAGGTTTCAGAAAATTGAACAGGGGCAGCTGTTGCACCCAAAAATTTGCCCTCACAATACAAGACTTTGTGTTCCAAGAAGGTTCACAAGGTTCACAAAATTCACAATTGGTCAGAAGAGTTGACAATTCCCTCAGACAATGCACCTCCTAAGCAGTGCATCCAAAGCTAGGGTTTTGACTTTAATCAGGCTAAATGGACTTCCAAGACTTCAAGTGAGCTTCATAACATCTTATATGTGTATAAGAACCCCCATGTCAAGTTTCAAGACTTTTCTCAAAAGTTTGCTCAGTCAGATGATCAGATAAGTCAAAAGCAGTCAATGCAGTTAAAAGGTCAAACTGAGGTCAACTGTGGTCAAACCAAAGTCAAACTTCATGATTTTTTTTTTGCCAACATCAAAGAGAGGTTGGGTGAGAAATATTATCATAATAACTGTAATACCCCAAATTTTGCCCTAAGATTTGTCGTCGCATTTCATTGCATTTAATCAATTACTAACAAATTTGTGTAGTCGTTTGACTTTTTGCAGGTAAATATCATATGGCATGCATTTTTTTTCTAAAAAGTAAAAATGGCACAATTGGCAGGAGGACATGTGTAAGGAGTTATGAGTGTGAGAGGTTGAGAGTTCGAATCTCACCTTTGTCATTTTTTTTTTGTTTTTTATTATTTTTACTCTAAATTTTTCTATCTTTCATTAAAAAAATAACAAAAATAGTTTTTTATTATTATTTAATTATTATTTTCGTATTTTAATTAAATCATTTTTTAAAATATTATTTTTTTCACTTTTTTCTAAATTATTCATAAAAATATCCAAAAAATCATAAAATAAAAAATATTGAAAAAAATTTTGTTCTTTTTATAATATTTTTTATTTTAGGAATCAATAGGATTATTAGTTTTTATTTTAAGTTTATTTTAATTATTTTAAATTATTTAAATTTTATTTTTTCTTAACTAATTATTTAGTTTGGGCTTTAAAATGGGCTTTAGGGACGTTATTGACAATTTGGTGTTAACCCTAATTTGTTCCCTATATATACATGTGTTGCCTTGTTGGAAAAAAGAGGGGAGAAGGAAAAAACCTAAGAGGAGTGAGTGCTGTTTGCCGTTATTTAGTTTTCTCCTTCATCCATTACTATTGTTTCTTTTTCTTCATCGTTTACCGTTATTTCTTTTCCTTCATCTATTACTGTTGTTTCTTTTTCTTCATCTTTTACCGTTATTTCTTTTTCCTCATCTATTACCGTTATTTCTTTTTCTTTATCTATTACTGTTATGTTTATATATATATAATTTTTAAATTGTTAGAGTTTATATATATAAGATTTTTGATCGAATTATGTCGATACGATGTTTGCACATTTGTGTGCATGACGCGTGACATTTGTGTTAGTTCGATCTGGTTGCGATGATCGCATTTTTGTGTGAGCAATAATACTATTTTTTGCTTAATTTCTTTTTCTTTGCGATAAATTTTGTTTCGTCCGATTTAGATCTGGTTGCGATGAGCGCATTTCTGCGTTAGCAACATTGTTGGGTTATTTGGCACATTTAAAATTCATTATTGCTTTATTATTATTATTATTATTATTATTATTATTATTATTATTATTATTATTATTATTATTATTATTATTATCATTATTTATTATTATTATCATTATTATCATTATTATTACCATTATTATTATTATTGTTATCATTAATTTATTAAAATTTGTTATAATATAAAAATCTGTTTTTTAAAATAAATAACATTAACATCTTTTCCAAATTAATATGAAAACCTATTATTTTTAAGAAAAACTTTTTTTTAGATAAATTTAAAATAATAACTAAATTTTTTTTTTTAAAATAATAACTAGAACCGTTATTTATTTTATTTTATTATTGTTCAATTCAAATTTCATTATCATATTGTATCTGCTCCTCTCATGTAACCCCGCGAACTTAACAATCGCTCTTTAAATTCTGCCTTTAAATTTCTGCTTGCATGGTTTAAATTATGACATTATCTCTCTGTTTGCATGATTCAATTATCTCACGCGTTTACTATTATTTCTGTCACATTGCACACATCCGAAGGTTAGGTCTAACTGTTTGGCCGCCGCGCCAATAGTCCGTAAAACTTCACACATTCAATTTCAAATCCTCAAAACTACAAACTACAAACCCTAATTTTCACAAATGCCTCGCCGCAGGCAAAATTACAATTTTACCCTTAGCATTAGGTCAAAGAGCCGCCGCGCTCATTTTAGAGTTTCCCGCCGTGGAATCCCTAATTTAACCCTAATTACAACTTAACATTTCAACGTAGAGATTTGGAGTTTCTACACTCCACGTAAGCGTGTCCTTAAGATGCGTTTATTCCCCTTGAGACCTTGACCACAGTCAAGAAGTTTCTAACCTCCCTATTGAGGGGAACTACGATTACTCTGATTCCACTCCCGTAAGGATACGTAGGCACAAGATGCGATGTCTTGCCGAGTAAACTTAGAATTAACCCCCTTTATTATTTATTATTGCTTATTTATATTTTATTTATCTTTGCTATTTAATTATTTTGCTTATTATTTTGTAATTGTTTCTTGGATGTAAAGTTGTTTAATTATTTAATTATTATTATGGTTAGTAATTAGGGAGTGTAACAACATGTATGTAATATTAAAATAAATTTAGATCACTTTTAAATAAAGATAATTAAAATAAACACGTCACACACGTAAGTCGATTTTAATCGCCGTCTCACTTCCTAAGGATATCCCTCAAGTTGCCTACGAATAATGGTTAAGTGGGGTGTATAAAGCAAGTCCCTCAAATAAAAAAATTATCAAAGTCCCTTATGGTTGCCTTTACGAATCAAGTCCCTTTCGAAAAATGATGATGGTCCCTTATATGTGCTTATTACATCCCACAATGGCCTTCAAAGTCAAATTGTCCCTCACATACCCCTTAACATCCAAAGTAAGGACTACCTACTCCATTATAGTAGGGATAGTCTTACTAAGGAAAGGATAAAGAATAAGAAAGACCTTAAAACATTAGGGTAGGCTACTCCTAGATACTTGCTCACTTCAAAACTTTTTCACACTTAAACAAATTTCCAACAAAATTTTCAAACAAGTTTTTTTCACATCCATACACGGATTATTATTAAACTATTCTGAAATTTTTTTTGCTATTCACACACTACACTTTCAAAACAATTCAAAAGTAAGCTTAAGTACCTAAGAGCCCATGGATAACCATGGATGAAAAGGGTGCTAACACCTTCCCTTTTCATAACCTACCCCCCGGACCCAAAATATTCTCTAAGGTCTTTCCTGTTCTTTTATAACCTTTCCTTATGGATAAAATAAAAGTCGGTGGCGACTCTTGCTATCCGCAACATTGTTTAAAGTCAGTTCTCCCACCGTGTTACAGATGCCAAGTCACTATTGTACTTATAATGAGCCACAAACGCTTCAGCCAGCTGCTTCCAAGTTTTTATCTGAGTTGGCTCCAACTCCATGTACCATTCAAGGGAAGGACCAGACAAGCTGTCTTGAAAGAAATGCATCAGCATCCTCTCATCATTTGAATAAGCCGACATCCTTCTATAGTATGACCACACGTGCACCTTTGGACAGGTATCCCCCTTATATTTGTCGAATGTGGGAGCTTTGAATTTTAGCGGTACCCTCAGACCAGGCACCAGACCCATTGTGGTCATATCTAAACCAACAACGCTTTGATTCACGACACCTTTCATCTGCTCCTCGAGCATCTTGATTCTCTGAGAATCATCCATAGGACCTTCAAAACCTCCACCCGAGAAAGCATCTTCTTGTTGATCTTCTAGCCAATTACCGTTCCCATTTCCGTATCCATCGTACCCATTGTTACGGCCAAATCTAGTCTGATTCATTACAGGGCCCCGCCCCCTGTTACCATACCCTGGAGCGACTCCGGCAGGTCCAAAAGACATTATCCCAGCACCATTTCCATTACCTAATCCGCCATAACCTTGATTAGTAATACCAAATCCGTCCTGTCCGAAGCCTTGAGCGTTGAAGCCGTACTTCCCAGCATGATCCAACCCCTGATCATTAAAGCCAAATCCGTTGTTACCGAAGCCACTACCTCCCATATTATCACCACCCAGATTGACATCTCCGAACCCAACATTGTTGACGACAGTCTCGTTACCAATTCCTGCGTTACCGTTCCCGGCGGCAGCGCCGGTGTTCACATTGACAGCAGGTATGTTCACCACAGGTGGAGCTACCGGTGTAGGAGTACCATCCCCGTGAATAGTGTCAACTCGCACAGAATTATGGTCTTCGTTTCCGTGCCCAGCATTTCTCATCAGCAAAGGCTGCACCAAAGCTTGCAAGTTCTCCTGGCCTTTCACAATGGTCTCCATTGTCTGCATGAATAATGCCAGCTTCTCACGCATGTCCTGCATTTCATTCTGCATCTGATCCATAACTCTTCTGCAGTTGGTACGAGTGGAGTATCGGTGCGGGCGTTGACTTTCAATCCTGAAAAGACCTGTACGGTGCAGGAAATGAGATACAGTTCAATAATCACCTGTAATGGAATATGAATGTGAATGCAATGCAATATGTGTCTGTGCATTAGGGCGTATCACTCCCCGATTCTAGTGCGAATGTGTCGGTGTAGTGACAGTGACAGCAATACGAAGTTCGGAGCCGAATCATAGAAAACACCTCATATATTGCAGAGAAATCCATTAAGCCAGGAATACAATATCAATGAGTGTACAATAAGAAGGCATGACCTCAACCAACAATCCTGGTGATGGTCAGCACAATGCAAATAAAGCATACACATTAATACATGAAATGGTCAAGTGCTCCCATATGCCTGGTACTCCTCTAACAACCTCTTAGTCTCTGGATGACTTGGTCGGGTAAGCAGACCCTCAACAAGTAGATCTCTTCGCTTGAGAACACGTCGTAAATCACCAGCAGATTCCTCCCATGCCCCTTCTCCGAAGCGATCCTCTAACTTCCGTTTCTGAGACACAGCCTCTTTCTTGCCTTCGATGGCCTTGTTCAATGCGTTCTGAAGACTATATCTTGCCATCACCTCCTCTTCATACTTTTTATTGCTAGCCTTCAACTGTTCTTCGAGTTCAGAGATTTGCTGCTTTAATTTGTCTTCCCTCTTTTTGTTGTTGGTTAGCGTAGCATTCCACGTTTTGTTACAAGAAGAGATTTCTCGATGGGCGGCATCGAGTGCTTTCTTCTTGGACTCCAACATATCATGAGAGCTTCTGAATTCTTTCCCCAGGCGTTCACGCTTCTTTTTCTCTTCGGTCAGTTCAGCACCTAGCCTGTTTACTAACTCAGTTTGCTGTTGGAAAGAATGCACAACCTTGTTCTTCTCACTACGCATCTGAGCCAGTTCCTTTTCTAACTCTTCATTAGCCAACATCAAGGCTTCCTTCTCTTTTACAACTTGCTCGTAGACCTCCATAATAACGGTGGTTGGTTCCTCTACTGGAATATGAACATGGACTGGTGCAGCTGGAAACGGCATTAGCAACTGTTTTGCTCTCTCTTGGATCCAAACTTTGTATGGTACATAAGCCTGACAATCATTCTTCCCCAATAGTGGTTTCCCTCTTCTGTTGATACGCATCCAAGCGTGCTGAAGCTTGGCTAGTAACTCTCCATTCAAGTCACCGGTGAAGTACAAAGATTCCTGTACTTCTTCCTTCCTAGGTGGGTTTTTCAATGCGTATCCGAACTGGCGAACAAACAGAGATGGATTATAATTAATGCATCCTTTCCTTCCTATCACGGGCATGTTCGGATACCCAGAGCAACTGAAAATAAGCTCAGACCCCAGCAAGTATTGGTCAAACCACTCGATGTCTTCAGAAGATAGTCTCATCAGGCGCTCTGGCCAGTCAACGGTAGTTACACCATCTACAAAAGGTCCCTTTAGGGGGAGGTGGCTCTTAAACCACATGTACAGCAAAGGCACACAACAAGAGACGTTCTTGCCTCTCCTATTCTCATTTTTGTAATGCAGCGAATGGTAGAAATCCCCGATCAATGTGGGTACAGGGTTTCCAGCAGCAAACAAATGAAATGCATCAATATCCACAAAATTCGGGAAATTGGGAAACAACACTATCCCATAGATGCACAGAGCCAAAACAGCGTTAAAGACTACCCAACATCCATTCTTGGCGTATTCCTGAGCTTTACCAATCAAAAACTGGAGGGAGAAGCCTGGAACCCCGCGCCAAGAAGTCATCAATAGCTCAGAAGCGTCCATGTGTAAAGCCACTGCTAAATCCTCTAACTTAGGCTCAGCGTCAAAGTGAATGAAGGGAACCTTTTTCTGCACTGGTAGCTCAATAAACTCTGCGTACTCTTCCATGGTAGGCCCCAAAATAAAGTCAGCAAATGTGAAACATCTCAAGCCAGGGTCATAGAATTGCATCAATGTATACAGCCCATTCAGCTCGACATCAGTGGGTTTGCGAACCAATCTCAACAGTCTTCCGTAACTCTGCCTGAAGCTTCTCCGGACATCCTCATCAGCAAGGGAAATCAAACCAAGCAGGGGAGTAACATCAGGGGTAGGTAATTTGTAGGCAACTGTCATTCTCAAACCAGCCATGATCAATAATCAGAAGTCCGAACACTAGAATCAGGGAATATGCAAATGCCCCTGCAGCACAGACACACGTTAATGAAATGCGATGATAATGGTTATGCAAACAATGCAATGCAAATAAAATGCAACAGGGACCAAATGCCATGGCTAAGAAGCCCGAACCACACCAAGAACAAGGTCTCCAACAGACCCTCCAATATTCTCCAAACCATGGTCTCAGACAGCCCCCATATATAAGTTCCAATCAAGCCTCAGACCCAATAATCACTCCAACTTGGTCTCTGACAGACCCCAATAACTGTCCACAGGTAGCCTGAATCTCGGATCAAGAAACAAACCGGTATCTGAGGGTCTAGTTACCTGCATAGCTCCAAACCCTCTTACAGGTAGGTGTCCTAGTAACTGACAATGGTATGGCATCCTATGCGGTCGTCGGCGTCACAGACTTTCAGGGTTGATGATACGATTCCCAGAAGGAGTGGCATCATCAAATCCTGAAGAGGCCTCACTTAGCCGACTTCCAAGTGATCGGTTCCCAGAGTCGACAATCCAACTAACCAGCAACCCGAGCCACCCAAAGGGTAGGACAGGAGGCCAACCAGAAGAACCTCGTCTGAGTGTGGATTTCGCGGGACACTAGGACATGCAAAGCATGTGCGCGCCCGCTACTTTCCACTCTAATTCTAGGTGCACTCAAGCCCAGGTCCGGCTTATCTCTCGATCATAGAACACCCGTCACAACCCCAATACAGCAATAATAACAATAATATAAAGCTGAAAGTAAATGACTGAAAAGTAAATCCATACAAAATCCTCGACCGGAAAACAAGCGCTAGGAATGACTCGCTTAGGGGACGTTGGCTCCCCAGCAGAGTCGCCAGCTGTCGCTACTGCGAAAATCGGCGTCGGCTGAACAGAAGAGTCGCCACCGTGCGTTATTTATCCCAACAGAGGGAAAGGAAACGCTCGAAGTAAACCTACCGCAAAGACGGGAAAGGAATGGTCATCGCAACCAAATCTTGGATTCGGGAGTCGGTTACGCAAGGGGAAGGTATTAGCACCCCTCACGTCCGTCGTACTCGATGGGATCCACGCTTGTTTTCGGGTATGGAGTGTTATTCTATCTATCCTACAGGTCTGGGGTTAAAAGAAAAGAAAATGACTCGGCAAAGTATCGCACTTTATGCCTACGTATTCCCGTCTGGAACGAGAAATCAGAGTCAACGTAGTTCGCCTACCTACGGGAAAGGAGGGGAAGGTTGCTCACTAGGATATCGCATCCTATGCCTACGTACTTTCATACAGCATGAAAGATCAGAGCAAACGTAGTTCAGGCCACGTACGACACAAGTCTATTTTGATTGTTTTTATCTCCTTCTGAAAAAGGGTTTTTCTGATTAACAGTCCAAGCGGACAAAAATTGACGTTTTGATGAGTTCACATTCTTTTACGGAAGAAGTGTCTTTTATTGTGTTTGAAATATTTATTGTGCTTTTTGTGTTTGTTTTGAGAAAGAAGAGACAGCAACTCTAACCTATGGTTGAAAAGGGAATCAAACTAACCTAATGTTATCATGCATGGGTTAAGACCTAATGTCTATCATGTTCCTCTCTTGCACAGAGAGAAACAGAGATCCTAAGGGGATAGACGGAAAAACAACAGCATATATACAATAAAGCAGTAAAATATGCATGAATGCAGCAGTACAAGCTAGGCAAGGGAGTCCCGCTCTTCCTCGAACCTTGAAAACAACAGGCAAAAGCGAACAAAATTCACTTTCAACCTAACATATTAATTGGCAAACAATACAGTCCGGGAAACTCAAACAATACATCAAAAGCTATAAACAGCAAAAATAAACAGCAAACAGCAACTCTGCACAGCAAGCTCCATCAACATCTGTCTTCAAGTTATCTTCAAACATCTACAAGCTTCAAGCAAGCATCAATCTTCAAGGAAAGAGACTCTAACAGTAAACACCTTCAACAACTTCAAACAACAGGGCTTCAGACAGCAGCAGTCAAATGCACAGCTTCAACAGCACAATCTTCATCTTCAAGCAAGGTTTCTATCTTCGATCTTTCATGGCTTTTCTTCAAATCACACTCTCCAGGATGAGGAACAATTAATAGAATGAATTGGGATGTTAGACAGCTAGCTGACCACCAAAGGTGGCAAGCAGACTGTTAACAAAATGTAGAATGTTTCTCTCAAGAGTTCTATCCCTTGGATACTGTCACCAAGCCTTCCAAAGGAAGGGGGTGAGTATCCCAAAGAGACTCTGAATCATAGAGAGGGATGGAGGCAAACAAGACCTTCCATGTTTATAAAGCAAGTTTCTACTTTAAGCTCTACCTAGTTCCTAGTTCCTATAATCTTCAACAGCTGCCAGCAAGCTACAATCTTCGCCAACTCTTGAACTGGATCTTCACTCCTCTTGTCTTCAATGGCTTCATCAACAAAGTCTTCAGCTCAAACCCAAACCCCAAGCAGGCCCAATACCCCACACAATCAAACAATAACCCTAGAAAGGGCACACCATACAATCAATCAATTACAAAAATATACTAAGAGTACTAATATAATAGGGGAACTTCTAGCATTTTCTAAGGGATCTATCACTTACCCATAATACCCCTATAGCCCCATCTTCTAATTCAACCTAGAAACCCAAAAAGAAATTATTTTGTTACACCTATGTTATGTTCACAACCCTAATTGACTATCCTAATAGTTTCTAACTAAACTACCTAAAATGAAGTCCTAGAAAATGGTATAAAACCAAGGGACACCTAATATCCATATCTAGTTGTACTAAAAAGAATGGGGTGAAAATCCTAAAGGAAGCTCCTAAACTAAATTCAACAATTGGTAGCATCAACTAAAAGAATTAAAGAAAGCAATTAAATGTAAAAATATACAAAAAATATGAAAATGAAGTAAAATGACAATTTTATGATTTCATATTTTTCTAGACAAAAAATGGAAAATGGGAAAAAAAGTCTCATTAAAAAATATCCATATTTCATTTTATTATGAATTTTTAAAGTGAACTAAAATTTGGAGAAAATTTAGTAAGAAAAATGATGCAGGGGATATGAATAGAAATTAAATGCAGTTAATTTCCATTTGGGCCCAGATATGGGGGTGCGCATAGCATAGCGCCTGGGCCCAGCTTGTTATTCAGAAAAAGGAACAAAATAAATGCTAGAAAAAAACAATAACGCAGTGCAAATAGCATGAAATGGCAGTTAAAAACGTGATTGGGCTTGGAAAGGGGGTTCGGATAGCAATGTTTATTAAAGCCCAGCCAGCGTTTTAATGAAACGCTGCGTTTCAAACGCCCAGAACTCCCTCCAAATCTCATTTCAAATCCTGGCCGTGAGATCTTCCTCCAAGTCAAACCAGTCAGCGCGTACTCAAGGGTTTGGATTTCATCTTCAACCTTGAGCAATTAGGGTTTCAGACTCCATGAATATACGAGCTTCATGCATCATTCTTCCATCCCCTCGTTCTCTCTCATCTCTCCACCATATGCCTCGATACAAAAACCAATTTCGCTCTATTTTCCACGTAGAATCCAACAGTAGCATTGGTTTGCATTAAAACTCCCTCTATCGTCCAAACCGAAAGATGTAACATCAAGAACTCAACATTTCATCAGGTTTCGATCATCACCAAACTCACCATTCTTTGTACAAAAACAATCCTTATGCCATACTGATCACAACTAGCTAATTATCTAAGATTATAACAACTTAATCACTATGTTCTAGGTCCAAACCGAATTTACATGCACACATCAACCTCCATGAAATCTTGCCTAAAGCTCCAGAATCAATCATCTAACCACCTAAACTATGTTTAACCTAACAAATCTACCTCATGCTACCTAATTCAAGCTAAATCGTGAGAAACACTAACCTGTCAAGAAGTTGAAAACAGATGAGGATTCTCTTCACTTCAAAGCCTACAATGCTCCAGGATCATTCAATGGACCATAATCTTGATTCTGTATGCAATAACTCGAGCTCAAACCACCTGGATCTTTGTAACTGATTTCAATTGCACTTGGATGTGAGAATTTGCATAGCACGATTCAGGCACCAATCCACTCAGATCTTGGTTGCAATGTGATCACTGATGATTATTGAATAGAATGGGAACAAGATCTTGAAGAAATGATGAAGAATTGAGAAGTTTTGAAGCAATTTGCAAAAATGCAAGATGAATTGAAACTATGAGTTTTTGATCAAAATGAAGTTCACCCCCTTTCTGGATCAGCTCTAGTGTTTATATAGATGATGATGAAAAGTTCTAGAAGATGCTAGATTAATCCCATGAGAAGTTTCATATATCATTGCATGAGAAAATGAAAATGGCCAAGTTGAAAAATCAGCTCTGCATTGCCTTGTTACAGCCCCTCAAAATCTCTTGAATTTCTCTTTTCATGACAATTAGAGAGTGTAGAAACCATCCCTTGCCTTGCACCTTGGTCTTAGCTTGATTTGGCAAGTGTATCTTTTCTTACAAGCAACTTATGATAACTCCAATTTCTTGACTTCAAACCAAAAAACTAATATTTCCAATGATCTCAAAATGCAATTTACCTTCAAAATGGTTGGTCATATGCTTGGTTTTGCTTTTGTATCAAAAAATCACAATTTTGGTCATTTAAAAAGGTATTTTTCCCTTTAATATTGGTCAACTTTGCAAATCTAAGTTCCATGCATTTCCAACTTGCCACAACCACTTTTCTAGACTCAAAATGTCATTTGGAGCAAGTTTTATGTTGAACATTTCTTCATTTGAAATTTGGAAATAGGAGTTTTGGGCATATGCTTGAAATGACCTGTAATTCCACTTTCCCAAAATACCCATGGCTTGCCAAGATCATAAGTAGAGTTCTGCAAATCATATGAAGGCATACCATACCTTTATAGAAATCTAAGATCATGAGGAACAACTTTCATGTTGGCCAGAAATCCATTTGAAAGCTCCTTGAGGGGTAAAAGTTGCTTGGAAGTCAAGTAACTTTCACAGATAAATTTCAGTGTCCTCAGATGACCTGTAACTTGCAAGAACCATAACTTGAGTTATATAAATCTCCTTGATGCCTTCCACCACTCAAATTAAAGGTCTTGAGATACTATACAAGTTTCATTTTGGCCAAGGATCCATTTGAGACTTGCATTTTGAATTATCTTGCTTGGAAGTTTGCCCTAAATCAGGGGATTTTACACAGAAACCCTAATTTAGAAACTTCTCTTCTTCTTGATTTCTTTTGATTTCTCCTTGGCACAACACCACATCCATATCCACATATCAAATGAGGCATCCCACATCTTCCAAACAGGCCTTGATGCCCTTCAATCAAGCATTTGACCTAGGGTTGACCCAGGGTTGACCCAGATGAAACCCTAGTTGACTGTCTTCAACTGCAGCTCTTGTACTCACATCAATGACTTGTCTCACTTTCAAAATGACCCTCTAGGTCTTCCATGATGTCTATATACCCTCCATGATTTCAATTCATAGTCCACAACTTCTCTGATGACCTTCAAACCCCCTCAAGCTAGGAGAAAAACCCATTGATTGATCCACTAACTTCTCAAGCTTCAATTTCTTTCTGATGACTTGGATAAGATTGAATTTGACTAAGAACCTCTTGATATGCTCATAGAGATAAGAATTGCACTTGGTCCCTTGTTGGATGGCTTGCCCATGCTATGCTATGCAAATGATTAGACTATGTACATGACTGCTTATGCAAATGACAATGCAATTGAAACATAAACCAAATGAAGTAGGTTGAGCAAATTTTAGGGTGCAACAGTGCCCGATGACGCTAAAATGCCACCTTTAGAACAAAGAAAAAAGAGAGGATTTTGTAAGTACCATAATTTTTTGGGTCATAAAAATTCTCAGTATTTTCTTTTCAGGGATTTGGTTCAAAATGCTATCCAGGAGGGCAGGCTGAAGTTTGGAGAAAAGAGAAACAGTCAAATGAAAATTGAATCTGACCCATTGCAAATAGTGGATGCCCATTATGTTGAACCCACAGAAGTACATATGGTTGAAGTTGCTGATGACTTCGACTGTTCAATTAATATGGGGGAAATTACTGAAGATTTCGCCAATGATGTTGTGTTAGCCAAGGTTACTGTAGGCCTTGACATCAATGCCATGGAGAAACTCATGAGTGAGGCCGCTGATGGCTTCGACAAAGCTACTGATGGCTTGGATGATGTAGATCACTGAAGATTCCAGCATGATGCTGGTTACCAAAGAAACCGCAGATGGTTTCGTTAAGATGGACAGGGCTGCTGAAGGCCTTGATGTGGACTTCTGCAATCTGAATCTTAGTGCTAATGCCAACATGGACATAAATATGGTCGAGATTACACAGCATAAGACCATGGAGGTCGATGAGGCAAGCTGTCAGGAAGAGCGCAATAAAGTGGCATATCCAAAACAAGAAGAGACCATTATTAAATTCCTTCACTGCTGCCAAAAGAAGGGATCAGGTGTCATGTTATGCCTTAGATGCAGCGCAATCTTCTATCAAAAGGCCGCTCAGAAGCTTGAAGGGGTACGAAAGGCTAAGTAGAAGTGGGAGAAGGCCAACCATAACCCCTGAAGTTTCGATCCAAGAAGGTCTGAGTCGAAGGCTAGAGCACCAGGAGCGAGGCCTGCTACCTTCAAGCCATTTGCTAAACTTTCTAATGGGAAATGGATCAAACCAAATAAGGACAGACAGAAAGGTCAGCAGAAATGGAAAAACTTCGACGTCAACAGGGGCTCTTCGATCACGTATTGCAAGGAGTTTCAATCCCCCAAAACTGCTCACGTTTCTGGGAACTATAAAAGGAAGAACTCGATGTCGCGATCTCAATGGAGGAGAGAACAACGTAGAAGGAAGGGTATCAGGGAGGCTCAATCGAAGGACTAAGGAGAGTCCAGTACTAATGTACCTACTGATAATAAAGGAGGGAATCAAATGAAGATTGCTGAGAAAGTGCCAGTGAGGCGGAAATTTTTTTCCTCTCAAGAGGACAAACATGAAAAGACTATCGAAGATGATTAAGAGATGACAGAAAACTTCGACTCTGAGTTTGATGCTTATTTGGACATCCTAGTCAATATGGTGTCTGTAATGCCCAGGGACTTCGACCAAATTACCGAGGTCGAAGATTTGGATGCTCACGTTGAAGCTCAAACGGCAGCACACAAGCCTGTGTGCTACTATATTATGAATAATGGGTGCGTTGAAGAGCAGAACGCCTTCTTTGAGCGACCTACAGAGGCGACGAAAGGTCACCTAAAGCCTCTTTACATCACTGGGAAGGTGAAGAATGTACCAATGAACAAGATATTGGTGGATTGTGGCACAATAGTAAATTTGATGCCACATTTCTTATTGAACAAGATCGATAAGTATGGCACTAATATTAAGCCACATAATATGGTTCTTTCGAATTACAAAGGAAAAGTTGGCTCTACATTGGGTGTGATACAAGTTGACTTAACAATTGGTACAATCACTAGGTTTACTGTCTTCATGGTAGTGGAAGCAAAAGCCAACTATAATCTACTATTAGGACGTGAATGGATACATAGCATAGGTGTAGTGTCATCTTCGATGCATCAACGAATCACCATTTGGAGGCCAGATGGCATAGTAGAGAACATTGAAGTTGATCAGAGGTATTTTAAGGCACCCATAAATCATGTCGACAAGAGACAGTTTGACAAGCATCTGGCTTATATTGCCCCTTATGACCCCGCAGATTTTGAGTTTGTCCCAAATGATGAAACATTTTGCTCATTATACTTACATCTCGTCGAGGGTTTCCGGTGGGATAAGGAGGTTCCAGGAGAAAGGATCTCATACCTTGGTAAGCCTGCATTAGACCCCACAGGGTGGGGAAGCGAATTTAGTGACAATGACTGAGTTCAAAGCTTTGAGAAAATTTTTGGCCTACGTCGCTGAAACCAAATTACAGAAGACTTTGGAAGCTCTTAATGAATATATGGTCGTCAAGGCCAATTCCGGTTTCCACCAAGAAGGTCCTGGTAAGGACTTTGACCCAGAGCCACCTGATAAGGTTTAGGGTGTAAAACAGGACCAGAGGCTTGACGCCATCTATGATAATGAGCCTTTGGGGTTTGAAAAGGATCCGCTGGCGATTGATATTAAGATGCTAGCGCAAGACCCATTAGAAGAAATTGACCTAGGGGAGGGGGAAACCAGAAGGCCAACATATGTGAGCGCCAATCTTGACCCACAATTTAAGGTCGAAGTTATCTAGTTGTTGTAGGAGTTTAAAGATTGTTTCGCTTTGGATTATGATGAGATGCTTGGTCTGAGTAGAGAGTTGGTCGAACATAAGTTCCTGATCAAGCCTGGGAAGAATCCAGTCAAACAGAATCCAAGACGGTTTTCCTCAAAGATAAAGGAGGAAGTCTAAAGACTCCTTCGATGCAAGTTCATCCGCACTGCCAGGTATGTCGAGTGGTTAGCTAACACTGTACTTGTCATTAAAAAGAATGGTTTTTTAAGAGTTTGCATAGACTTTAGAGATCTAAATTCTGAAACTCCAAAGGATGAGTATTCTATGCCTGTGGAAGAAATGCTAGTCGATTCCGCCGTAAGACATGAGTATCTTAGTATGTTAGATGGGTACTCTGGTTATAACCAAATATTCGTTACTGAAGATGATGTCCCCAAAACAGCTTTTCGATATCTGATCGCGACTTTCTATGTCTAATACAACCTAACTGCAAGTGCACAGTCTATCGCGTAGTAATAACAGATATCGATCCCACAGGGACTCGTAATCAAACTAGTGTTCTCGGGAGTTACTATGTTTAGCTAGGTAGAATATGTTTAAGGGAATAAGATTGTCACTAAAAGGGAGCTAAGAATGCTACTTAGATTATAATTGATCGAATCGATATGCAGTAATTGTGTTCTTCAGGGATTTGACAAGTTACCGGTGTATGAAACAGTTTTCGGAGTTTATTTAAGCAGAAAATGGTGATTTAAAGACTCTCGCCTCACGATGGTTATTGACGCTAATCATAATTCTAAGGGCCAAACGTACACTTTCGTATCCCATTCGGGGTTAAAATTATTTTTTGGAAATCTCTAAGTTCTAATTCATTTTAAAGTGCTTTCGCTGTTATTAAAATGAATGACTAGTGTCTACTATCTGACCTTATCGCAGCTTTCGCTTGTTGGTTCGTATCTTAATTAATTTCCCACTTTCGTGGCAAAACTACTTTTAAATAAGTTCTCGCTTTCGTGACGAAGTTTATTCAGTAAATCAATTTTAAACACTCAGACCATAAATTACTTTTTTGAAAAGAAAGTTTTCCACCGGTTGTTGTCAAATCCCATTCGAATTATTACTACATATCGACTACTTAAGTTTAGCTAGACATGGATTTGGGAGAGATAAAACATAAATAAAAACAATAAATAATAATTTGCATTATAATAAAAATGGAATTACGATTGAAATGAGAAACCTGTAAATATTCCAATTGGCCTTTGGGCAGATCCTCCACAGATGTTGGCAGGATTCTGGTCTTTATGCCAATTTGATCGTACAATAAAAGTAGAAATTACAGAAGAATGAAAATGGAATACAAGAAAAGTAAAGAGAAACAAATAAGAATATTAAACTGGAAAGGTATGCTCTGGAAATAAATTTGGCAGCACTTCGTTGTATGAATGCGGCTCCCTTTTTGAGGTCCCCTTCTTCCCCTTTTATAGAGATGGAATTCTAACGGTTACTGCTGGAGAGAGTGGACTTTGAGGCAGAAAAATCAGGGAGTAGTGGTCCACTATTTGGGACTTGGAACTGCTTCTTTAACGTGTAATTGAAGTGGGGCATTTTTGCCTGCATGACGGTCGTCACAAGGTGTGACGGTCGTCACCCGTGTGACGGTCGTCATGGAGCTGTGACAGTCGTCACATCAGCAAAAACAACCTTCTGCGCTTTTCATGATGTTTTCACTCCTTTTTCGTCCATATTTCATCTGAGATTGCTTCTTTTCTTCATGTTGCCTTGTTTAGACGTGATCGTTGAATACCTGCAAAACATCAGACAAATAACACGGAAATAACCCGAAATCGGATCGAAAACGGTTAAACTTTAGTTGAATTATGCATCAAAATATATATACGATTTCGTGTTATCAAACTCCCCTAAGCTTGAATCTTTGCTTGTCCTCAAGTAAAACATGAAAAGGTCGGCAAGCACGAGGCAGTTTCTTCATTCGCAAAGTTGGGAAAAAACGGGATTCTTGGTAAGAACAAAACGAGCACCATGACGACACTGGACTACAAGTCTTCGGAGGTCTCCTTTTTATGCAAATCGGTCCCAGTCATGCTACTGTAGCTTGGTGTCAAGGTTCTCGCGGCAAGTTCACCCTGTTTGTTCTAGCGCAATCACATTAAGCCCGTTGTCCGTACACTTTCATGGCAAGTCGACCTGTTAGTGAATATGATCTCATTTTTGTTTTTGATCTTCTACATTGATCATAAGCTTATGTCATTGATTTTTCAATGAGTTTTCGTGCCATTGGGCTAAATGCTCGGGTGAGGAGCACCTAACTTAGAAGGAAACGCGTCTTATATTTTTGGGCTATTTAGCTCTCTTTTCATGATTTTTCATCTTTTTGGAGATCATACACTTATTTGTATCGGTCGCTCGCTTAGTAGTGCTTTAGGATGGTGCTGACTGCTAGTATAAACTACTTGGGGCTGAGTTTGCGTGGACACTTAAGACTTTGGTACGCGTAGGTAGTGAAACCGACTCGCATAACCCGGAGATCTAAGGTGTCAGGACGGTACTGGTTTTGTTAGAACTGTCGTTTCCTCGGAGTTTCAAAACTTGGTTTGAACTCGGTTGCATTCTCGTGATGCTTTTGCTTTTGAGGAACGAACGGAATTTTTTGTTTACGTTGAATAATGTGGGGATGTTTGCGTAACGGAAAAAGGATATATAAACGAGCTTTATTTGCTAAAAATAGAAAATGTTTAAATAGAAATTATGAAATTCAAAGTACAGTGGAATGGAAATAAAGGCTCCGCTCCCACACTATCTCAATCAGTGTCCCCACTGATTTTTGAAACATGCGAGAGGGAGGTACAACTGAAATGAAAGTACAAATAAACTGGAAATATAGTAAACAAATAAGGAAAAATGGAAAACTAATCACGTCCGCTGCCTCGGTCTCGTCCGTGCTGGCGTCCTCTGGCTCTGGCAAGGGCTACTCGGTCCTCATAACTCATAGCTCCTGTGTGGTAGACGGTGTCCCGGAGGCCTTCGACCTGCAAAGTCAGATTCGCCAGGTTCTCAGTAATGGTAGCTTTGCCGGTTTGAAGTTGTTGCATTTGAGTTTGGTGCCAAGCTTCGAACTGGTCTGCTCACTGATTCTGCTGCTGCAGCATAGCGAGTATTTGTGCCTGCTGGTCGAGGGAGCGGCGAAGGTCCTCTTCTGTGTAGTCGGGCACTGGATGATGGCGGCGGCGGCGAGAGGATGTACCTTCGGAAGGAGGAGGCTGCGATGCCTCTGGCTGCTCGGACCTGTCCAACTCAGCTTGGATTTCATCGTCAGAATTTTGGGTGTGGTCCTGAGTAGGAACAGCGGCAGCAGGAGGGGCAGTGAGGTCAAATAACCAGTTGGTACGATCCTCCGGGTGTGTGCGGGTGCGTGATGGAAGGATGATGCTTCGGACGGTCTTGCCACGCACTACCGGATAGTACTTGCCGTCGGCTCTGGAGCGGATAAGGTGGGAGGCTCTGCAGTGGTCGGTGTCAAGGAACACCGAGGGGATGGAACGGAGGTGCTGGAGGCGGTCGCCAAGGTTCAGCCCAAGTGTAATGGCAGTGACAATCCCGCCAAAGTAAACTGGCTTCGAGCCACGTTTGCAGTTGGCCTGAATGTGAGCCAGCAGAAATGGAGCGGCATTGACAGGCTCGTTGTTGAAGACGCAATGGAGGAAGAAGAGCTCTTTCGAGTTCACCTTACGGTTGTTGTCTATGGCGAAAATTGTGTTGCTCAACGCTCTGTGAAAGTACCGGATGGTTGGATTATGGATATGAGTGGCGTGCAGAGAGTCCCAACCATCGGCATTGATGCCGGTCAACTGATACCACAGCGCGAAAGCTTCGTGCTGGAACTGATCGGTGAGGCGGCGGTGAGCATTGTCGCCTCGAGGTAGCTGTAGGATGGCGACTATCTGGTTTTGGTTCACCTGATAGTTTGTGTCGAACATCCGGAAACATGCGGCGCCGAAATATTGGTTGAGGTCGCCGCTGGATGTGACGTAGGTAAACAAACTCAAGAACTCGAGAGTGAGTTGTTCGTAAGTTGGCAGTGGATTGG
Source organism: Lathyrus sativus (assembly GCA_963859935.3). Classification (NCBI taxonomy): domain Eukaryota; kingdom Viridiplantae; phylum Streptophyta; class Magnoliopsida; order Fabales; family Fabaceae; genus Lathyrus; species Lathyrus sativus. Next base: position 442,863,874 of record OZ012740.1, on the reverse strand, counting down.
TGCAGAGGTTCCAGATGCCTTCTCTTTGAAGCATCTAAGTTACGCCTTCAAGGAGTCCGAGCTCCGTAAGCGACGGAATATGCGGATAATGAGTCGGCTGGAGCGACCTCTGATGAAATGCGATGTAGTTTGCTCGCTGTCTTTCGCCTAAGTCACCTTCGCTGAAGATAATGTTGCTGATATCCGGGGTTTCTGCATTTCTCGCCATTGTTGGAAGATTGAGAGGGTTCTGAAGATTGGGGTTTTTCTGCAGAGTGGGAAGAACTGACAGAAGTGTGGTTGGAAGTTGAGATTGGAGTTGAAATATATGGTGTAATGTGGGGAGAACGAAAATTCGTAGTGGGGTAAGAGTTCTGATGATTGGAAGTTGAAATGAGGGTAGTGGGAGAGAAAACGCAACCCTGTTATATCAGATAGCAGTTCTGGGTTCGTGACGGTCGTCACCTGCGTGACGCTCGTCAGGGTCCTGTGACGATCGTCACAGCAGCAAAATCTGCAGAACGCAGAATTTTGCTCTGAGGGCGTTTTTGCAGTGATTTTTAGGCCTAGTAATGCTACAGCAATGTGTTATAACAGCCAACAAACAAATAAAAATAGAATAATTGAATAAAGACTATGATTGAAATAACATGAAATTGAAATGATTGTATGTAATATATAAAGAAATTAACAATGCGATAATTCCAAATGATTAAACGAAACTAAACTAAACCAAACTAAACTGAATCTACTGCTAAAACTAGTATCTAGTCTTTTCGTGTCTTCAACTCATCGAATTTCCGTGCGTAGTGGTCGAGCTGGTCACAGACTAAGTCCATGAAGACTACCAGTTCGCTGTGTATGCCTGCGATGTCATCTTTTACATTAGTCAGAGCTGCATCCACATTGTCCAATCGAAGTAGAACAATATCCATTTTGTCGGTGGTCTCCTCAGGGATAGGCTCAGGATAGGTGTTGTAGTGCGGAGGAGTCATAGGGTCTACTTCAGTTTCGGATACAGCATCCTCATAGTACATATAGTCGTGTGCCTCAGAGATGTGGTCACTGTCATACATATAGTTCTGTGGTGTTGACTGTGGTGAAGGAGGTCCCATAGGCTCGTCCAGTTCATAAAGCCAGTTGTCCTTATTGTGGATACTTGTCATCAGATGATCAGGCAGTGTGAATAGCTGTACTGGTTTTTCGTTAATGAGGTACTCATACGGTCCTGGTCCCATAGTTCCTAAAATGCGCCTGTTAAAGCAGAATTGTATGTTCATGGGTCGGATGGTGCCAAAACGAGTGCTTGCATTTAAGTGGAATCTAAGGCCAAGCTCGTGGGCAATCATTGTCACGAGGCCTCCTATAAGAATAGGTGTCTGTGGTTCCTGCGTGAGGCGTTTGAAAGATCTCATCATGAAAGGCACTGCATTTACTGTAAGTCCCTGAGAAGCAAAGAACATGATGAATAACTCCTCTTTAGATACTATAGTAATATTTTCTTCTTTCCCAAACAGGGTGTGAGCTAGTATCTTATGGAAGTATCTGAAAGCTGGGTTATGGATATCATCATTATACATTTTGTCTGGTTCAGGGTGATAGTCGCCTGTGATTCTACCCCAGAATTGGTCGAGTTGAAAATCAATATCGTCGTCTTCTGCACTGATGAACACATGCGGTCCGCTAGGAAATCCTAGGAGGTTAGCTAGTTACATCCGGCTATGGGTTTGGTCCATTCCAAACAATCGGAAGGTAATCAGCTCTGTGTTGGATCCAAAGCCATAGTTGGGTATGTATCTGAAAGAACTAAGGAATTCATAGGTAAGATCCTTATAGGTAGCAAAACGTGTTTTCAAAGCAGTGTTCTCCCAACCCAGTTGATTGAACAGGTATTGAATGCTATCCGTGATTCCTAGTTTATCCATGATAGACTTATCATAATACAGCGTTAAGGCGAATTCTCTTTCAGCTAGTGCTGCAAATCTTGCCTTTTGAGCTAGTCCTCGAAAGTGAACCTTTGTGAAGTCGTACTCGGCCATACTCGCAGGTAATTAGGAGAAAGCAGAAGGAATATTTTGAAGACTTTAAAAATCCTGAAATATTAAAACAGGAGTTTGAAGTCAGGATTTTTAAAAACAAAAAGCGGTAGAAACAAAAGACAAAAGAGAAAAATAAAATAAAATAAAAATATGAAAACAAACGAAAGTAGAAAGTAATAATAATTATAATTTTGGAATTTTTGTTGGATTTTCAAAGTAAAATTTTAAAGAAAAATTGAAATACAATAACGAGGGAAATTGGGTTGCCTCCCAGTAAGCGCTGTTTTTAACGTCTAAAGCCTGACGATAGCTTGGTGAGAAGCTATTTGGGTGTTTGAGCTGGAAGCTCAAGCAATGTTATACTGCTGACTTGAGGGCTGTTGTCGTTCTTATTATAATGTTTTAGACGTTGCCCGTTTACGATAAACGGTGCATTCGTCTTATCGGTAATTTCAACAACTCCACTCTAAAGTACTTTAGTCACTTCATAAGGTCCAGACCACCTAGATTTTAGTTTACCTGGGAAGAGTTTTAATATTGAATTAAAGAGCAGTACGATGTCTCCCACACTAAATTGTTTCCTGACTGAACGTTTATCATGCCACTTTTTAGTTCGTTCTTTATAGGTACGGGCGTTTTCGTAAGCGTCTAATCGAAGTTCTTCCAATTCGTGTAAGTTCAAGATTCGCTTTTCTCCTGCCTCGGTGTAGTTGAAATTGAGTGTCTTAATGGCCCAGAAGGCCTTATGCTCTAATTCTACAGGGAGATGGCAGGATTTACCGTAAACTAATTTGTAGGGGGTAGTACCTATTGGTGTCTTAAAAGCGGTCCTATAAGCCCATAAAGCTTCTTGTAGCTTTGACGACCAATCTTTCCTTGAGGTAGCGACAGTCTTTTCCAATATCTGTTTTATTTCTCTGTTCGAGACCTCTACTTGTCCGCTAGTTTACGGATGATAAGGTGTAGCTACTCGGTGTCGGACTCCATATCTAGAGAGAAGTTTATCGAATATTCGCGATATGAAGTGAGATCCGCCGTCACTAATGACGAGTCGGGGTACACCGAATCTAGGAAAGATTGTGTTTTTGAAGAGTTTGATCACTACTCGTGCGTCGTTTGTTGGAGCAGCAATGGCTTCTATCCATTTAGACACGTAGTCTACAGCGACGAGTATGTAGTGATTACCAAAAGAAGGTGGGAATGGTCCCATGAAATCTATTCCCCATACGTCAAAGATTTCTACCTCTAAGATTCCTTTCTGAGGCATTTCATCGCGTCGTGAGATGTTGTCAGTTGGTTGGCATCGATCACATTTTAGCACAGCGATGTGAACGTCTTTCCAGAGGTTAGGCCAGAATAAGCCGGCTTGGAGAATCTTAGCGCACGTCTTGGATGTACTAGCATGCCCACCATATGGTGCTGAATGGCATTGGGAAATGATATTTTCTATTTCTTCCTCTGGGACACAACGACAGTATATGTTGTCGGCCCCTCTCTTGAAGAGTAGAGGTTCGTCCCAATAATAGTGTTTCAGATCGTGGAAAAATTTCTTCTTTTGCTGATAAGTGAGATCCGGTGGAAGCACGCCTGCAGCGAGGTAATTAACGATGTCAGCATACCAAGGTAATGTGACTTGGGCATAGACTGCTTCTACGGCTTTTTCGAATTCTGGATCTTCCGAGATTGAGTTGGGTATGTCACTTTCTAATTTGGCTATCAGACGTTCGTACGGGAAATCGTCATTTATCGGTACTGGTTCGTGTCTGATGCCTTATATTCGGGATAAGTGATCTGCAACAACGTTCTCGGTTCCTTTCTTATCTTTGATTTCTAAGTGAAACTCTTGTAATAACAGGATCCATCTCAATAGTCTTGGTTTGGCATCCTTTTTGCTTATTAGGTATCTTATGGCAGCGTGGTCTGTGTATATGATAATTTTTGCTCCTACTAAGTAAGAACGGAATTTGTCAAGCGCAAATATAGCTGCTAGAAGTTCCTTTTCTGTAGTAGCGTAGTTCATTTGGGCAGGATCTAAGGTTCTACTGGCATAGTAGATGGCATGGAGTTTCTTGTCTTTCCTTTGTCCTAGAACTGCGCCTACGGCATAATCACTCGCATCGCACATGATTTTGAACGGTAGTCGCCAATCGGGTGGTTGCATGATTGGTGCGGTGATAAGGGCTGATTTTAATGTTTTGAATGCTTTTAAACAGTCGTCGTCGAAGACGAACTCAGCATCTTTCATCAACAGGCCGGTCAGAGGTTTTGTGATTTTTGAAAAATCTTTTATAAATCTTCTATAGAAACCGGCATGTCCTAGAAAACTCTGTATTTCTCGTACGAATTTTGGAGGTTGGAGATCTTTTATAATCTCTATTTTAGCTTTGTCGACCTCAATTCCTTTATCTGATATGACATGTCCTAGAACTATTCCTTTTCGGACCATAAAATGGCATTTTTCCCAATTTAGGACGAGGTTTACTTTTACACAACGTTCTAATACCATTTCTAAGTTTTGTAGGCATCCTTCGAAACTTTGTCCACATACCGAGAAATCGACCATAAACACTTCCATGATGTTATCTATGAAATCTGCAAAGATTGCCATCATGCATCTTTGGAAGGTTGCTGGAGCATTACAGAGTCCGAACGACATTCGGCGGTAAGCAAAAGTACCTTAAGGACAGGTGAATGTAGTCTTTTCTTGGTCATCAGGATGAATGGGAATTTGGAAGAATCCTGAATAACCATCTAGATAGCAGAAGTATGAATGTTTGGCTAATCTTTCCAACATTTGGTCTATGAAGGGTAACGGGAAATGATCTTTGCGTGTGGCCTTGTTAAGCTTCCTATAATCAATGCACATCCTGCTTCCGGTCACGACTCTTTTTGTTATTGATTCGCCTTTTTCGTTTTTAACTACTGTGACTCCTCCTTTCTTCGGTACGACGTGAACTGGGCTGACCCACTCACTATCGGAGATTGGATAGATGATTCCTGCATCTAGCAATTTCTTTACTTCATCTCTGACTACAATGCTTAGGATGGGGTTCAGTCTTCTCTGATGCTCTCGAGAGGTTTTAGAGTCTTCCTCTATTGTAATTCGATGCATACAGATCGAAGGGCTTATACCTTTTAGATCACTTATGTTATATCCTAACGCGGTGGGGTACTTCTTTAGGACTTCTAATAGCTTTTCAGTTTTTGGTTGTCCTAAGTCGGCGTTGACTATCACTGGTCTTTTTAGTTCATCGTCTAGAAATTCATATCTAAGGTTTTTGGGTAGTGTTTTGAGTTCTAAAGATGGGTTCTTCAGACCTGGCATATGGTTTGGGGTCAGTGCTAAGCTTTCGCTTAAGCTGTCGTCTTTATACGGTTTACGCCAATCATCGTCTTCAGAAATATCGGGTATTTGAATCTTTATTATTTCTGAATATGTGGTCTCTTCATTTTCAAGTTCTCTTATGCATTCGTCAATTTCATCTACTAAATAGCAGGTATCGTCTATGGCTGGTGCTTGTAAGAACTTGGTGAGAATGAACTCTATCTTTTCTTCTCCTACTTCGAATGTTAGCCTTCCTTTCTTCACGTCTATAATCGCTCCGGCTGTAGCTAGGAATGGTCTTCCTAGGATAATTGGGGTTACAGTATCTTCCTTGATGTCCATGATTATGAAGTCGGTTGGAATGTAGAATTGTCCTATGCGTACTGGAACGTTTTCCAGTATTCCGACTGGGTACTTTACTGATCGGTCAGCTAATTGAACGGACATTTTGGTTGGTCTGAGGTCTCCCATATTCAGCTTTTTGCATATAGATAAAGGCATAACACTGATACTGGCTCCTAAATCGCATAGAGCTTTGTCTATTACGAACTTTCCTATGACGCAGAGTATGGAGAAACTACCTGGGTCTTTTAATTTATGAGGCATGCGGTTTTGAATAATAGCGCTACACTCTGCAGTAAGTGTAACTGTTTCGTTATCCTCGATCTTCCTCTTATTCGATAGGATTTCTTTGAGAAATTTAGCGTATGACGACATTTGAGTTATCGCTTCTGTAAAAGGAATAGTAATATTCAGCTGTCTAAGGAGCTCTACAAATTTCTTAAACTGTCCTGAAGTTTTGGAATTTATTAGTCTTTGAGGATAAGGGATAGGTGGTTTATATGGCGCTGGAGGTGCTTGAGTTTTTTCACTTGCGGTATCCTCCTTCTCGTTGTCTTCCTTCTTCTCTAACTCGGATTCCTTTTCTGCTTGTTCAGTTGGTTTTTGTTGCATGGTTGAGTTTTCGGTCCTCGGATCGATCGGTTCGTCCAATTCTTTTCCACTTCTTAGTATTACAACATTTGCTTGGCCTTTTGGATTCTGTTTGGGTTGTCCAGGAAATGTGCTAGCAGGTGCGGCAGCAGAGGCTTGTTGTTGAGCCACTTGTGATATCTGTGTTTCTAGCATTTTGTTGTGGGTGGCTAAAGCGTCTACTTTTCCTGTCAACTGTTTAATTTGCTCGCTAGTGTGTATGTTTTGATTCAGGAATTCTTTGTTTGTTTGAGCTTGAGTAGCTATGAATTTTTCCATCATCAATTTGAGGTTGGATTTCCTAGGTGCAGTCTGAGCAGCAGCTGGTTTCTGATATCCTGGCGGAGCAGTAGGCATTTGCAGTGCATTTTCGCTTTTGTAAGAAAAGTTTGGATGATTTCGCCAACCTGGGTTATAGGTATTTGCGTAAGGATTTCCTTGAGCATAATTTACCTGGTCTGGTGGGATTCCGGCTAGCAATGGGCATTCGGGTGCATTATGAGTGGTGCTTCCGCATAACTCGCAATTTGGAGTTACGGCAGCGACAGTTGCAGTGGGGTTAACGGTTAGACTATCAATCTTCTGTGCTAGAGCATCTACTTTAGCGTTGAACTTTTCAAGGCTGCTGATCTCGTACATCCCACCTTTCGCTGTGGTTTTCTCTGTTGGAGTGCGTTCACCTCCCCATTGGCAATGGTTTTGTGACATGTTTTCGATTAATTGATAGGCTTCATCGTATGGCTTATCCATAAGTGCACCGCCCGCGGCAGCGTCTATTGTCAATCTAGTATTGTATAGAAGCCCATTATAGAAAGTATGGATTGTCACCCAATCTTCTAGACCGTGGTGAGGACATGTTCTCATCATATCTTTGAATCGTTCCCATGCTTCGTAAAGAGATTCAGTATCTTTTTGTCGAAATCCGTTGATTTGAGCTCTAAGCATAGCAGTTTTGCTTGGCGGAAAATATCTCGCTAAGAAGACGTTCTTCAATTGTTCCCACGTTGTAACGGAGTTGGACGGTAAAGATTGTAACCATGTCCACGCTCTGTCTCTAAGAGAGAATGGGAAAAGACGAAGTCTTATCGCGTCTGGAGTTACTCCATTTGCTTTCACTGTGTCTGCGTATTGTACAAACTTCGTTAGATGTTCGTTCGGATCCTCAGTTGCGTTTCCTGAGAATTGGTTTTGTTGTACAGCTGATAGCAATGAAGGTTTCAGCTTAAAATCATTTCGGGTAATAGCTGGGACAACAATGCTACTTCTAGGCTCCATCTGAGAGGGTGTAGCGTATGCCTTCAGCGGTTTGTTTGGAGGTCCTTCAACCATGTTTGATTCTTCTTCGGATTTGGGAATGGGAGTGAAAGGATCGGGAATGTTATGTTTGAGTTGGTACTCAGTGATTCGGCTTCTTAGATGTAAGAAGCGTTCTAGTTCTGCGACTGAAGGTTTCAAGATATCGCCTTGTGAGCGATTACTTGGCATACAATCGACAACACTAGTAAAGGAAAAATGAAAATTGTTAACCTAGTCTATACGGCGTAACAGAAGGTTACACTATTGACTAAACGGGTCCCCGGCAACGGCGCCAAAAACTTGATCGCGACTTTCTATGTCTAATACAACCTAACTGCAAGTGCACAGTCTATCGCGTAGTAATAATAGATATCGATCCCACAGGGACTCGTAATCAAACTAGTGTTCTCGGGAGTTACTATGTTTAGCTAGGTAGAATATGTTTAAGGGAATAAGATTGTCACTAAAATGGAGCTAAGAATGCTACTTAGATTATAATTGATCGAATCGATATGCAGTAATTGTGTTCTTCAGGGATTTGACAAGTTATCGGTGTATGAAACAGTTTTTGGAGTTTATTTAAGCAGAAAATGGTGATTTAAAGACTCTCGCCTCACGATGGTTATTGACGCTAATCATAATTCTAAGGGCCAAACGTACACTTTCGTATCCCATTCGGGGTTAAAATTATTTTTTGGAAATCTCTAAGTCCTAATTCATTTTAAAGTGCTTTCGCTGTTATTAAAATGAATGACTAGTGTCTACTATCTGACCTTACCGCAGCTTTTGCTTGTTGGTTCGTATCTTAATTAATTTCCCACTTTCGTGGCAAAACTACTTTTAAATAAGTTCTCGCTTTCGCGACGAAGTTTATTCAGTAAATCAATTTTAAACACTCAGACCATAAATTACTTTTTTGAAAAGAAAGTTTTCCACCGGTTGTTGTCAAATCCCATTCGAATTATTACTACATATCGACTACTTAAGTTTAGCTAGACATGGATTTGGGAGAGATAAAACATAAATAAAAACAATAAATAATAATTTGCATTATAATAAAAATGGAATTACGATTGAAATGAGAAACCTGTAAATATTCCAATTGGCCTTTGGGCAGATCCTCCATAGATGTTGGCAGGATTCTGGTCTTTATGCCAATTTGATCGTACAATAAAAGTAGAAATTACAGAAGAATGAAAATGGAATACAGGAAAAGTAAAGAGAAACAAATAAGAATATTAAACTGGAAAGGTATGCTCTGGAAATAAATTTGGCAGCACTTCGTTGTATGAATGCGGCTCCCTTTCTGAGGTCCCCTTCTTCCCCTTTTATAGAGATGGAATTCTAACGGTTACTGCTGGAGAGAGTGGACTTTGAGGTAGAAAAATCAGGGAGTAGTGGTCCACTATTTGGGACTTGGAACTGCTTCTTTAACGTGTAATTGAAGTGGGGCGTTTTTGCCTGCATGACGGTCGTCACAAGGTGTGAATGTCGTCACAAGGTGTGACGGTCGTCACATCAGCAAAAACAACCTTCTGCGCTTTTCATGATGTTTTCACTCCTTTTTCGTCCATATTTCATCTGAGATTGCTTCTTTTCTTCATGTTGCCTTGTTTAGACGTGATCGTTGAATACCTGCAAAACATCAGACAAATAACATGGAAATAACCCGAAATCGGATCGAAAACGGTTAAACTTTAGTTGAATTATGCATCAAAATATATATACGATTTCGTGTTATCAATATCCTGGAGCCTTAGGCACCTACGAATTGGTAGTGATGCCTTTTGGCCTCAAAAATGCTGGGGCAACATATCAACGAGCAATGAATTCAATCTTCCATGATTATATAGAGACTTTCATGCAAATATATATTGATGATATTGTGGTTAAGTCTGTTTTAAGGAAGAGTCACTTGGGCCATCTTCGACAATCCTTCGAAAGAATGAGAAGATATGGTCTTAAAATGAATCCTCTTAAAAATGTGTTTTGTGTATAGGCAGTGGATTTTCTAGGTTTTGTGGTCCACAAAAAGGGGATCGAGATCAACCAAAATAAAACCAAAGCCATCATGGAAGCGAAAACGCCACCAACTAAAAAGGAGATGCAATCACTGTTGGGCAAGATTAATTTTTTGAGAAGGTTCATATCAAACTTAAGCGAAAAAGTGCAGGCCTTTTCACCATTACTTCGATTCAACAAAGAGGGGTTCGAATGGGGGCAAGATCAGCAAAAAAGCCTTCAACAAGATCAAGGACTACCCGAGTCATCCTCCAATTCTTTCACCGCCTTGTAGGAATATGAGTATGGGGTTGTACATAGCTACGTCAGACAAAATCTTAGGGAGCATGTTGGCTCAAGAGGATGAGGATGGTGTCGAAAGGGCCATATACTACCTCAGTAGAGTTTTGAATGATGCAGAAGCTAGGTATAGCATGATAGAAAAATTATGCTTATTCTTGTATTTCTCTTGTACAAAATTAAAGCAATATATAAAACCAGTTGATGTTTATGTTTCATCTCATTTTGATGTTATTAAACATATGTTATCTAAACCTATCTTACATAGTCGAGTTGGTAAGTGGGCACTAGCATTGACTGAGTATTCTTTAACATATAAGCCTTTAAAGGCAGTTAAAGGACAAGTGGTAGCAGACTTTATAGTCGACCACTCCATAAATGAAAGCACTTTTAATTACGTCGAACTGGAACCTTGGAAGTTATACTTTGATAGCTCTAGACACAAAGATGGAACAATTATAGGCGTGCTAATTATTTCGCCTGAAAAAATTCTAACAAAATTCAAGTACAAGGTCGAAGGACTTTGTTCCAACAATGAGGCTGAGTATGAAGCCTTAATAGCAGGACTTGAGATTTTGTTAGAACTGAGGGCAACTCGAGTCAAAATAATGAGAGACTCGGAGTTGGTCATAAAACAAATTACAAAGGAGTACAAATGTGTTAAGGAGAATCTTATCATGTACTTTGTAATAGCCAACAGACTACTGAAGAAATTCGAAGTGCTAAGTATTCGAGACATACCTCGACTAGAGAATCAAGTGGCTAATGACTTATCTCAAATTGCTTATGGGTATAGGGTTTCAAAGGAAAATTTATAAGAGGCGACCGAAGCTAGAGGTAAAGTCGTGTCTGTTGGATTATGCCCATCAGATCTAGAAGTGACGAAGCTTGGATAAGTTGATGAAGAAAATTTCGAGATTTTTGCAGTAGACAGCTTGTCGGACAAAGACTGGAGGAAGCCTTTAGTCGAATATTTACAGAACCCAACAACGTCCACAGAGCGAAAGGCTAGGTATCAAGCTTTAAGTTATGTTCTTCTAGGAAATGAGTTATTTAAAAAGAACCCTGAGGGAGTCTTACTTAAATGCCTCAGTAGAATCAGAAGCATATCTGGCCCTTTCGACTGTTTATAGTGGGGCATGTGGGGCACATCAAGTAGGCCATAAGATGAAATGGTTATTGTTTCGACAAGGCATGTATTGGCCTACCATGCTAAAGGATTGTATTGAATTTGCCAAGGGCTGCCAGGAATGTTGTCGCTACTGCGATAATCGGTGTCGGCTGAACAGAAGAGTCGCCACCGTGCGTTATTTATCCCAACAGAGGGAAAGGAAACGCTCGAAGTAAACCTACCGCAAAGACGGGAAAGGAATGGTCATCGCAACCAAATCCTAGATTCAGGAGTCGGTTACGCAAGGGGAAGGTATTAGCACCCCTCACGTCCGTCGTACTCGACGGGATCCACGCTTGTTTTCTGGTACGAATTGTCATTCTATCTATTCTACAGGTCTGGGGTTAAAAGAAAAGAAAATGACTCGGCAAAGTATCGCACTTTATACCTACGTATTCCCGTCTGGAATGAGAAATCAGAGTCAACGTAGTTCGCCTACCTACGGGGAAGGAGGGGAAGGTTGCTCGCTAGGATATCGCATCCTATGCCTACGTACTTTCATACAGCATGAAAGATCAGAGCAAACGTAGTTCGGGCTACGGAAGACACAAATTTGTCTGTTTATCTTTTATCCTTCTGAAAAAGGTTTTCTCCTGATTACGGGTCCAAGCGGACAAAAATGACACCTTTGATTGGTTTCCAGTCTTTTACGCAAGAACTGTCTTTTATTGATGTTTAAAATCTTATTACTGTGTTTTGAATGATTTTGAGACAGAAGAGAACGAACTCTAAAACCTAGGGTTTGAAATGGGAATCAAAACTACCCTAATGTTGTCATGCAGGGATTAACACCTAATGTCTGTCATATTTCTCTCTTGCGCAGAGAGAAACAGAGATCCTAGGGGATAGACGGAAAAGAAGCAACATATATACAGTAAAGCAGTAAAATGCATGAATGCAACAGTACAAGCGAGGCAAGGGAGTCCCACTCAACCTCGAACCTGAAAAAACAATAGTCAAAGTGAAACAGCTTCACTTCAAACCTATGGGAAAATTAACAAACAATACAGCAAAGAAAATAAACCCCAAAACCAGCTCTGACAGCACACCAGCTCCTACAACAGCAGCTCTGAAAAAAACATCAAACTCCGACAGTTGATTAATAGCAAAACAGCAATCTCTTCAAATAAGCCCCAATAATCTCCCTGCTTTAGATAAGCCTTCATCTCCAAGGACAAACCAAACCTCATCAAACAAAGAATCTTAAACAGTAAACACCTTCAAAGCAGACAACTTCAGACAGCAGATAGCTTCAAACAACAGTAAACCCTAGCTTTAATAGTTGCACAACTTTGACATGAACAAACTTCATCTTTGTCAATCTTCAATGATCTTCTTCATTCTTCAGGGCAAGCTCTCCTAGATGATAAACTCTTAACAGAATAAGTTGAATGTTAAACAGTTCATTGACTACCAAAGGAAGCCTACAAACAATTTAATATTGTAAAAGACTGTTTCTCTCAAAGTTCTACCTCTAAGGTAAGGCCACTTATCCCTCCAAATGAGGGAGGTGAATACCCTAGAGGGACTTTATGTCATAAAGAGGAATGGAAGCACAAGAAGCTATCCATGCTTGTACAAAGAATTTGGTCTATTCTAAGGCTCTACTTATTCCTATTTCCTATGTCTTCAAAAACCATCCTCCAATCCAGGCAATCTTCATGCACCAAGCTTTAATTATTATCTTCAATCTTCTCCTTTGATTCTTCATGCTCCACAAGCCCAATCCAAGCCCTATACCCCATAGCAAAGCCCAACCCCAAGCAAACAATACAAAAGCCCATAATGGCCACACCAAACAATCACACTATTTAGTATATTATTAAAAATCCTAAAATTAATTCTAAGGGGATTTATACATCTACCCTACATACCCTATATTTCCCAGCTCCTAATTCAAGCTAAAAACACAAAATCTAAGTGTTATGATGCACCTATGTCATGTTTAACCCTAATTCTAGTCATCCTAATGTTGATGGTTCAAAACTAAACAAGATTAAATCACAAAAATGTGAGATAAATCTCTAAGGGAACCTAACACTCTAATCTAATCATAGGAAAAATAATCACATCAAAATATGAAAGGAAATGGCTAAACAAAATTCAACAAAATGGATATACAAACTAAAATGCAATAAAAGCAACTAAATGTGGAAATTCACCAAAAATAGAAAAATGATTAAAATACTAATTTTATTTTTTGATAATTTTCTTGAGACATTAATGAGAATGAGAAAACAAATCCCATGTGAAAATGACTATTTTTAAATTTATTATGATTTTTTGAGTAAACTATATGCAAATATAAAACAATATGAAAATTCAAACAAAATTAAAAAACAGGGGTGGCAAAAGCAATTATCTACACTTCAGAAATGCATTGGGCCCAGGAGGGGGGTGCAGATATCACTGCGCTGGGCCCAGACTGCTTCAGAAAAACACCAAAGAAAAAAAACGAAAAAAAAAACAAACGGGGGGGGGGGGGGGGGTGAATAGCGAAGATTCGCTTTGTTATTCTATTGGACCCCAGACTGGGGGGTGTAAATAGCAAATCTGGGCTAGGCCCAAACGAAATCCCACGCTAGGGGAGGGGGTGTCAATGGAAAATGTGGAGGTGATCAGCAAACCTCGCAAATGGGCCTGAGCCCAGATCCATTCTAACTCATCAGCAAAACAAAACCTAACTTCTTCTAACTCTCCCTCACAATGTTCACCGTCTTCCTCGATTGAGACCCTAGCGCCGCAAATGCGTTCTCTCAAACCTCTCTCTCTGAAGATCTCAAGCCTTACTCAAATTCCTCACCCTCACAAACTTGATCATCAACCTCACCTAAACGCTTCACACAAATCAATCGCCATCACGAACCACCATTTCAATATCTCAGTTCAGAGTGACTTCCCTAACCTAACTTCGCTTCACAAACTAACACTCGCTCTACCCTAGCTCTTCAGCTAACAAATAAACTACGAGGATTAACAAGTTCAGAGCGAAAAAGGAACCTGGAGATGCGACGAATGTGATGAGTTCTTGGGAAGAACTTCTTGAAGATTTGCTTCTGGAGATGTACGAAGGAGCTTGAAGGACGACGATGAACTTCATGAAGGATTCTTGTAATACTAATGAAGTTTTGGATGAATCGTTGCAACTCGTAGCACTTTGATGGACACACGGTGAGAATTGATGAGATCAGTGACGAATCTTGATGAAGATGAATGTACTTCTGAAAAGACGAACGAACACTGAATCTGCTTCGTTGATATTCTTGAGGTTTGCAGTTTCTTCCGGAAAAACACGGATGAACAAGATTGTTAATGAACGATGATGATGGAAGATCGAGGCGGAGATGAAGATCTGGGCAAATCGTGGATGAAGATTGCAGATTCCGGCGAAAATGTGTCTTCCGGCGAGTGGTTGACGAAGATGGATGAAGAAGATTGAAAGATGTTGGATGAATTTTCTGGAAAATTTCAGTTTCCGGTGGGTTAACAGTCTCCGGCAGTCAGTTGCGGCGGCGAAAAATCTCTCCGGCGACGTCTCCGGCCGTTTGCATGGCCAGCGGCGAGGGTTGTTGAGTGGGTCCACGTGTGTTGCATGCAGTGAGGGGGTGGCGGTGGTGGAGTCAGGGAGGAACACGTGGCACTGAGGGGGGAGGGAGAAGGGACACGTGGGAGAGAAGAAGGATAGTGGAATTATGATCTGTCAGCAAAACGTGAAGTGGGAGCCAAAAAAGTGACACGCGTGGCGCTGCTACTTATAGGACATGTGGCAGTATTTTAGACCTTGTAACTGGGCCTGACTGGATAATGGCCCATTATTAACTAAACTCTGATTAAATGGACTTAAACATGATTAAGGACCAATTAACCCAACAAAAATGAATATTAAACTAATTAACTAAACAAAATTTAATAATAAAACCCTAATTAAACTAAAAACGAAAATTAATTAAAACCCTAATTAAAATCTCTAATTAACCCTAATTAATCCTAAAAACAAAATTAATCCTAATTAACCTAAAAAGATTATTTAATACCTATTAAAAAATCCATTTAAATCTAAAAAAAACAATTAAAATCTAATAAAATCTAAAAAAAACATTAAATCCTATTTATAAAATCTATTCTATTAAATCTGAAAAATCACTTAAAATTTAATAAAATCTAAAAAACATTAAATTCTATTTTAAAAAAAATCTATTCTATTAAAAGAAAAGTAATATCTAGTTATATCTATTTAAAAACTATTCTATTAAAAGATAAAACTAATACCTAAAAAATTTTAAAATCTATTAAATCTCTAAAAAAAAAAAGAATATTTATTTAAAAATCTAAAAACTATTAAGAAAATCTATTAAATTCTATAAACAAAATACTAACCTATTTACTATCTAAAAAAACAAATAACCCTATTAAAAAATCTATTAAATGCATTAAAAATATAGGAAATAAAAGAGAAAAACTAAAGAATGTCAGGAGGCCGATTAAATTGATTATAAAACGATTGCGCAACCATAACGAAACCCGGGCGCCGAGATGGCCGGAAAACACAGGGGAACGAGCACCAATTCTCAAAATACGCTTATTCAAACTGGCCTGAACTGCCTGAAACGCCAGGGGCTGCAATCCCGATAAAATCAACCTGACTGAGAAAATTGCAATGCATGCAATATGCGAATGCAAAATGTGTCGAAACATAAACCAGATATGGGAACCGGTGGGTCAAATTTCGGGGTGCAACAGCTGCCCCTATTCAAGCGGCTTGGACCCGACTGGGTGAAGGGCGAACGACCTTCAAACATTCGAGGCACGAGACGGTTGAATACCAAAGAAACCCTGAAATTTGCCGACCGCAGAAATAAACTGCACCACTGCTTGGGGAACGGCATTCGTCGAGTGAACTTGATTGTTACGGTAACAACCGATCATTAGTCGGAGAATAACTCTGATTTTGACTCCCACCACCCATGCAACACCACAGGTACTGAACTATCTTTACAAAAACACATACGTCCACAACTGGACTAACCTTGTCAACACCAGAAGAGAAACAAATTCGTCAACACGAGTAAAGATCCCATCATCACAGGAAAAATCTTATCCACGATTGTCCTCAAATTTCGTCAACACGAAAAGCCATAAATTCGTCATCACGAAGAAATCCTATCAACATAGGAATAAAACTCGCCCCCATCAGGACTCCTCATTCCGTCAACACGGAGAAATCAAACTTTGTCCTCAGCAGGACTCCGCATTCCGTCAACACGGAGAAATCCCGGTGACTTCGTTGGGGACGAGTTGTCAGCATCTCGTCAACACAAGGAGATCCTGTCAGCATAGGCAATGACATCTTATTTGCGTCTTATCAACACGAGGAACTCCTATCAACATAGGAATAAATTGTCCATGTCGGGACTCACGTCTCGTCAACACGAGGAAAAAATAGATTCATCAACACGAATAAATCCTATCATCATAGGAATACCATTCTTGTACATATCTGAACTCACATTTCGTCAACACGAAGAAATCCTATCCACATAAGCATAAATTGTCCTCATCAGGACACACATTCCGTCAATACGGAGGAAGTAATTCGTCAACACGAATACATCCTATCAACATAGGCATAAATTGTCCTCATCAGGACGCACATTTCGTCAACACGGAGGGATAAAACTTGTCCTCATCAGGACGCACATATTCCGTCACCACGGAGAAATAAAACTTCATCCTCAACAGGACTCCATACTCCGTCACCACGGAGAAATAAAACTTGTCCTCATCAGGACTCCATATTCCGTCACCACGGAGAAATCAAACTTCGTCCTCAACAGGACTCCATATTCCGTCAACACGGGGAAATCGATTCGTCAACACGAAGAAATCCTATCAACATAGGCATAAGTTGTCCTCATCAGGATGCACATTCCGTCAACACGGAGGAAGCAGTTCGTCAACACGAATACATCCTATCAACATAGCTGGGGATATTCTGAAAACCAATGACCGACACTCGTTCTGACAACAAGCGACCACTTCTAAAATTTTGATTCATGGAACCCTGAGATGCTACTGCAGCAACAAACTTGACAAAACAGTCTGCTGATCGAATACGAGAAACCCTCAATCAGTAACTCTGTGGGGATGATAATAAACTGAATCACATCATCATACGTCTCGCGGCAAGACCTTGATTGTCTGAAAAGAAATCTGGGCTTTAGAACTCCATACTCCTGTTGAGAAACACACCTGAAAGCAAAAGGTTAACCAACTTGATTTATGTTTCATAATGCGCATGTTTGACAACGGCGTAATGCTCCATACAGCATGGAAATGCTACGCGTTTTCTGGGTGGATGCAAACATGATAATGCATGCAAATGCAAATGCAGGTTCCGACTGCTGGGAAAAGCTCTGATAAACTTGCTTCATCAACAACGGCTGCTGAGGACAAATACCACCCTGCTGGGGAATGAACGGGTATCTCAAAATATGCTGGGACATACAACCAACTCTGCCAGGGAGAGCTTTAAACCTTCAATTTCCACGGGGAGGAAAGAAAACACCTGCTGGGGAGAGAATACTCTGCTGGGGAAGAAACGACTCTCTCGGGGAATACTAACCGACTCCGCTGGAAACAGGGAATGACTCCGCTGGGGAGAATAAACAACCCTACTGGGGATAATGAACTATCTGGGCACAGTTTACAACCCTGGAATTCTCAATCCGACGAGAACTAAACTACTCCGCTGAGGATAAGGAATCCCTTTGGAGAAACACCACTGTCTGAGTACAGCTTACAAACTTTAAGATTATCAAACTCTGCTGAGGGTAAACGATCTGCTGGGGAAAGTAAACCATCTGGCCACAGTTTACAAACTCGGGACTGAGGATAGACATCCTGTAGGGAGCATTAATCTTGACCTGCTGGAGAATATCCTTTGGGGATAAGCTGCGACGAGCTGGGGAAATTGATTCTTCTTCAGTAAGGAATAGTGTAATCTCAGCTTCGGGGAATGAAGTGCGACCTACGTGGGGATTCACATCACATAATGATCAATTCCTTTCGTCAGGAGCCTCTGGTTAGGACTGTAATTTTCTGATCGTCCACTTCACATGGGCGAGAACCCTGCAACACCATAAACGAGACAAAACAAGTCTATACAATCAAATATATTCAAGTTAGCATTAGTGACATCTTTTTCAGTCAATTCGAAGTTTTAACAATTATTGGCAAGGGCCAGCAACGTTATGCAACTGCTAGTTTTATCAAAACATTGGCGTTTTTCACATACAAAACAGTAAAGAACGAGCATCAAATACTGAATAACATGTTTTATTGATTAGGCCTCTGAATAGGCGGAGTTTTGTACACTGGATGTAACTCCTGAAAAGAGGAAGTTACGCACAACAGATATACAAGTATGCACAGGAAGCATAAATACAATGATAAATCAAATTTGCGCATATGTCGGCAACGGGGTGCAGACAAACATAATGAGCTGATCCTCCTATGACTCGCCTGACTTTGGCGCTTTCCCGGTATTCAAATTTCGGAAGAGATTGTCTCTGATAAACGAACCCCCAAATTATTCTCCCAACCACCAGGCAATGCAGCATCAAATTCGGACTGCAGTCATTTGCTCCTTGAATCCCTAACTTTTGCGTGAACCGCCCTTTGCGGGTTTTCAGTTCACTGGGATACCCTTTTTTGTCGAAGCCGCCCAATGTAGGTTTTCGACTTCGCGGGTGTACATCTTTTTAATTTTATCCCTAACTTTTGCCCGAACCTTTTATTTTGTTTTTGGTTCGCCGGGATGCCCCATTTTTGCCTGGACTCTCTTTTTTCTGTCCAGCGGGTCAATTTTAAGCAAAGTATTTTTTAACTGCGTCCGAATTCATAGGCGACGTAAAGTCTTCACCATCCATGGTGGACAGCAACAAAGCTTCTCCTGAAAAGACTTTTCTGACAACATATGGCCCTTCGTAGTTGGGGGTCCACTTGCCCCTGTGATCTGTTTGTGGCGGGAGAATCCTTTTCAGCACAAGGTCGCCCATCTGAAAGCTTCGAGGGTGTATCTTCTTATCATACGCTTTCTTCATCCGGCTCTGGTACAACCGACCGTATGCTAGAGAAGCTAGCCTCTTCTCATCCATTAAACTCAGCTGATTCAGCCTATCTTTCACCCATTCTGCCTCGTCAAGTTGGACATCTCGTAGTACCCTCAGGGAAGGAATCTCAACTTCCAGTGGTAACACCACTTCCATTCCGTATACCAACGAGAACGGGGTTGCCCGTTTGATGTGTGTACCGTCGTACGATAACCGTGCAAAGCGAAAGGTAGCATCTCATGCCAGTCCTTATAGGTCACCACCATCTTCTGAACAATCTTCTTTATGTTCTTATTGGCCGCTTCAACAGCGCCATTCATCTTGGGTCGGTAAGGAGAGGAGTTGTGATGTTCAATCTTAAAATCTAACACAGCTCCTTCATCATCTTGTTATTTAAGTTCGAACCGTTGTCGGTAATAATCCGCTCAGGGATTCCATATCTGCAAATGATATCTCGTTTGATAAACCTGGCCACCACTTGCTTGGTCACATTAGCATATGATGCCGCTTCCACCCACTTGGTAAAATAATCAATTGCTACCAAAATGAACCGGTGTTTGTTAGATGTCTTCGGCTCAATCTTTCCAATCATATCAATTCCCCACATCGAGAATGGCCACGGTGATGACATCACGTTCAGAGGACTCAGAGGCACATGGATCTTATCCGCATAAATCTGGCACTTATGACACCTCTTCGCGAACTTGAAACAGTCAGTTTCCATAGTTAGCTAGTAATAACCTGCCCGCAACAGTTTTCTGGTCATAGCATGCCCACCAGCATGTGTACCAAATGTACCCTCATGTATTTCCTCCATGAGCAACTTCTCCTCTTTCTCGTCTACATAGCGTAGCAACACCAAGTCATGATTTCTTTTGTACAGGACACCGTCCGGATTTAGATAGAAATTGCCAGCCAATCTCCTGAGAGTCTTCTGATCGCGACTGGATACCCCAGCCGGATATTCCTTGTTCTTCAGGAAATTCTGAATGTCAAAATACCAGGGTTTATCATCGGATGCTTCGTCAATAGCAAATATAAATGCGGGCCTGTCAAGACGAGAGATAACAATCCTGGGAGCCTCGTTCCAGAAGTTAACTTTATACATGGAAGACAATGTAGCCAGGGCGTCAGCCATCTGATTTTCTGCTCGCGGCACATGATGCAATTCAACCTTGTCAAAGAAAGGCAACAATCTCCTTGCATAATTCATGTACGGTATCAAATTGGGCTGATGTGTCTCCCATTCTCCTTTTATTTGATTCACCACCAGAGCCGAGTCTCCGTATACATCCAGATTTTTGATTCGCAGATCAATGGCTTCTTCAAGCCCCATAATACAAGCTTCGTATTCGGCTTCATTATTGGTAACTGGAAAGGTCAATCGGGCAGTAAATGGGATGTGCGACCCCTGTGGAGTAGTGATGATTGCCCCTATTCCGCTGTCATAGGAGTTTACAGCTCCGTCAAAGATCAACTGCCACTTGGAATCCGTCTTTGGTCCTTCATCCGGCGACGGTTCTTCCTAATCTTTCATCTTCAGGTACATGATATCCTTGTCAGGAAAGTCAAACCTCATCGATTGGTAGTCCTCAATAGGCTGCTCAGCTAAATACTCTGATAACACACTCCCTTTTATAGCCTTCTGTGAAACATACTGGATGTCATATTCGGTCAAAACCATCTGCCAACGGGCGATTCTCCCAGATAATGCCTGCTTTTCAAATACGTATTTGATAGGATCCATCTTTGAAATGAGCATGGTTGTATGATTTAGCATGTATTGCCTCAAACGCCTGGCGGCCCATGCTAGTGCACAACAAGTTTTTTCGAGCATTGAGTATCGAGACTCACAGCCAGTAAACTTCTTACTCAGGTAGTAGATCGCATGCTCTTTACGCCCTGTCTCGTCATGTTGACCGAGAACACAACCCATACTCCCCTCAAGAACCGTCAAATACATAATCAAGGGTCTCCCTGCCACTGGAGGTATCAAAATAGGAGGCTCCTGCAAATACTGTTTTATTTTATCGAACGCCTTTTGACAATTTTCATTCCAGGTCACAGCCTGGTCCTTTTTCAATAGCTTGAATAATGGCTCACACGTAGCTGTTAGGTGAGAGATGAACCGAGCGATGTAGTTCAACCTCCCTAAAAACCCACGCACTTCTTTTTCTATTTTAGGCATCGGCATTTCTTGTATTGCTTTTATTTTCGCAGGATCAACCTCTATTCCTTTTTCGCTCACGATAAACCCCAGCAGTTTACCCGATCTCACCCCGAAGGTGCATTTGTTAGGGTTCAGCCTCAGCCTGAACTTCCTAAGCCTCTTGAATAATTTCAGCAGATTCACCAAATGTTCTTCCTCCGTCTGGGATTTGGAAATCATATCATCAACATAAACCTCGATCTCTTTATGCATCATGTCATGAAAGAGAGTCGTCATTGCACGCTGATACGTTGCCCCAACATTCTTTAATCCGAAGCGCATCACTTTGTAACAAAATGTTCCCCAGGGCGTAATGAAGGTAGTCTTTTCCATGTCTTCTGGCGCCATTTTAATCTGATTATAGCCCGAGAAGCCATCCATGAAGGAGAATATGGAGAATTGAGCGGTGTTATTGACCAGCACATCGATGTGAGGAAGTGGAAAATCATCTTTCGGGCTCGCTTTGTTCAAATCACGGTAATCTACGCACATCCTTACTTTACCGTCTTTCTTTGGCACTGGCACAATATTAGCGACCCATGAGGGATATTTTGTGACAGCTAGGAAACCAGCATCCCACTGCTTTTGAACCTCCTCCTTAATCTTCACAGCCATGTCTGGTCTAGTTATTCAGAGTTTTTGTTTAACCGGTGGGCATTCTTCTTTTAGCGGCAGACGGTGAACAACCATATCCGTATCTAGCCCAGGCATGTCCTCATACGACCAAGCAAAAATATCATTGTACTCTTTGAGCATTTCAACCAATCTTTGCTTGACGTCGCTCTGCAGCGCGGCCCCTATATGGATGTTCCTTTCAACCCCTTCCAACCCCAGATTGACAATCTCAATGACTTCCTCGTGAGGCAGAATGATTCTTTCTTCTTGTTTTACCAACCAAGACAACTCTTCTGGAACATCGCCATCTTCAACAATCTCTTCTTCGGCCTGAAATACCGGGTGCTCAAAGTCGAAGTGAGTCATAGGCGGTTCATAGATGTCATCTGAAATAGTAATCCTGCAAAGGAAATGGTTAAATGCTTCAAAACACATACAAAGCAAATAACCACGTTGCCATTTTATTGTAAAAATAAAAACAGGAAAAACAGAGATCACAATATTTGTACATGAAAAACGCCTTTTATTTAACGATTAAACAGTGCAATGTACATAACAGAATGGCCCTAAGCAAAATCACGATGCCCCGGGTAGGACACCAGATTGTTCAACAATTAAGCAAACAAAGCATTACTGTTTAGTTGTCACAGGAACAGTCTCCTGAATGGACCAATTGCAAAGCCCTTATCCTGGCACGCTCGGCTGAATCCAGGCGTCCATGTCGCAGTCGCTGTCTCCTTCCTCAGAATCTGAAACAGCATTGATGATCTCGTGATATACCCCACCAGCCGTAATTGTTATTGGTCCTCTGAAACGGGGTGCCCCTGCAGTAGGCGTTGATGATGAAGGTTGATATCCAAGTCCAAATCTGTCCATTTTCACGGGAATATCCAAAACCTTGCCTCAGCCCTTGGTCTCACCTGTCTTCACTAGAGCCTGAGCCTCTTTGTACGACGACACTGCCACCTTTGATGTTTTGCTTGGCCCTGGAACTTTGTCCTCAATGCACAACCCCTCAAAGGCTTGACAGGGTGTTTCGTGAATCTCGTTGTCGACTTCCACGTACTTGAATGAAGACAAATGGCTGACCAGTATATCCTCCTCTCCACAAACTGTGACCATACTGTCCCCCACCATGTACTTCAGCTTTTGGTGTAAGGTAGATGTGACTGCCCCAGCACCATGGATCCATGGTCGTCCAAGCAGACAGCTATACACTGGCTGGATGTCCATAATATAGAATTCAGTTTCAAAAACCTCCGGCCCCACTTGCAGAGGCAAAGTTATAGATCCAAAGACTGACCTCCGTGTACCATCAAATGCCCTGACCACCAAGTCACTAGGCGTGCAAATGATCCCCCTGATATCCAACTTCATCATTGCTTTCTTTGGGAGCACATTCAAGGAAGACCCAGTATCTACCAACACATGGGACATGACCGTGCCCCTGCATTCAACGGAGACGTGCAACGCCATATTATGCTCTCTTCCCCTCGGGGTCAAATCAAAATCCGTAAATCCCAAACTATGGCCTGCATTCACGTGCGTCATCACCCCCTCCAACTGATTCATAGAAACATCTTGGGGTACAAACGACGTGTCCATAATTTTCAATAACGCATTCCTATGGGCTTCGGAACACAGTAGCAGCGACAATATAGAGATCTTCGACGGCGTTTGTTGAAGGTGCTCAACAATTTTATAGTCTCTCTTACGGATAAGACGCATAAATTCTTCTACATCTTTCAGTGACGTTTCTTTTTCATTCCTCTGCACATGAGCATTCTCATTCGCTTTACATTTACCTTTTGCCAATCGTTCAGCCTCTACCTCAGGCGATATAAAAATTCTCCCGCTCCTCGTCATTCCTCCAGTCCCGACGACATTGTCCACAACCCCCGCTGGTCGTTTACTGATATCAATTTTCTCCCCATCACAATATGCTTCCAGCCCATAAGTCCATGGAACTGCCTTGGTGCTCTCATAAGGGACTGTCCCTGCCTTTGTAATAGTGATCGTCGGCCGCCTGGCTGGCGCTGTTATAGTTATTGTTTTCCATGGAATTGTCACCATAGCAACATCACTTTGCTCATCAGCTAACACCTCTGCAGGTTTCTCAACTGCCGTTCTATCAAATTGCAACGTGCCTTCATCTATCAAGGTCTGAATACCCTTCTTCAATTCAGCACAACCCCCTGCTTGGATCCAACATTCTAGACAAAACTCATCGCAGCCCGGATACACACCTCCTTTCAATAACCTGCTCTTTACTTCACACAACGGTGTTTTCAGTTCATCAACATTCATGACCAGATTCAAACCCTCCTCAGTCAAAATAGCATTTGCCCCATGGTTGGGCATGGGCTGTTGTACTATATTTGGACCTGCTTGTCCAAAATTTATGGCCTTGTTATCTAGTAAATCCTGAACTTTATGCTTAAACGCATGACATGCCTCTATGTCATGCCCGGGTGCCCCGGAGTGGAAGTCACAATGTTTGTTAACATCATACCCATAAGGAAGGGTTGGTCCCGTGGGCGGTGCCAAGGTCCTCTTTTCAACTAAATTCAGCCTCAACAGTGTTTGAAAGAGTTCCGCGTATGTGGAAGGAGGCGCTTCAAACACTCTTTTCGGCTTCGCATTCGGAAATCTTCTTTGGCCAGCATTCTGCCCCTGCTACTGCTGTGGCTGCTGCTGTTGTTGCTGCGGTTGTTGTTGTTGTCTCTGTTGAGGAAACAGAATCGTGACACTAGCTATTTGCTGCGGCTGAGCATACTGGTGTCTTCCTCTACCCCTGCCCCGGCCACCAAACACTGCACTAGAATCACCTTGACGTCGACCACCAAATGCTTTTCTATTACCTCCCGACGAAGTAGACTCCCCAGCCTGGAATCTTCCCACCTTAATACTATTCTCAATCATTTCACCCATCAAGATCAGATCAGAGAAACTGCCCAACACAACAGGAAACAACTTCTCATAGAATATCCCCGTGAATGTTCCAATGAACATATCGTTCATCTCCTTCTCCACTAGAGGAGGATGCACTCTTGCCGCCATGTCGCGCCACCTTTGCGCATATTCTTTGAAACTCTCCCCAGTTTTCTGTGACAAGCCTTGTAGCTGGACCCTGTTCGGTGCCAGGTCACTGTTATACTTGTAATGAGTCACAAAGCCAGTTGCTTCCATGTTTTGATCTGAGTGGGCTCCAACCGCATATACCACTCAAGTGACGGTCCGGATAAGCTGTCTTGGAAGAAATGCATCAGCATTCTTTCATCGTTCGAGTAAGGGGACATCCGTCTGTAGTAAGAGCGAACATGCACCTTCGGACAAGTGTCTCCCTTATATTTATCAAAGGTGGGAGCTTTAAACTTCAGCGGTACCCTTAGGCCAGGCACCAATCCCATTGTGGTCATATCTAAACCAGAAGTATTCTGATTCACTACACCCTTCATTTGTTCCTCAAGCATTTGGATCCTCTGAACAGGATCCACAGGTCCATCCATACCCCTACCAGAGAAGGCATCTTCTTGTTGGTCTTCCATCCAATTAACATTCTCATTTCCGTATCCATCATACCCATTGTTACGACCAAATCTAGTCTGATTCATCATAGGGCCCCGTCCTCTGTTACCATACCCTTGAGCGACCCCGGCAGGTCCGAAAGGCATCATTCCAGCACCATTTTCATTACCGAATCCACCATAGCCCTGATTGGCAGTACCAAAACCATCATATCCGAAACCCTGAGCGTTGAAGCCAAACTTCCCATCCTGGTTGACATAATCAAACCCCTAGTCGTTATAGCCGAGTCCGTTGTTACCAAAGCCATTACCTACATTGTTATCACCGCCCAGATTGGCGTCTCCGAATCCAACATTGTTAATGACAGTCTCATTACCAATTCCCGTATTACCATTCCTGGCGCCAGCGCCATTGTTCACATTCACAACAGGTATATTCACCACAGGTGGAGCTACAGGCGTGGGAGTACCATCCCCATGAATGGTGTCAACACGTACAGAATTGTGATCTTCGTTTCCATTCCCGGCATTTCTCGCCAGCAATGGTTGCACCAAAGTCTGCAGGTTTTCCTGCCCCTTCACAATTGTCTCCATCGTCTGCATGAACAGCGCCAGCTTTTCACGCATCTCCTGCATCTCGTTTTGCATCTGGTCCATGACTCTTTTGCAGTTGGTACGAGTAGAGTATCGGTGAGGACGTTGAATTTCAATCCTGGAAAAACCTGGAGAGATGCAGGAAATGAGATACGGTTCAATAATTACCTGGTAGTGCAGTATGAATGTGTATGCAAATGCAACATGTGTCTGTGCATTAGGGAATATCACTCCCCAATTCTAGTGCCAATGTGCCAGTGCGGTGACAGTGATAGCAATAAGAAGCTCGAAACCGAATCATAGAAAACATCTCATACATTGTAGAAAATCCCATCAAGTCATGAATACAATATTAATGAGCGTACAATAAGAAGGCATGACCTCAACCAACAATCCTGGTGATGGCCAGCGCAATGCAAATAAAGCATTCACATCACTACATGAGATAGTCAAGTGCGACCGTACGCCTGGTACTCCTCCAATAATCTCTTAGTCTCGGGATGATTTGGTTGAGTAAGCAAACCCTCGACAAGTAGATCTCTTCGCTTGAGAACACGTCGTAAATCACCAATGGATTCCTCCCATGCCCCTCCTCCAAAGCGGTCATCTAACTTCCGTTTCTGAGACACAGCCTCCTTCTTGCACTCGACGACTTTGTTCAATGAGTTCTGAAGACTATATCTTGTCATAACCTCCTCTTCATACTTTCTCTTGCTAGCCTTCAACTGATCTTCGAGTTCAGAAATTTGTTGTTTCAATTTGTCTTCCCTCTTTTTGTTGTTGGTTAGCGTAGCGTTCCACATTCTATTGCACGAAGAGATTTCCCGGTAGGCGGCATCAAGTGACTTCTTCTTGGACTCTAACATATCATGAGAGCTTCTGAATTCTTTTCCCAGGCGTTCACGTTTCTTTGTCTCTTCTGTCAGTTCGGCACCTAGCCTGTTTACCAACTCAGTCTGCTGTTGGAAGGAATACACATCTTTGTTCTTCTCACTCCGGATTTGATCCAATTCCTTCTCTAACTCTTCATTGATCTTTATCAAGTCTTCTTTTTCTTTCACAACCCGCTCATAGACCTCAATAGCCATAGTAGTCGGTTCCTCAACTAGAATGGGAACGGGACGTGATACTGCTGGAAAAGGTATCTGCACCTGGCTTACCCTCTCTTGAATCCACACCTTGTAAGGCATATAGGCTTGACAATCATTCTTGCCTAGTAATGGTTTCCCTCTTCTGCAGATATGATTCCAAGCGTGCTGAAGCTTGGCCAATAATTCCCCACTCAGGTCACCAGTGAAATACAGAGATTCCTGTATTTCTTCCTCCTTCGGTGGACTCTTTAAAGCATACCCAAACTGTCGAATCAACAATGATGGGTTGTAGTTAATGCTTCCCTTCCTTCCAATCAAAGGAACGTTGGGAAACCCGGCGCAACTGAAGATAATCTCTGACCCCAATAAATCTCTATCGAACCAGACAATGTCTTCTGAAGAAAGTCCCATTAGCCGTTCAGACCATTCAGCGGTATCTGCAGATTCAACAAAAGGACCCTTCTTGGGCAGATGGCTCTCAACCCACATATTCAGCAAAGGTACACAACAATGGACATTCTTCCCCCTTCTGTTTTCATTCTTATAATGCAAGGAATGATAGAAATCTCCAATCAAGGTAGGCACCGGGTTGCCTGCAGCAAACAAGTGGATTGCATCCAAATCAAAGAATTCAGGCAGATTAGGGAACAATATAATCCCATAGATGCACAAGGCAAGAACAGCGTTAAACACGATCCAGCAGCCGCTTTTGGCATATTCTTGAGCTTTGCCAACCAAAAACTTGAGAGAGAACCCAGAAACTCCATGCCAGGAAGTCAACAACAACTCTGCAGGATCCATATGCAAGGGAACAACTAAGTCTTCCAGCTTAGGCTTAGCGTCAAAGTGAATGAAGGGCACTCTGTTCTGAACTGGCAACTCTAGAAACTCAGCGTACTCCTCCATGGTCGGAGCCAAAATGAAGTCCTGGAACATAAAACACCTCAAGGAGGGATCATATAACTGCATCAATGTGTATAACCCATTCAGCTCGTATGTGGTTGGTCTGCAAACCAAATTCAGTAGCTTCCCATAACTCTTTCTAAAACTTCTCTTCACATCATCGTCAGTTAGGGAAATCAGACCCAACAGAGGAGTCACATCAGGGGTAGGCAACTTATACGCAACAGTCTTCCTCAAAGTACTCATGGTAACAGATAGAAGTCCGGAGCACTAGAATCGGGACGTATGAAAATGCACCTGCAGCACAGACACACGTTAATGATATGCACATGATGATGCAATCAATGCAATAAGGAATCAAGTGCCCCTGGCTGAGAAGTCCAATCCATAATATTGGCCTCAAATAGACCCACAAACTGCTCAAGACCATCCACAATGCTCCAACCCGGTCTCTGACAGACCCAATAACACTGTCCTCAAATACCACTGAACCTCAATCAAGAAAACCGGTAATCTGGAGGTCGAGTTACCTGCATGCCCCAACCCCTCTCAAAGGTAGGTGTCCTATCAACTGACACAAGGTATGGCATCCTATGCGGTCGTTGGCGTCACAGACTTTCAAGACTGATGATACGATACCCAGAAGGTGTGGCATCATCATGTCCTGAAGAGGCCTCACTTAGCCAACTTCCAAATGATCGGTCCCCAGAGTCGACAATCCAACTAACCAACAACCCCTTCAACCCAAAGGGTTGAAAAAGAAGCCAACCAGAAAAACCTCGTCTGAGCGTGGATTTCACGAGACACTAGTGCATGCAAAGCATGCACGCGCCCACTAATTTCCACTCTAATTCTAGGTGCACTCAAGCCCAGGTCCAGCTTATCTCTCAATCATAGAACCCCCTCATACCCACAGCAATAATCACAATAATATAATGCTGAATGAAAAAATACAGAAACGTAAATCCATACAAAACACACGACGGGAAAACAAGCGCTAGGATTGACTCGCATAGGGAACCGTTGGAGTCCCCAGCAGAGTCGCCAGCTGTCGCTACTGCGAAAATCGGTGTCGGCTGAACAGAAGAGTCACCACCGTGCGTTATTTATCCCAACGGAGGGAAAGGAAACGCTCGAAGTAAACCTACCGCAAAGACGGGAAAGGAATGGTCATCGCAACCAAATCCTGGATTCGGGAGTCGGTTACGCAAGGGGAAGGTATTAGCACCCCTCACGTCCGTCGTACTCGACGGGATCCACGCTTGTTTTCTGGTACGGATTGTTATTCTATCTATTCTACAGGTCTGGGGTTAAAAGAAAAGAAAATGACTCGGCAAAGTATCACACTTTATGCCTACGTATTCCCGTCTGGAACGAGAAATCAGAGTCAACGTAGTTCGCCTACCTACGGGGAAGGAGGGGAAGGTTGCTCGCTAGGATATCGCATCCTATACCTACGTACTTTCATACAGCATGAAAGATCAGAGCAAACGTAGTTTGGGCTACGGAAGACACAGATTTGTCTGTTTATCTTTTATCCTTCTGAAAAAGGTTTTCTCCTGATTACGGGTCCAAGCGGACAAAAATGACACCTTTGATTGGTTTCCAGTCTTTTACGCAAGAACTGTCTTTTATTGATGTTTAAAATCTTATTACTGTGTTTTGAATGATTTTGAGACAGAAGAGAACGAACTCTAAAACCTAGGGTTTGAAATGGGAATCAAAACTACCCTAATGTTGTCATGCAGGGATTAACACCTAATGTCTGTCATATTTCTCTCTTGCGCAGAGAGAAACAGAGATCCTAGGGGATAGACAGAAAAGAAGAAACATATATACAGTAAAGCAGTAAAATGCATGAATGCAACAGTACAAGCGAGGCAAGGGAGTCCCACTCAACCTCGAACCTGAAAAAACAATAGTCAAAGTGAAACAGCTTCACTTCAAACCTATGGGAAAATTAACAAATAATACAGCAAAGAAAATAAACCTCAAAACCAGCTCTGACAGCACACCAGCTCCTACAACAGCAGCTCTGAAAAAAACATCAAACTCTGACAGTTGATTAATAGCAAAACAGCAATCTCTTCAAATAATCCCCAATAATCTCCCTGCTTTAGATAAGCCTTCATCTCCAAGGACAAACCAAACCTCATCAAACAAAGAACCTTAAACAGTAAACACCTTCAAAGCAGACAGCTTCAGACAGTAGATAGCTTTAAACAGCAGTAAACCCTAGCTTTAACAGTTGCACAACTTTGACATGAACAAACTTCATCTTTGTCAATCTTCAATGATCGTCTTCATTCTTCAGGGCAAGCTCTCCTAGATGATAAACTCTTAACAGAATAAGTTGAATGTTAAACAATTCATTGACTACCAAAGGAAGCCTACAAACAGTTTAATATTGTAAAAGACTGTTTCTCTCAAAGTTCTACCTCTAAGGTAAGGCCACTTATCCCTCCAAAGGAGGGAGGTGAATATCCTAGAGGGACTTTATGTCATAGAGAGGAATGGAAGCACAAGAAGCTATCCATGCTTGTACAAAGAATTTGGTCTATTCTAAGGCTCTACTTATTCCTATTTCCTATGTCTTCAAAAACCATCCTCCAATCCAGGCAATCTTCATGCACCAAGCTTTGATTATTATCTTCAATCTTCTCCTTTGATTCTTCATGCTCCACAAGCCTAATCCAAGCCCTATACCCCATAGCAAAGCCCAACCCCAAGCAAACAATACAAAAGCCCATAATGGCCACACCAAACAATCACACTATTTAGTATATTATTAAAAATCCTAAAATTAATTCTAAGGGGATTTATACATCTACCCTTCATACCCTATATTTCCCAGCGCCTAATTCAAGCTAAAAACCCAAAATCTAAGTGTTATGATGCACCTATGTCAAGTTTAACCCTAATTCTAGTCATCCTAATGTTGATGGTTCAAAACTAAACAAGATTAAATAACAAAAATGTGAGATAAATCTCTAATGGAACCTAACACTCTAATATAATCATAGGAAAAAGAATCACATCAAAATATGAAAGGAAATGGCTAAACAAAATTCAACAAAATGGATATACAAACTAAAATGCAATAAAAGCAACTAAATGTGGAAATTCACCAAAAATAGAAAAATGATTAAAATACTAATTTTATTTTTTGATAATTTTCTTGAGACATTAATGAGAATGAGAAAACAAATCCCATGTGAAAATGACTATTTTTAAATTTATTATGATTTTTTGAGTAAACTATATGCAAATATAAAACAATATGAAAATTCAAACAAAATTAAAAAACAGGGGTGGCAAAAGCAATTATCTACACTTCAGAAATGCATTGGGCCCAGGAGGGGGGTGCAGATATCACTGCGCTGGGCCTAGACTGCTTCAGAAAAACACCAAAGAAAAAAAACGAAAAAAAACAAACGGGGGGGGGGGGTGAATAGCGAAGATTCGCTTTGTTATTCTATTGGACCCCAGACTGGGGGGTGTAAATAGCAAATCTGGGCTAGACCCAAACGAAATCCCACGCTAGGGGAGGGGGTTTCAATGGAAAATGTGGAGGTGATAAGCAAACCTCGCAAATGGGCCTGAGCCTATATCCATTCTAACTCATCAACAAAATAAAACCTAACTTCTTATAACTCTCCCTCACACTGTTCACCGTCTTCCTCGATTGAGACCCTAGCGCCGCAAATACGTTCTCTCAAACCTCTCTCTCTGAAGATCTCAAGCCTTACTCAAATTCCTCACCCTCACAAACTTGGTCATCAACCTCACCTAAACGCTTCACACAAATCAATCGCCATCACGAACCACCATTTCAATATCTCAGTTCAGAGTGACTTCCCTAACCTAACTTCGCTTCACAAACTAACACTCGCTCTACCCTAGCTCTTCAGCTAACAAATAAACTACGAGGATTAACAAGTTCAGAGCGAAAAAGGAACCTAGAGATGCGACGAATGTGATGAGTTCTCGGGAAGAACTTCTTGAACATTTGCTTCTGGAGATGTACGAAGGAGCTTGAAGGACGACGATGAACTTGATGAAGGATTCTTGTAATACTGATGAAGTTTTGGATGAATCGTTGCAACTCGTAGCACTTTGATGGACACACGGTGAGAATTGATGAGATCGGTGACGGATCTTGATGAAGATGAACGTACTTCTGAAAAGACGAACGAACACTGAATCTGCTTCGTTGATATTCTTGAGGTTTGCAGTTTCTTCCGGAAAAACACGGATGAACAAGATTGTTAATGAACGATGATGATGGAAGATCGAGGCGGAGATGAAGATCTGGGCAAATCGTGGATGAAGATTGCAGATTCCGGCGAAAATGTGTCTTCCGACGAGTGGTTGACGAAGATGGATGAAGAAGATTGAAAGATGTTGGATGAATTTTCTGGAAAATTTCAGTTTCCGGTGGGTTAACAGTCTCCGGCAGTCAGTTGCGGCGGCGAAAAATCTCTCCGGCGACGTCTCTGGCCGTTTGCATGGCCGGCGGCGAGGGTTGTTGAGTGGGTCCACGTGTGTTGCATGGAGTGAGGTGGTGGCGGTGGTGGAGTCAGGGAGGAACACGTGGCACTGAGGGGGGAGGGAGAATGGACACGTGGGAGAGAAGAAGGATAGTGGAATTATGATCTGTCAGCAAAACGTGAAGTGGGAGCCAAAAAAGTGACACGCGTGGCGCTGCTACTTATAGGACATGTGGCAGTATTTTGGACCTTCTAACTGGGCCTGACTAGATAATGGCCCATTATTAACTAAACTCTGATTAAATGGACTTAAACATGATTAAGGACCAATTAACCCAACAAAAATGAATATTAAACTAATTAACTAAACAGAATTTAATAATAAAACCCTAATTAAACTAAAAACGAAAATTAATTAAAACCCTAATTAAAATCTCTAATTAACCCTAATTAATCCTAAAAACAAAATTAATCCTAATTAACCTAAAAAGATTATTTAATACCTATTAAAAATTCCATTTAAATCTAAAAAAAACAATTAAAATCTAATAAAATCTAAAAAAACATTAAATCCTATTTATAAAATCTATTCTATTAAATCTGAAATATCACTTAAAATTTAATAAAATCTAAAAAACATTAAATTCTATTTTTAAAAAAATCTATTCTATTAAAAGAAAAGTAATATCTAGTTATATCTATTTAAAAACTATTCTATTAAAAGATAAAACTAATACCTAAAAAATTTTAAAATCTATTAAATCTCTAAAAAAAAAAGAATATTTATTTAAAAATCTAAAAACTATTAAGAAAATCTATTAAATTCTATAAACAAAATACTAACCTATTTACTATCTAAAAAAAAACAAATAACCCTATTAAAAAATCTATTAAATGCATTAAAAATATAGGAAATAAAAGAGAAAAACTAAAGAATGCCAGGAGGCCGATTAAATCGATTATAAAACGATTGCGCAACCATAACGAAACCCGGGCGCCGAGATGGCCTGAAAACACAGGGAACAAGCACCAATTCTCAAAATACGCTTATTCAAACTGGCCTGAACTGCCTGAAACGCCAGGGGCTGCAATCCCGATAAAATCAACCTGACTGAGAAAATTGCAATGCATGCAATATGCGAATGCAAAATGTGTCGAAACATAAACTAGATATGGGAACCGGTGGGTCAAATTTCGGGGTGCAACAAATGCCAAGTTCACACTGGCATACAACATGTCCCTATAAGCGAGTTGCATTCCATAGTCAAACCATGGCCTTTCAGAGGTTGGGCTTTGGATTTGATTGGAGAGATTCAACCAGCATCCTCCAAGAATCAGAGATACATTTTGGTAGGAATTGACTACTTCACAAAGTGGATCGAAGCGATACCTTTACCAAATATGGATTAAGAGGGTGTGATCGAGTTTATTCAAAAATACATCATTTACAGGTTTGGAATCCCAAAAACGATCACAACAGATCAAGGATCAGTCTTTACTGGTCAAAAGATGCAGGGGTTTGCTAAAGAGATGGGTTTCAAACTTTTAACCTCTAAGCCTTATTATGCTCAGGCTAATGGTCAAGTCGAAGCAGCTAATAAAATGGTGATTGGTTTGATCAAAAAACATGTGAGAAAGAAGCCTAGAAATTGGCATAAGACATTGGACTAAATCCTTTGGGCATGTCGAACCTCTCCCAAAGAAGTAACTAACACTACTCTATTTCGATTGACTTTTGGTCACGATGCAGTGTTACCCATTGAGATCTACCTGCATTCGACTAGGATTCAAAGACATCATGAAATTTCTTCCGAGTATTATTGGAATATGATGTTAGATGAGTTGGTAGATTTGGACGAAGAAAGACTTAAAGCTCTAAAACTTTTGAGGAGACAAAATAAAAGAGTAGAGAAGTCTTACAATAAAAAGGTTAAGATTAAGACCTTTTCTCCTAGAGATTTAGTTTGGAAGGTAATCCTGCCTATGGATCGAAAGGTCAGAGCCTTGGGCAAATGGTCCCCAAAATGGGAAGGTCTCTTTCAAATTACGCAAGTATTTTCTAATGGAGCCTATGAAGTTGAAGAATTAAACGAGGATAAAAGAACCTTGAAAGTAAACGACAATTATTTGAAAAAATATAAACCAACGCTTCAAGAAATAAAAATCTCTAAAGAATAATTCGATGTAAAAAGGAAGAGCCAATAATGGTATTCATGAGTGCCAAAATAGATTAAAGTTATTACATAAGAAAGTCTCAAAGGGCTATGGAACATTTTATTCAAAGGAAAACATTACAAGGAAATTAACAAGCTAAAAAGGGAGATTTTCTTTCATCTTCAAGCACTTCGACTTATGGAGTTCAAGACGCCTGTTGTACCCCAAAATTTACTCTCCCATATTGTCGCTACTGCGAAAATCGGCGCCGGCATGACAGAAGAGTTTCCACCGTGCGTTATTTATCCCAACGGAGGGAAAGGAAACGCTCGAAGTAAACCTCGCAAAAAACGGGAAAGGTATGGTCA
Source organism: Lathyrus sativus (assembly GCA_963859935.3). Classification (NCBI taxonomy): domain Eukaryota; kingdom Viridiplantae; phylum Streptophyta; class Magnoliopsida; order Fabales; family Fabaceae; genus Lathyrus; species Lathyrus sativus. The sequence continues at coordinate 442,828,729 of OZ012740.1, read as the reverse complement.
TCGCAACCAAAACCTGGATTCGGGAGTCGGTTACGCAAGGGGAAGGTATTAGCACCCCTCACGTCCGTCGTACTCGACGGGATCCACGCTTAGTGTTTATAAGGAAAAGGGTGTGTTTATTTATCTACGCTAGTGGTCAGTCTGAAAAGAAAAGAAAAGGACAGGACTCGACAGAACATACGCTGTTCTGGGCCTACGTACTCCCTCGTGCAATGGGAAAGTCAGAGTCAACGTAGTTCGACTACCTACGTCTAGACGGGGGAAGGTTGCTCGCCAGGACATCGCATCCTGTGCCTACGTACTTCCACACGGCATGGAAGATCAGAGCAAACGTAGTTCGGGCTACGCACGACACAAGCTGTTCAAGTGTTTTTTATGGGAAATGCACCTTAACCAAGAGTTTTCACAGTCCAGGAGGACAAAAAGTTTTGATGTTTGTTCAAATCTTTTGACGGAAGAAATGAATTCACTTTTGTTTTATCCTTTATTAAGTGTTTTTCTGTTGTTTTGAGAAAGGAAAGAGACACCCTAAAACTATGGTTGAAAAAAGGGGAATCTACCTAATGTTATCATGCCTGGTTAACCAACCTAATGTCTATCATAACTCCTCCATAGAAGAGAAGTTAGAGCTCCTAGGGGATCATGGCAACAGAACTAAACAGCAAACAGGAAACACCGCAAAGTAAAGAAATACTGGAAATATGCATGAATGCAACAACCAAACAAACAAGGCACAAAGGCCACAAACCACAGAGGTAAGGGAGCTCAGCTCTACCAAATACCAACAAGCAAAGCCACTCAATAACAATCAAGCAGAAGGAGGACCACCTCAACTTCTCATGCACACAAGCATGCTTATTTCTAAGATGCACCTATCTCAGAAACATCTATATGAACCCCTAAGTCTAATGCAACACAGCACCACACAAGTCAATCAACACAAAGAGAAGGCTAACCAGCCTGGCAAACTCCTATCCAAAAGCAAGAAACTACCCCTGAGTAGGACCCCTAGACAAAACTATCAAACCCCTGAACAAAGCCCCTAATCAAAACCTTAATCAAATCTCTAAGCCAAACTCTAAAGGGAGAAATCAATCCCATTCTTCAAGCTTCAAGACAAGCTTACCAAAGAAAGGGAGCTAAGTAGACAGACCCATAGTGCCTTCCTCTGGAAAATACTAGGAGGCTTCTACTTAGGAATCATATCCCATGTGGCTCAACAACTGTGAACGGTTTACATTCCTCCTCTGGAGAAACTAAACTCACATGAAGGCTCCAACATCATTGGATACTTAAGAAATCCTACCTGAACTAGGGGAACTAGGTGAACAGACCCATAGTGCCTTCCTCTGGAAAATACTAGGGGGCTTCCACTTAGGAATCATATCCCATGTGGCTCAACAACTGTGAACGGTTTACATTCCTCCTCCGGAGAAACTAAACTCACATGAAGGCTCCAACATCATTGGATACTTAGGAAATCCTACAAGAACTAGGGGAACTAGGTGAGCAGACCCATAGTGCCTTCCTCTGGAAAATACTAGGGGGCTTCCACTTAGGAATCATATCCCATGTGGATCAACAACTGTGAACGGTTTACATTCCTCCTCCGGAGAAACTAAACTCACATGAAGGCTCCAACATCATTGGATACTTAAGAAAGAGGTGAGAAGAAAGAATGAAAGACATCCATAGTGCCTTCCTCAGGAAAGTACCATAAATTTCCCTCAAACTTCAGGATCTCAAACCTCACAGAAAGAGAGCAAGCTCCTAGACTAGGTCTTCAATCCATGCATCCTTGCAAGCTCCATCAAGTCTTCATCCAGCCTCCATCTTCAAGAAGAAACCACAGACCCCCAAACCAAAAGAAGCTATCTCTAAAGTTCAACCACAGTTGAACTTCAAAGTCAGAAGCCCTCAAGACTTCCCCTATTCTCAAGCTCAAGCAAAAATAGCAGAACAACTTCTAAAAATACACCAAAAATCTAGGGGAAACCTATATGGCTCTATGATCCCAAGATCAAATCTCAAAGCCTAAGTCAACTTCTAAGGCTACTAAACAATCCCTAACATGCGAATGGTCAAGGGTTAACCAACAAGTGGAAGGTCCCTAATCTCTAACCCTAAAACAACATCAATCAATTCCTGAAAAATCTATGAAAATCCTATGGGGAGCATGCATTAGTCTAGTACAACATACTAAAAAAACTAAAGCAAAATTCATTACCAAGCGAGAGAAATAAAATCAGCAAGGCAGACACCTCACAAATCAATATTCAAAACCAATTAAAATGCAAAAAATGCTATAAAAATGAAAATGCATGATCAAATTAATATTTTTGCACCATAAAATTCTAAATTGAATTATGAATATACAGAAAAAAGAAGGGAATTAATTGGATAATCCTACTATTTTTTATGAATTATTTCTATCATGACTAAAACAAAAGAAATTAAAAAAAGAAACTAAAACCAGGGGGGCGGCGATAGCAAAACGCCCTAGTTGCTTTCAGACTGGGCCCAAATAGGGGGGGGGGGGGTGCGCATAGCAATTGGGGCCTAAGCCCAAACCAAATCTCAGCATTTTCACAATCAGGGGGGGGTCAACGAGCAAGCAAAGGGGTGTGCTTAGCAATCTCAGATTGGGCCTAATCTAACCCAAACCCTAACCCAACCATCAATCAACAAAACCAACCCTCACCCCAAAAGAAACGTTCACTGTTCATCCCACAAACCCTAATGCGCCGCTGCTCTCCCAAATTCCTCTCTGAAATCCTCTCAAACCTCACCCAATCCCTCACGAAAATTTGCAACCAACCCTAATCTATCTCTCACCAGACTTCGATTCAATGCCCTAAACTCAACCTAAACTCTAATTGAATCAAGACAAACATCAAGCAATCCCAGCAAACGGAAAGGAGAATGCAACCAGAATCAAGCGAAGACGTACCTGGATACGGAGTACGAACGGCTCATGAAGGTCTTGAGGCTTCAATAAAGAAAATCTGGTGATCTCAAGCCGTTACACAAAGATTTTGATGGAGGTTCTTGAGGATCGCTGAAGATCGCTGCGAGAAAGAGGAAGATCTTGAGGTTCTTTAAAGATCTTCTGGGGGATTGTTGAAGATTAAGTGGATTTTTGGAAAATCCGGATGAACACGATGAGCGAATCTGACGAACTCGTGAGGAACGTCGCTGAATATTGATGAACAGATGATGCTGACGAATAAATCTGGGCGAGCGTTGATGAGGTTCGTGAAGCGTGGACGAAGATCTGTTGTAGGTTGATGATTCGTACACGTTGATGGATCTTGAAGGAAACGATGAAGATCCTGGAGATCTTGATGAGTCGATCTGGAGATTGTTCGTGATGAGTATTCTAGAGTTTCTTTGAAGTTTCCGGTAATGGATGAATTTTCCGGTGGACTTGGTTGAGTTTTCCGGCGACGTCCTGGATGAGGGTAGACGATGAGAAACGAGTGACTGGATGAATCCCTGGAGAATTTGCAGTTTCCGGCGAAACTAACGGAGTCCGGCGATGGTTACGGTGGCGAAAGGCGTCCGGGCCGGTGGCTGCATGGCCGGCGGTGAGGGCTGGTTAGTGGGATGTGCGCTAGCACTGAGGAGTGAGAGGGAGGAGACACGTGTGTTGTGTGTTGGCAAAGAGAGAGAGATATGGTGGAGAAAACGTGGCAGGACGTGGGAAGGAGAGAGAGGACGCGTGGGAAGGCCATTTATAGGACACGTGGCTCAAAATTTGGACCTTCAGACTGGGCTTTGACTGCACGCCTGGCCCATTATGGACTAATCAAGGACTAAACACAATTAGCATGATTAAAAAGATTAAAACTTGACTAATTAAATGCTGACTAATGAATTAAAGGCTAATGATGGATTAATACGAATTAAAGCTGATGGACTCAATTAAATGCTAATGAATCACCTAATTAATCTAATATTCTGATAAAACCTAAAAACTAGTTAATATCCATTAAAAAATCTATACCATTTAATTAAATCCTATATTAAAACATATCTAACCATTTATTATCCTATAAAAGAAAACCTATAAAAAACTATTAATATTCTAAAAGTTTTTTTAAAAGAACTATTAATTTCTATAAAAGAGAAAACCTATTAAATTTCTATTAAACCTATTATCTATTTAAAAGAAAATCTATTATTCTATTAAAACTATAAAAAAACTATTAAAACCTATTAAACTCTATAAAATTCTAAAAATGATTCAAAGCTATTAAAAATATTGAAAAATCTATTTAAATTCTGAAAAATCTATAAAGCCTATTTAAAATCCACAAAAGGCTATTAAATCCTGACAAAATGCAGACAAAGGCAGATAACCAACATAAAAGAGCGCGAGACCAGATCGAAGTAAACAGTAAACCCCGGGCATCAGAATATCCCAAAAACCACCATGTAAGCTGAAAACACCGAGAAGCGCACAATTCCCGGAAAATGAAACCCTGATTATCTAGACTGGATCTGAAATATCCGGTAGGTGAAAACCAAGCTGTAACCCTGACATCCTCTGTCTGTGCACAAATGTCATGCATCTGATATGCGAATACGAATTAAACCACGAACCAGATAGGAGAACCGGTTGGTCAAATTTTAGGGTGCAACAGCTGCCCCTATTCAAACGGCTTGGACCTGACTGGATGAAGAGCGAACGGCCTTCAGATATTCGCGGTACGAGACGGTTGAATACCAATAAACCTGGAAATTTGCCAACCGCAAAAAATAAATTGCGCACACCACTGCTCGGGGAGAATTAACCAGGGAACTGATTTCCGCTGCCACAGCGACAAGTAACACCTATCCATCAACCTGCTTATGAAATAATCTGATATTGTCCATAGACCATCCCATTCCGAAGAAGTGAGCATACACTGAACAGTGAGAAATTGTTGATCTCTCTTATCAACCTTCCGTTCGTACCTGAACGAGCATCCACCAAACAGCGAGAAAATGTTAATTTCACTTACCAACCTTCCGTTCGTACCTGAACGAGCATCCACCAAACAGCGAGAAAATGTTGATTTCACTTACCAACCTTCCGTTCGTACCTGAACGAGCATCCACTAAACAGCGAGAAAATGTTGATTTCACTTACCAACCTTCCGTTCGTACCTGAACGAGCATCCACTAAACAGCGAGAAAATGTTGATTTCACTTACCAACCTTCCGTTCGTACCTGAACGAGCATCCACCAAACAGTGAGAAAATGTTGATTTCACTTACCAACCTTCCGTTCGTACCTGAACGAGCATCCACTAAACAGCAAGAAAATGTTGATTTCACTTACCAACCTTCCGTTCGTACCTGAACGAGCATCCACCAAACAGCGAGAAAATGTTGATTTCACTTACCAACCTTCCGTTCGTACCTGAACGAGCATCCACTAAACAGCGAGAAAATGTTGATTTCACTTACCAACCTTCCGTTCGTACCTGAACGAGCATCCACCAAACAGCGAGAAAATGTTGATTTCACTTACCAACCTTCCGTTCGTACCTGAACGAGCATCCACTAAACAGCGAGAAAATGTTGATTTCACTTACCAACCTTCTGTTCGTACCTGAACGAGCATCCACTAAACAGCGAGAAAATGTTGATTTCACTTACCAACCTTCCGTTCGTATCTGAACGAACATCCACTAAACAGCGAGAAAATGTTGATTTCACTTACCAACCTTCCGTTCGTACCTGAACGAGCATCCCTGCGGGGACACGAGAAACTTAACCAAGCAACTCTGAGAGGACAATTCTGCCGACGACCGTCAAATACCTATTCTGGCAACAGGTATCCTGAAAACACTCCGCTGGGGAACTTGGGAACTTAACCAAGCACCTCGTTGAAGTAACACCCTGCTGGAGAATATAACTCTGCTGGGGAACCTACGGGTAACCATCCAAAAATCTGCTTTACCATCTTCTAATGCTGACACCACAGCATCCTGAGAAGGACTCAACTGGGGGGGAAAAGGTGCTTGACCAAGCAAACTCGGCTAGGGGAATATGACATGACGAACATGACCACTGCGTGTCTAGCCCCCCACGTAATCCCCCTAACACGATGAACACGATCACTGCGTGCCTTGCGCGACCAACCTCTTGACAGGAGGAAACACGATCACTGCGTACTTTACACCACAATCCTCTTGATAGGAGGAAACACGATCACTGCGCGCCCTGTGTCGCAAACCAAACATACCGGATGAATACGATCACTGCGTACTTTACATTACGATCCTCTTGACAGGAGGAAACACGATCACTGCGTGCCCTGTGTCGCAAACCAAACATACCGGATGAATACGATCACTGCGTACTTTACATTACGATCCTCTTGACAGGAGGAAACACGATCACTGCGCGTCTTGGCGTTGCAAACAAAACCTCAGGATGAATACGATCACTGCGTACTTTGCGGCACAACTCTCTACAACATACCGATGACCACGATCACTGCGTGCCCTGCGCCACAACTCTCTTGACAGGAGAAGACACGATCACTGCGCGTCCTGTGTCGCAAACCAAACATATGCACATCTCCGTGAACCACGATCTCCCTTATCGACAGAGAAAATACACCTGAAGCTGGACGGGCAATCAATCCTGCTTACATTTCCAAATGCACATGTTTGATAATGCCATAATGCTTCCATGCTGCATGGAAATGCCACGTATTCGTGTAAAATGCAAGTGCTTATGATGCATGCTTATGCAAAGAGTTACTTCAGCAAAATAAATGCTGAAGACAAACTGGATCCGCTGGGGATGACCGGAATACTACCGATGCGCTTCCAACAAAATAAATGTTGGAAAGATGAACTAACTCCGCTGGGGATGACCATCCTGCTGGGAAAGTAGCTCACAAACTCATACTTCAAACTCTGCTGAAGATGATCGTCCTGACGAGGAAGGATCAACCTGTTGGGGAAAGAGAAAAGCAATCCTGGAAACTGCTTTCGAAAGGTGTCAACACTCTGATTACGCCCTGTGGGGATAATTCATCCTGCTATCACTGAGCTGGGGATCGACCGGTGTGCTCTGATTCGCACTACACCCGAAACTCTTTGGGCGAGTTAATCATATCCGTCTCGACCCTTGCTGGGGAGGACTCTGCTCCGCTTGATAAGCCAATTCTGAACTACTGAAGATACATTGATCTTTTCCTTTGACGCAATCTCCACTCTCCTGGGGAGACAACATTCAAATTTTGCCTGGGGCGACTTCACTGGGGAAAGCCACAACATTCATCCTCTGGAGAGGGTACTAGCCTGCCCTGGACTCTGGCGGGGAACTATGCGAGCTTTTGAATACCTGCAAAAGTCAACAAGCAAACATAAGACAATCTATGCAAAAAGAAACATCTTGGTAATCACCCATGACAACCATTCAGGTAATTTCCGGTTTTAACAATCATCGGCCGAGGCCTGCCTGTTTACACACATGTAAGTTTTATCAAAAACATCGGCGTTTTTTACAAACAAAACTGTAAAAGTTAAAGCCAAAGTCACACACTACACTGAACAACACAGTTTATTGATAACGGCCTGAAAATAGGCAAGATTTGTACATCAGATGCAACTCCTGAAAAGAGGTAGTCACACATAAACAAAATGCAGAAATGTACAAAGATACAAAATAAAATTTGTACACATGTCGGCAACGTGTTACAGACGAACACCATGAGCTGATCCTCCTATGACTCGCCGGACTCTGACGCTTTTCCTGATCTCTGTCTTCGGAAGAGATTGCTTTGGATAGTCGACCCCCGGATGCTCCCAAACCACTAAAACAATCAAACTTGGACCGCAGTCATTTGCTTCTCAAATCCCTAACTTTTGCGTGAATCGCCCTTTGCGGGTTTTCAATTCACCGGGATACCCCTTTTTGCCGAAGCCGCCCAGTGTAGGTTTTCGACTTCGCGGGTGTACATTTTTTCATTTTATCCCTAACTTTTACCCGAACCTTTTATTCTGTTTTTGGTTCGCCAGGATGCCCCATTTTTGCCTGGACTCTCTTTTTACTGTCCAGCGGGTCAATTTTTAAGCAAAGTATTTTTTGACTGCGTCCGAGTTCACAGGGGATGAAAAGTCTTCACCATCCATAGTGGATAACAATAAGGCTCCTCCGGAGAAGACCTTTCTCACGACGTATGGACCTTCATAATTGGGAGTCCATTTGCCCCTGTGATCCGATTGCGGTGGGAGAATCTTCTTCAGCACAAGATCACCCGTCTGAAAGCTTCGAGGTCGGATCTTCTTGTCAAACGCTTTCTTCATCCGGCTCTGATACAGCCTACCATGTGCAATTGATTCCAGTCTCTTTTCATCTATCAAGCTCAGCTGATTCAATCTACTTCTCACCCATTCTGCCTCATCAAGCTGAACATCAAGTAAAACCCTCAAAGATGGTATCTCAACCTCCAATGGCAGGACTGCCTCCATGCCATACACCAGTGAGAATGGAGTTGCCCCAGTTGATGTACGCACCGTCATGCGATAACCGTGCAAAGCAAACGGCAACATCTCATGCCAATCCTTATACGTTACCACCATCTTCTGAACAATCTTCTTTACGTTCTTGTTGGCCGCTTCAACAGCGCCATTCATCTTGGGTCTGTACGGAGATGAATTATGATGCTCGATCTTAAACCCTCGACAAAGATCCTTCATCATTTTATTATTCAGGTTCGAACCATTATCAGTAATGATCCGTTCAGGAATACCGTATCTGCAAATTACATCCCTCTTGATAAATCTGGCCACCACCTGCTTCGTCACATTGGCGTAAGATGCTGCTTCCACCCACTTGGTGAAGTAATCGATCGCGACTAGGATGAAGCGATGCCCATTAGAAGCAGTAGGCTCAATCTTGCCAATCATATCAATTCCCCACATGGAGAAAGGCCACGGAGAAGCCATAACATTCAGTGGACTGGGTGGCACATGGATCTTATCAGCATAGATCTGGCACTTGTGACACCGCTTGGCGAATTTGAAACAATCCATTTCCATCGTTAACCAGTAATACCCCGCCCGCAACAACTTTCGGGTCATAGCATGCCCACCAGCATGTGTTCCAAAAGTTCCTTCATGGACCTCTTCCATGAGTAAATTGGCTTCCTTCTCGTCTACACACCGGAGGAGTACCAAATCGTGGTTCCTTCTATATAGAACGCCGTCGGGATTCAGATAGAAATTGCCTGCTAATCTCCTTAGAGTCTTCTGATCACGACTGGATGCCCCAGCCGGATATTCCTTGTTCTTCAGGAAATTCTGTATGTCGAAATACCAAGGTTTACCGTCAGATGCTTCATCAATTGCAAACACAAAGGCCGGCCTATCAAGGCGAGATATGACAATCCTGGGAGCCTCGTTCCAGTAGTTGACCTTATACATCGAGGATAACGTTGCAAGGGCGTCTGCCATTTGATTCTCCGCCCGAGGTACATGATGAAACTCTACTTTATCAAAGAAAGGTAACAACCTTCTCGCATAATTCATGTACGGTACCAGATTGGGTTTGCGTGTCTCCCACTCTCCCTTAATCTGATTCACAACCAATGCTGAATCCCCATATACGTCTAGATTCTTGATCCTCAGATCGATAGCCTCCTCCAACCCCATAATACAAGCTTCGTACTCGGCTTCGTTATTCGTTACTGGAAAAGTCAATCTGGCCGTAAACGGGATGTGCGATCCGTGGGGAGTTGTAATAATTGCCCCAATCCCACTACCGTACGAATTGGCAGCCCCATCAAAAATCAAATGCCACTGGGAACTCCGCTCAGGACCCTCACCAAGCAACGACTCATCACAATCTTTAGCTTTCAAGTACATTATGTCCTCATCAGGAAACTCAAACTTCATAGGCTGATAATCCTCAATTGGCTGTTCGGCAAGATATTCGGACAGAACACTTCCCTTAATGGCCTTTTGGGGAACATACTGGATATCGTATTCTGTCAATACCATTTGCCATCTAGCAATCCTTCCCGAGAGCCTTGCTTTTCAAACACATACTTGATCGGATCCATCTTCGATATCAGCATGGTTGTATGGTTCAGCATATACTGTCTTAGACGTTTGGCAGCCCACGCCAATGCACAACACGTCTTTTCGAGCATAGAGTATCGAGATTCACAATCCGTGAACTTTTTACTCAAGTAGTAAATTGGATGCTCTTTCCTTCCCGTCTCGTCATGTTGACCGAGAACACAACCCATGCTATTCTCAAGAACCGTCAGATACATAATCAGTGGTCGTCCCGCTACTGGGGGTATTAACACCGGAGGTTCCTGCAAGTATTCTTTTATCCTTTCAAATGCCCTTTGGCAATTGTCGTTCCAGACCACCGCTTGATCTTTCTTTAACAGTTTGAACAAAGGTTCACACGTGGTCGTTAGGTGAGATATGAACCTAGCAATGTAGTTCAATCTCCCTAAGAATCCACGGACTTCTTTTTCTGTTCTCGGTGCTGACATCTCTTGTATTGCTTTTATTTTTGCCGGATCGACCTCGATTCCTTTATTGCTCACAATGAACCCCAGTAGCTTCCCGGATCTCACTCCGAAGGTACATTTGTTAGGGTTCAGCCTCAGCCTGAACTTCCTCAGCCTCTTGAACAACTTCAGCAGATTAACCAGATGTTCTTCCTCCGTTTGATACTTGGCAATCATGTCGTCGACATACACCTCAATCTCTTTGTGCATCATGTCATGGAAGAGCGTTGTCATAGCCCGCTGGTACGTCGCCCCAGCATTTTTCAAACCAAAGGGCATCACCTTATAACAGAAGGTTCCCCACGGGGTGATAAAGGTCGTTTTTTCCATATCCTCCGGAGCCATTTTGATCTGGTTGTACCCCGAAAATCCATCCATGAAAGAGAATACCGAAAACTGAGATGTGTTATCAACTAACACATCAATATGCGGCAGCGGGAAATCATCTTTCGAGCTCGCTTTGTTTAGATCCCTATAATCAACACACATTCGAACCTTGCCATCTTTCTTTGGCACAGGCACGATATTAGCGACCCAAGTGGGATAGGTGGTGACAGCCAGGAGTCCAGCATCCATTGCTTATGCACTTCTTCCTTTATCTTTACAGCCATGTCAGGACGAGTCCTTCTGAGTTTCTGCTTCACAGGCGGGCAATCTTCCCTCAACGGCAGACGATGAACAACCATATCGGTATCCAAACCCGGCATGTCCTCGTAGGACCAGGCAAATATATCGCTGTATTCGCGCAGCATCTCAATAAGCTCTTGCTTGATGTCAACCTGCAACACGGCCCCTATACGAATATTCCTGACGCATTCTTCAGACCCTAAATTGAAAATATCAATCTCTTCCTGGTGAAGCAGAATGACTCTCTCCTCTTGCTTCAACAACCGACTCAGCTCTTCTGATAAGTCACTATCCTCAACAATCTCCTCCTCAGCTTGGGAGATCGGATGCTCGAAGTCTAAACGAGTCATAGGAAGTCTTTGGTTGATGTCATCTGAAAATTCATGAACCCTGCGAGGGAAACGGTTAAGTGCTTCAAAATGATATACAAGCAAAATACATAACCACGCTGCCATTTTATTGAAAAATAAAAAACAGAAAGAAAAGGATCACAACATTTGAATGTAAAAAACGTCGTCATTTATTGATCATACAAACATACAGGTAAACAGTTAGGCCCTAAGACGAGGTCAACGATGCCCCGGGCAAGGCATGTGATCACACAATGATTGAAAAAAACAACGCATTACTGTTTGGTGACTTGGACGACGTCCTGGATGGACCAGTTGCATAGGCTTTGCCCCGGCGTGCTGGGTCGAATCCATGCATCCATGTCGCAGTCGCTATCCACTTCCTCTGTATCAGACACGGCATTAATCCTTTCAAAGCTAACTCCTCCGGGCGTGAACACCACAAGTCCATTGTACTTAGGCGCACTCTGTGAGGGAGATGGGTGGTACCCCAAGCCATACCTATCTTGCTTTACTGGGATTTCCAGAACCTGCCCCCACTTCTGAGTCTCTCCTGCTTGCACCAACGCCTTGGCTTCTTTATATGAGGAAATGGCCACCTCTTGCCCTTCACTCTTTACCGGAGCTTCTTCTTTAACCTTCACCCCTTCGAACGCCTGACACAGCATTTCGTGAATCTCTCCATCTACCTCCACATATTTGAAGGAAGACAAATGACTGACTAGGATATCCTCTTCGCCACACACCGTCACAATACTCCCTTCAACCATATACTTCAGCTTCTGATGGAGTGTAGAAGTTACTGCCCCAGCGGCATGAATCCAAGGTCTCCCGATCAAACAGCTATATGCAGACTGGATGTCCATGATGTAAAACACTATATCAAACACCTCCGGACCTACCTGGATGGGTAACGTTACTGACCCGAATACCGACCTCCTTGTTCCGTCAAAGGCCCTTACCACCAAATCACTAGGTGTGCACAACAACCCACGGGTATCCAATTTCAACAGGGCTTTCTTTGGTAACACATTCAACGAGGACCCAGTGTCTACCAGCACATGGGATAAAATAGTGCCCCGGCATTCGATAGAGATGTGCAAGGCATTATTGTGATCACGCCCTCTAGGCGTTAGGTCAAAATCCGTGAATCCCAAACCATGCCCAGCATTAACATGTGCCATAACTCCCTCCAGCTGATTGACTGAAATTTCTTGCGGCACGAAGGATGTCTCCAGTACCTTCAACAGGGCATTTCTATGCGCCTCAGAACATAACAACAACGATAATATGGAGATCTTTGACGGGGTCTGCTACAGGTGATCTACGATCTTGTAGTCACTTTTGCGAATCAATCTCATGAATTCTTCCACATCTTTGGTTATCGGTTCTTTCTCCTTACTCCCCGAAGGTTCCCCCTCAACAACTTTGTTCTTACCCCTGGCGAGCCTCTCTGCCTCGACCTCAGGTGAAGTGAAAATCCTCCCGCTCCGGGTTATACCACCCGCTCCCACTATGTTATCTACGGATCCCGCTGGCGGATCATTCAAGTCAATCTTTTCCCCATTGCAATACACTTCAGCACCGTAGCTCCACGGGACTGCCTTCGTGCTCTCATAAGGAATTGGTTTAGCCTTGGTAATAGTAATGGTCGGCCTTTTCGATGATGCCGAAATCGTCACTGATTTGAACGGAATGGTGATCGTAGCAACCTCGCTGCGCTCTTTTTCAGATTCTGTCTCAACAGACTTCTCTCGCCCCAAAGACCTGTCAAACCGCAGGATTCCTTCATCAATCAAACTTTGAACTCCCCTTTTCAACTTCTCACAGCCCCCAGTTTGAACCACACAGCCAGCACACTCTTCACTGCATCCGGGATAGACACCTCCTTTCAATAAGCGCTGCTTTACATAACTCAAAGGGGTTTTCAGCTTACTCACTTCCGCAATCAAGTCCAACTCATCATCTGCCAGGATTGCATTGGCCCCAGCCCCACCATGCTTGGGCATTGGCTGTTGTGTGATATTGGGACCGTCCTTCCCGAAGTTAATAGCCGTACTATCAAGCAAATCCTGTACTTTATGCTTGGAAGCTAGGCAATTTTCAATGTTGTGCCCTGGTGCACCCGAATGGAAGTCACAATGCTCATTAATATCATACCCGACTGGTGGCTGGCCGGTTGGTGGTGCTAAGGTCCTCTTCTCGACTAGCTGCAATTTCAACAAAGCTTGAAGAAGTTCTGCATACGATACCGGCGGTGCCTCGAATACTCTCCTCGGTCGTGGGTTCTGAAATCTGCACTGATTGTTGTTTGGCTGCTGCTGAGCCTGCTGCTGTGGTTGTTGTCTCTGCTGCTGAGAAGGCCCTGGAATGGTTACACTTGCAACCTGCGACTGCTGACGCCAATTCTGACCTCTATTTCTCCGTCGAGCATTGTATACATCATTGGTGTCACCCTGCCTTTTACCACCAAACGTCTTCTTATTACCTCCTGCGGAACTGGACTCACCCGCTTGAATTTTACCAATCTTCACTCTGTTTTCAATGCGCTCCCCCATCAAGATCAACTCAGAGAAGGTACTCATCGAAAAATTGAGCAACCGGTCATAGTACATTCCAGAAAAAGTTCCTATGAACATATCCATCATTTCGCGCTCCACCATCGGAGGGTGTACCCTAGCAGCCAGATCTCGCCATCTTTGGGCGTATTCCTTAAAGCTCTCGCTAGACTTTTGAGACATGCTCTGCAGTTGGACTCGGTTAGGGGAGAGATCACTATTATATTGATAATGTCGAACAAAAGCCTCTGCCAGCTCTTTCCAACTCCTGATCTGAGTAGGCTCCAAGGTCATATACCATTCCAGCGATGGCCCTGACAGGCTATCCAGGAAGAAGTGCATTAGCATCTTTTCATCCTCAGAATACGCGGACATGCGCCTGTAAAACGCGCGCACATGCACCCTAGGGCATGTATCCCCTTTGTACTTATCAAATGACGGCGCTTTGAATTTCAGCGGGACCTTCAGCCCTGGGACCAGCCCCATATTTGACATATCCAGCCCAAGAGCATTTTGGCTGGCTAATCCGTTCACTTTCTCTTCTAGCAATCTCATCCTATGGTTGTCATCCCTAGCTCTTTCATAACCCTCATTCTGACCAGAGAACACATCCTCTTGAAGATCCTCCCAGCGAGGTACTGAATCGTATCCAACATAATCTACATCACGGCCCGGACCTGTTTGGAAGTACCTGGGGTCATACCTCAGATTGCCCATCTCTTGAGCGTTGTACGCACCAGTTCCATATCCAAGGTTACCATAACCATAGTCACCAAACCCAGCCTTGGTGCTAGCAACGTTGCCATACCCCATGTTCACGCCATTGAAGCCCTGGTTACCATTATTACCATTCATTCCGACATTCTCAGTGCCCCCATTGAAACCCTGGTTGACATTACCCACAAATACCCCAGCAGTATCTGTATTGGCATTCATATTACCGGCGTTCCTACCTCCGCCTGCAGGACCAGTTTCTCCAGCGTTCAAACCGGTTACGGGAATAGCATCAGCACTTTGACGATTCTCAATTCGGGGAGAAGCAGCAATATTTTCACCATGCGGTGTCCCGTTGTTTTCAGCCCGCGCGACTAACGGTTGAACCAGAGTCTGCAGCTGCTCTTGTCCTTTGGCGATGGTCTCCATGGTTTGCATGAGCATGGCCATCCTGTCACGCATTTCTTGCATTTCACCCTGCACGTTGTCCATGATCTTCTTGTGATTAGTTCTGGTAGAGTAACGGTGGACCCGCTTTTCTGCAATCCTGAAAATACCTGGACGTATGGATGAAGAATGATAAGGAACATGGATCACAAACCTGTAATGCAATGTGATTTATGCAAACAACAATGCAAAAATGCTAACGTGCATGTGTGCGTTGGGGATATTTCCCCTCCAATTCCAGTGTCAAGGTAGCAAGACAAGAGAAACCATAAAGACAATATTTAGAAAAACCCTCATATATTTATTGGAATAACAGTCTCGTCAAGGCGTTACACAACTATGTCCCATACAACTGGTATGATAAAGGAGGATCCCAACCAACATGTCTGGCGGTGATCTCAACACATAGAATATAAGACAGAAGTCACGTGCGGGTACGGTCGCAGAAATCCTCAACCAGCTTCTTCGTCTCTGGGTGATCCGGTCGATAAATCAAGCCTTCTATCAACTGATCCCTTTTCCTGACCGTTCCTTGGATATCTCTGACAAAATCTTCCCAAGCCTTATCCTGGACACCATCCTCGGGTTTGGGCCTCTTGGTGTTTTCTCTGCGCTGACAATCTTCGAGATTTTTCATGGCATCAATCAGTTTGCGTTCGGCCTCGTATCGACGACATGCTTCTTCTTCAAACTCTTCAGTCTTCACTTTAACTTGTTCTCCCAACTGAGCAACCTGTATCTTTAGCTCTTCTTCCCGTTCTTTGCGTTTGGCCATAGCGAGGTCCCAATGCTCTCTGAATTTAGCTAACTTCGTGTAGGCCCTTTCCAGCTCTTGTTTCTTAGTAGCCAATACACTGCTAACTGAGTCTACATCTAACTCCAGACGCTTCTTGGTTTCAGTCAACTCCAATAAAGTAGTCTTCAGATGTTTCAAAGTTTCAGCCTGTTGCTTGGAAGAATATCCTGTTTCAATCTTTTCATGACGAAGCTGGGCATTCTCTTTCTCTAAAGCTTCTTTAACCTTTTCTAACTCTTCTTTCTCTGCCAACAGCTACTTGTATACCTGTATGTCTATAGTGGTGGGCTCTTCCACTGGAGAGGGATATAATGGCTGAACTGCAGGATAAGGCATAAGGAATTTCGTAGCTCGTTCACGAATCCATTCCACATACGGACCAAGAACTCGAGTACCCCCTTTGCTAAATGAAGACTTTCCTCTCTTATGCAGGTTCTTCCATGCTTTCTTAAGCTTGATCAACATCTGTTCCTCTATTGCCCCAGTAAGATACAGAGATTCCTGTATCTCCTCGGGCTTCGGCGCTTCCTGAGGTACATACCCAAACTGCCTGATTAATAAGGAAGGGTTGTAATTGACACACCCTCTCCTTCCTATCAAAGGAACATTAGGGAATCCTCCACATTTGTATATGACCTCAACTCCTAACACCTCCTCATTAACCCACACCACATTCTCAGAAGTCAACCCCATCAAGCGCTCGGGCCATCCTAAAGAATCAATAGAAGTGACGAAAGGCCCTGACTTCGGCATATGACTAGTAAACCACCTGCACAGTAGAGGTACACAGCAAGAGACATTCTTTCCTCGCCGTTTTTCATTTTTGTAGTGAGTAGAATGGTGGATATCTCCCAGCAAGGTAGGAACTGGGTTCTTTGCGGCCAGAATATAGAAAGCATCCGCATCAACAAAATCAGGCTGGTTTGGGAACAAAACAATGCCATAAACACACACAGCAAGGATGGCATCAAAAACAACCCAGTCACGCTTCTTAGCATACTCCCGAGCCTTCTCTACCAAAACAACCAACGGAAATCCCCACGCATCTCCTTTCCTGATCATCTTCCCTGTCAGCTCAAACTCTCCTAAGTACAGAATAGCAGAAAGCTTAGCCAGATTAGGCTTAGCGTCCGTGTGATAGAAAGGCATCTGCTCGCGAATCGGTATATCCAAGAGTGCAGAATACTCCTCCAAGGTAGGAGCCAAGACAAAGTCAGGAAATACGAAACACCTGAGCTCAGCATCATAAAACTGCAACAGGGTGTAAATACCGCTGATCTCATAGGCCGAGGGCTGGTAAACATAAGTCAGGATCCTCCCATATGTCTTCCTGAAATCTCCCATCACCTTCTTCCCAGCAATAGTAACTAACTCTGACAACAGACTGATATCTGGAGACGGGAATCTATAGGGTAACACTCTCTTCATGGCTTCCATGTCTGCTAGGAAACAATCACCGGACCTGGGAGGGAAAATATGTACCTGCAATACACACATGTTAGTTGGATGAAAATGGTAATGCAATAATGCAGTATGATAAATGATGCAATCAATGAACACAGAGGCCATGCTGTAGCCTGAAGAGGAACATCTCTGTGATGTCAAGAACAGAAAACCACCACAGTCACTAGAACCCCATGACACTGGCTATCATTCGACACCCAAAATACCAATACCCTGGTAAGAAATCCATCTGAATCTCTGTCTCTGACGAGAAAACCATCTGATAATAGTATCAACCTCAAACAAGAAATCCATCTGACCCAAACAACACACCTGTTAACGAGCTAAGAAAACCATCTGATAAATACTGAATCACGGTTTCTGAAGGCCAGTTTTCCTGCAATAACCCAATCCCCCTCACAGGTATGGACCTAATCCACGGACAAAGGTACGGCATCCTATGCGGTCATCAGCGTCACAGACTTTCATGAGTGACGATACGATTCCCAGAAGGAGTGGCATCATCAAGTCATGAAGAGGCCTCACTTAGCTGACTTCCAATTGATCGGTCCTCAGAGTCGACAATCCTCACGTCTGGACTCCCCTCAGATCCTCAGGATCAGAAAGGAGCACCTCGGAGAGAACCTCGTCTGAGCGCAGATTTCGTAGGGAACTGTGTCTGCTCAGCAAACAGGTTCGTCTACTACTCTCCACAACTATGTCTAGGTGCATACTCAAGCCCAGGTCCGACTTCTCGCTCACAGTAACCTCCCTCTCCCACATCAATAATCACAATAATATAGTGCTGAAAGTAAATGCGGAAAGGTAAAGGTGCGGAAAAGTAAAACACGTATGTACAACACCCAACAGATAAACACCCAAGCGCTAGGATTGACTCGCGTAGGGGTAGGGAAACGGTCCCAGCATAAGGGATGGGAAAAGTCCCTAGATGCTACATTTCCCCAGCAGAGTTGCCAGCTGTCGCTACTGCAAAAATCGGCGCCGGCATGACAGAAGAGTCGCCACCATGCGTTATTTATCCCAACGGAGGGAAAGGAAACGCTCGAAGTAAACCTCGCAAAAAACAAGAAAGGTATGGTCATCGCAACCAAAACCTGGATTCGGGAGTCGGTTACGCAAGGGGAAGGTATTAGCACCCCTCACGTCTGTCGTACTCGACGGGATCCACGCTTGGTCTTTATAAGGAAAAGGGTGTGTTTATCTATCTACGCTAGTGGTCAGTCTGAAAAGAAAAGAAAAGGACAGGACTCGACAGAACATACGCTGTTCTAGGCCTACGTACTCCCTCGTGCAATGGGAAAGTCAGAGTCAACGTAGTTCGACTACCTACGTCTAGACGGGGGAAGGTTGCTCGCCAGGACATTGCATCCTGTGCCTACGTACTTCCACACGGCATGGAAGATCAGAACAAACGTAGTTCGGGCTACGCACGACACAAGCTGTTCAAGTGTTTTTTTATGGGAAATGCACCTTAACCAAGAGTTTTCACAGTCCAGGAGGACAAAAAGTTTTGATGTTTGTTCAAATCTTTTGACGGAAGAAATGAATTCACTTTTGTTTTATCCTTTATTAAGTGTTTTTCTGTTGTTTTGAGAAAGGAAAGAGACACCCTAAAACTATGGTTGAAAAAAGGGGAATCTACCTAATGTTATCATGCCTGGTTAACCAACCTAATGTCTATCATAACTCCTCCATAACAGAGAAGTTAGAGCTCCTAGGGGATCATGGCAACAGAACTAAACAGCAAACAGGAAACACCGCAAAGTAAAGAAATACTGGAAATATGCATGAATGCAACAACCAAACAAACAAGGCACAAAGGCCACAAACCACAGAGGTAAGGGAGCTCAGCTTTACCAAATACCAACAAGCAAAGCCACTCAATAACAATCAAGCAGAAGGAGGACCACCTCAACTTCTCATGCACACAAGCAGGCTTATTTCTAAGATGCACCTATCTCAGAAACATCTATATGAACCCCTAAGTCTAATGCAGCACAGCACCACACAAGTCAATCAACACAAAGAGAAGGCTAACCAGCCTGGCAAACTCCTATCCAAAAGCAAGAAACTACCCCTGAGCAGGACCCCTAGACAAAACTATAATCAAACCCCTGAACAAAGCCCCTAATCAAAACATTAATCAAATCTCTAAGCCAAACTCTAAAGGGAGAAATCAATCCCATTCTTCAAGCTTCAAGACAAGCTTACCAAAGAAAGGGAGCTAAGTAGACAGACCCATAGTGCCTTCCTCTGGAAAATACTAGGAGGCTTCTACTTAGGAATCATATCCCATGTGGCTCAACAACTGTGAACGGTTTACATTCCTCCTCCGGAGAAACTAAACTCACATGAAGGCTCCAACATCATTGGATACTTAAGAAATCCTACCTGAACTAGGGGAACTAGGTGAACAGACCCATAGTGCCTTCCTCTGGAAAATACTAGGGGGCTTCCACTTAGGAATCATATCCCATGTGGCTCAACAACTGTGAACGGTTTACATTCCTCCTCCGGAGAAACTAAACTCACATGAAGGCTCCAATATCATTGGATACTTAGGAAATCCTACAAGAACTAGGGGAACTAGGTGAGCAGACCCATAGTGCCTTCCTCTGGAAAATACTAGGGGGCTTCCACTTAGGAATCATATCCCATGTGGATCAACAACTGTGAACGGTTTACATTCCTCCTCCGGAGAAACTAAACTCACATGAAGGCTCCAACATCATTGGATACTTAAGAAAGAGGTGAGAAGAAAGAATGAAAGACATCCATAGTGCCTTCCTCAGGAAAGTACCATAAATTTCCCTCAAACTTCAGGATCTCAAACCTCACAGAAAGAGAGCAAGCTCCTAGACTAGGTCTTCAATCCATGCATCCTTGCAAGCTCCATCAAGTCTTCATCCAGCCTCCATCTTCAAGAAGAAACCACAGACCCCCAAACCAAAAGAAGCTATCTCTAAAGTTCAACCACAGTTGAACTTCAAAGTCAGAAGCCCTCAAGACTTCCCCTATTCTCAAGCTCAAGCAAAAATAGCAGAACAACTTCTAAAAATACACCAAAAATCTAGGGGAAACCTATATGGCTCTATGATCCCAAGATCAAATCTCAAAGCCTAAGTCAACTTCTAAGGCTACTAAACAATCCCTAACATGCGAATGGTCAAGGGTTAACCAACAAGTGGAAGGTCCCTAATCTCTAACCCTAAAACAACATCAATCAATTCCTGAAAAATCTATGAAAATCCTATGGGGAGCATGCATTAGTCTAGTACAACATACTAAAAAAACTAAAGCAAAATTCATTACCAAGCGAGAGAAATAAAATCAGCAAGGCAGACACCTCACAAATCAATATTCAAAACCAATTAAAATGCAAAAAATGCTATAAAAATGAAAATGCATGATCAAATTAATATTTTTGCACCATAAAATTCTAAATTGAATTATGAATATACAGAAAAAAGAAGGGAATTAATTGGATAATCCTACTATTTTTTATGAATTATTTCTATCATGACTAAAACAAAAGAAATTAAAAAAAGAAACTAAAACCAGGGGGGTGGCGATAGCAAAACGCCCTAGTTGCTTTCAGACTGGGCCCAAATAGGGGGGGGGGGTGCACATAGCAATTGGGGCCTAAGCCCAAACCAAATCTCAGCATTTTCACAATCAGGGGGGGGTCAACGAGCAAGCAAAGGGGTGTGCTTAGCAATCTCAGATTGGGCCTAATCTAACCCAAACCCTAACCCAACCATCAATCAACAAAACCAACCCTCACCCCAAAAGAAACGTTCACTGTTCATCCCACAAACCCTAATGCGCTGCTGCTCTCCCAAATTCCTCTCTGAAATCCTCTCAAACCTCACCCAATCCCTCACGAAAATCTGCAACCAACCCTAATCTATCTCTCACCAGACTTCGATTCAATGCCCTAAACTCAACCTAAACTCTAATTGAATCAAGACAAACATCAAGCAATCCCAGCAAACGGAAAGGAGAATGCAACCAGAATTAAGCGAAGACGTACCTGGATACGGAGTACGAACGGCTCATGAAGGTCTTGAGGCTTCAATGAAGAAAATCTGGTGATCTCAAGCCGTTACACAGAGATTTTGATGGAGGTTCTTGAGGATCGCTGAAGATCGCTGCGAGAAAGAGGAAGATCTTGAGGTTCTTTAAAGATCTTCTGGGGGATTGTTGAAGATTAAGTGGATTTCTGGAAAATCCGGATGAACACGATGAGCGAATCTGACGAACTCGTGAGGAACGCCGCTGAATATTGATGAACAGATGATGCTGACGAATAAATCTGGGCGAGCGTTGATGAGGTTCGTGAAGCGTGGACGAAGATCTGTTATAGGTTGATGATTCGTACACGTTGATGGATCTTGAAGGAAACGATGAAGATCCTGGAGATCTTGATGAGTCGATCTGGAGATTGTTCGTGATGAGTATTCTAGAGTTTCTTTGAAGTTTCCGGCAATGGATGAATTTTCCGGTGGACTTGGTTGAGTTTTCCGGCGACGTCCTGGATGAGGGTAGACGATGAGAAACGAGTGACTGGATGAATCCCTGGCGAATTTGCAGTTTCCGGCGAAACTAACGGAGTCCGGCGATGGTTACGGTGGCGAAAGGCGTCCGGGCCGGTGGCTGCATGGCCGGCAGTGAAGGCTGGTTAGTGGGATGTGCGCTTGCACTGAGGAGTGAGAGGGAGGAGACATGTGTGTTGTGTGTTGGTAGAGAGAGAGAGAGATGGTGGGGAAAACGTGGCAGGACGTGGGAAGGAGAGAGAGGACGCGTGGGAAGGCCATTTATAGGACACGTGGCTCAAAATTTGGACCTTCAGACTGGGCTTTGACTGCACGCCTGGCCCATTATGGACTAATCAAGGACTAAACACAATTAGCATGATTAAATGACTGATTAAAAAGATTAAAACTTGACTAATTAAATGCTGACTAATGAATTAAAGGGTAATGATGGATTAATACGAATTAAAGCTGATGGACTCAATTAAATGCTAATGAATCACCTAATTAATCTAATATTCTGATAAAACCTAAAAACTAGTTAATATCCATTAAAAAATCTATATCATTTAATTAAATCCTATATTAAAACATATCTAACCATTTATTATCCTATAAAAGAAAACCTATAAAAAACTATTAATATTCTAAAAGTTTTTTTAAAAGAACTATTAATTTCTATAAAAGAGAAAACCTATTAAATTTCTATTAAACCTATTATCTATTTAAAAGAAAATCTATTATTCTATTAAAACTATAAAAAAACTATTAAAACCTATTAAACTCTATAAAATTCTAAAAATGATTCAAAGCTATTAAAAATATTGAAAAATCTATTTAAATTCTGAAAAATCTATAAAGCCTATTTAAAATCCACAAAAGGCTATTAAATCCTGACAAAATGCAGACAAAGGCAGATAACCAACATAAAAGAGCGCGAGACCAGATCGAAGTAAATAGTAAACCCCGGGCATCAGAATATCCCAAAAACCACCATGTAAGCTGAAAACACCGAGAAGCGCACAATTCCCGGAAAATGAAACCCTGATTATCTAGACTGGATCTGAAATATCCGGTAGGTGAAAACCAAGCTGTAACCCTGACATCCTCTGTCTGTGCACAAATGTCATGCATCTGATATGCGAATACGAATTAAACCACGAACCAGATAGGAGAACCGGTTGGTCAAATTTTAGGGTGCAACACATATTCAAGACAATGTGTCCCAAGAGGTTACTTAATAGTCACAAGAGTCACAATTGGTCAAAGGGATTGAAGGTTTCATCAAAGCCTCCTCCTGAACAGTGGATCTTAGAACTAGGGTTTTGAGTCTCCCCGAGCATAATGGACTTCTAAAAATTAAAATGGACTTCATAAAATCCCACATACTTCAAAGAATCCCCATGTCAAGTTTCAGAGCTTTCCTCCCAAGTTTGGCCAGTCAGATGCTCAGATACCTGAAAATTAATTAACTTGGTCAAAAAGTCAACTGAGGACAACTGTGGTCAACTCAAAGTCAAACTTCAAGATTTTGGTCAACATCAAGATTACAAGGTGAAATTCATCATTTGATCAAGGTTCGATCATGATTCATCAGGGAAACCTCAGATCATCAAGAATCGGAAGTTGCTAAATTAGGGTTTTGTGTAGGAAAAGTCAACTAAACTTTGACCAGCCATAACTTTCACATATTTCATCAAAAATTTCCCATCCAAAGCTCATTTTGAAGGAAGTTTAATTCTCTACAACTTTATGTCTCACAAGCCAAGCCTAAAAATTCTTCATTTGAAAGATATGATCCAAGACATTATAGGTCCTTTTGAAAGTCAACAAAAAGTCAACTTTTTCTAAAGCTCATAATTTGAAAATGGTAAAAAAATATGGACATGGTACCAAAAGGGTTGATTATAGGATAGTCTAAGATTTCTAAAAAGTCTTAGAACACCTCCATAGCATTAAAATTGAGGAAGTTATGCATTGTCAAAGTTGGTAATTTTTCAAGGGGTGTATGAAGTAAAAAGAGCCATAACTCCAATTCTTTTCAAATGGGCCCATAAAATTGCAACCCAAACTTGAAGATAAAGTCATTCACGACCCAATGACCATATTTTCTGATTTTTATCATTTATTTTATATTATTTTTGATTTTTATCATTTAAAATCATTTTTAATTAAAATAAATTATAAAAAATAAAAGATTTGATTTAAGATTTATTTTGGGATCAAATATATGGTATTCAAAGTGATTGAAGTCATCTAAATTCGTTCAAGACCTATATGGTATGATTTAATTTGATTTTTTTTTGACAATTGTGATAATTGGCTCCTTCATCTTCAAGCAACCCATAAAACTTCAACCAAGGCCCAATTGTTTACCCTAATTTACACTACTTTATATACACAACAAAGTCAGAATGAAAAAAGGAGGGAGAGAAAAAAAATTGGAAGCCATAAGAACCTTAGAAAAATCTTTAAATAGCTTTGCAATAAGATTCAATCAGCTCTACAAGTCCATTCACATTCCCCAAGATCCTAGGAACCTATCCCACAAAGACTTGAAGGTTGAGACCTCACGAAGTGCATCCCATGAACATGCCGCCTCTCATTCTTCTTTTTTTTGCTTTCTAATCTTTGATTTCATTGCACTTTATCATATTTTCTGTTCATAATGATCTTCATAATCATGTTTAGGTTTGTTTTGATCATTTGTTTACAAGATATGATGCAGGTTTCAAGAAGTGTCATGGTTAAGGCATAAGCTTTTCAAGAGTCAAAACTCTTCGTACGGACATTTTCAGGTCTTCCCCCATTTATTTTTAGTGAATTTCTTCCTTTTTTTATGTTTTATAGTTATTATTATTAAAACATTATTATTAATTTAATTAACTATTAATCTTTACTAACTGCTCACTAATTATTTTTCTTAAAATAAATTTTATAATATAATTTTATATATTTTTTCTCTCACATAACTTTTTTCTTAATTTATTAATTAAAATTGTAAATGAATATAACTAGGTTTAGATTAATTTAAAAACCCTAATTTTTCACTAACCCTAATTAGACCCTCATTTTCTAAACTTGATCTTTTTTTTTAAAACAATTAATTTCCTAATTTAATTTATTTTCATTGCTTTATTTATATTATTTAGAGTATTGTATAGGATTTTCCTTATGTAATTTATTTTTTCGCACCGATTATTCTGTAATTGCCCCGAAGCTGTGTAATAGTTTAAGCCTTTACTTCTTGTTTTTTTATTTATTTTCGTAAATATTTAATTGCTTGGTTAGTAATCTAAGGCGTGAAAAGATATAATTGAATAAATTGGACTTAGAGAATCAATAATAAAAGAAATATCTGAAAATAATCACTCACACACGTAAGTCGATCGTTCTACAATCGCCATCTACAGCTCCTAGGGTTACCCCTCTTAGTTGCCTTAATATGGTCAAGTCCCTCGAACGTAGGGGTGTCTTAAGCGATGTCCCTGCAAACAGATAAATCATCAAGTCCCTTTAAAGTTAAAAGGATCATAGTCCCTTCGAAGTTTCCTACGGAATAAATGATCTTGTCCCTTGATGACCCTACAAAAATGATGATAGTCCCGTCGAATTACTAAGACACCCCTACATGTTGCCTTCTTTGACCATACGATGACCCTACGCCCGTCCCTTAACATCCAAGGTAAAGAATACTTACTCACTAATAGTAAGGACAATCTTACCCTTAAAGGAAATAAATAACAAGAAAGACCTTACAAACTTAGGGTAGGTAGAACTTAAATACTTGCTCACTTTTTTCGAAAAAACATTCTTTACACCCCACTTTCAAGATATTTCCAAACTCAAGGCTTTGTATACATCCATACGATGATCACTACAAAGAACTTTTGAAAATCTTTTCTAAACATACACTTCACATTACTTTTCAAACAAACAAGTGAGCTAAGTAACTAAGAGCCCATGGATGCCCATGGATAACCATGGATATAAAGGGTGCTAACACCTTCCCTTTATATAACCTACCCCCCGAACTCAAAATCTTTTCAAAAAGGTCTTTCCTGTTCTTTTATAGCCTTTCCTATTGGATAAAATAAAAGTCGGTGGCGACTCTTGCTATCCGCACATGTTTTTGTCCAACAAAAATACCAAGTCAGTTCTCCCACCGTGTTACAGAACTGGCGACTCTTTTGGGGAGTACTTGGTAAAAGAGGGGTTCCCTTAGGAATTAGATCACTTAATTGTTTTTCTTGCTTGCTTTACTTACTTATTGGGCTTAAGTGTGAAAGACCCTAACCTGGATCTAGTGTACCTTAGGTAAGTAGCAATAGACCAAGGAAACTGTATGGCGTATACCGATATGGTTGATTTGGTGGCTACAGTTAGTGTGACTTCCTGGTGGGTACTTATGTTCCTTAAGTCAGTTGAGGATAATATGAGGCTGCCATACGTTGTCATTAACACTAACTAACTTTTAGAACCCTAATTGACCCATCTTGGCCTTTAGAAAGTAGTGAGGTAACCGGCTTTGGTGAAGACTGAAGTGGGTTGATACTCTATACTACACTCATTGAGATTCTAATCTAAGGGAGTTTTGGTTGGCAAGTCAGTTGCCTACTGAACAACAACCTTTGAGAAGAATCAATAATATTGAGATCTCGTAGAACCCGGTTACTACTTCTAGGATAGGATGAACCAACTAAACTTCAGTGGGAGAGTACTTACCTTTAAACCTCATGCAAGCCTCTAAACCTAGGGTTTTTGTGTGAATTGCTTGTGTGTGCCACATGTTCGTGTTTGGACATAACATCATAACATCATGACATCATAAGCATAGCATTCTCACTAACCATTTCAAGGACCAAAGGATTTATCTTTGTTCTTTGTTGCAGGTTATGGCTTACGCTCGTAGGAATACTATCTGAGTCAACTTTGTAAGGATACCTCCCAAGCTTAAGAAATTAGTCTCTAAAGTTTCTGAAAGCTCTCAATTCATCAAGAAGCATGGTCACCTATTTGACTTGGTTACTTCAAGGTTTGATGAAGATATGATGAGTGTTCTGTTCCAGTTCTTTGATCCTAAACATCATTACTTCATATTTCCCGATTATCAGCTGGTGCCCACAATGGAAGAATTCTCCAAATTACTTGGTGTGCCTATCCTTGATCATAAACCTTTCACAGGCTTAGGGAAAGAGCCTAAACCTGAAGTCATTGTTGCAGCCCTACATCTAAGGAAGTCAGACATTGTATTGGAAACGAGAAGTGGAACTAAGGGTATTCTTGCTAAGGTATTGATGGAGAAAGCCCAGATATTCCTGGATGCTATGAGTTATGATGCCTTTGAGGAGATCTTAGCCTTATTGATTTATGGTTTAGTGTTGTTCCCTATTCCAGACCAGTTCATAGATGTACACGCCATCAACATATTTCTAACTCACAATCCAGTGCCTACTTTGCTTGGAGATGTCTTACACTCTCTTCATACTCGTACTACGAAGGCAAGAGGAACTCTGACATGTTGCATACCTCTACTATCAAGGTGGTTTATTTCACACCTTCCTCGATCTGTGATGAAGAATATGCAAGGTTGGAGGTGGTCTAAAAGAATAATGTCACTTTCTCATTCAAACATTCATTGGTGTTCCATATCTATGGAGAATGTCACTATCATTGACCGTTGTGGAGAATTCCCTAATGTGCCACTCCTTGGCATAAGAGGAGGCATTACCTACAATCCTTTTCTAGCACTACATCAATTTTGTTACGCTCGGAGTAATGGTCCTCATGACATGCTTATTCAGGGTATTTGTTTGATTACGACAACGATCTTCAAGATTACCATCAAAGGTTTATACGAGCCTGGAGCATGGTGAATAAGATCAACAGCAATACTTTGGAACCAAAGCACTCCATTCCTATGGAGCCTTATCTCAGATGGGTGCGGTCTCGTGCTCAGACTCTTATGATGCCATACCATGTTGTCCTACCAATAACTGTGGAGCCTGTTGCTGAAGGAGATGTTTCTTATACTATTCTTCATCCGGACATGCCTACATATTTGGAAGAGTTGCAAAAGTCTTGGATTCAACTGAAGAAGGAAAGAGATACCTTTGAGACTTCGTTTCATGCTTACAAAGACAAGGTGTTGAAGCTAACAAAGCAACTTCACGAGGAGGGGAATCTCAATGCCTATCTCAACCCAAAGAGAAAGCATCTATGGGAGACTTGAATCTCATATGCTTATTTTATTTATAATTTCTATGTTCCTTCATCTGTAAGCCCAAGGGGAAATACTATTTTATGTTTACTAATAAAATTTTTATTTCTGCCTGTTTTCAACAAATTTAAATCCTGCGGTCTTTGAAAACATTACATATGCATCTTCATACCATATCATTGCATAACAGGTTTCTGTTACAGGTTTCTCATCTTCTCGCTATTTATTTCAGCAGAAATGGCTCTCGATCAAACTATCCAAGAACTTTAAGCTCAGCATGCTCAATTTCAAGAGATAATCCTAAACTTGACCAAGGGACAAGAAGAATTAAAGGCACTTCTGCTCAAGAAGGAAAAGAAAAAGACCAAGAAATCAGTTGGCCTTATCAACCTGGGTAGGAGGTTCAAGGGTCCAGCCAAGACTGATTATGAAAGTGAGAATTCTGAAGAGGAATACTTGGTGAAGAAAGAAGACAGACTGCATGATGTTATTAGTGATTCTGATCGGGAGGAAAATTATTATCATGATCCTATTGACAGTGAGAAGATTAAGCTGCTGGAAGACCGAGTGAATGTTATGGATCTGCAAAAGAAGTCTGGTTTTGACTTTGAAGATTTGAGTTTGATTCCTGGAGTCGTCATTCCTGCTGCGCTCAAACTTCCTGTTGGGATATATGATGGTGTCTCATGCCCGAAGCTACATTTGAGGTCTTATGTCCGAAGAATCCAACCTCATACTGCTGATAAGAAGCTATGGATTCATTTCTTCTAGGAAAGCTTAACAAGAGCCCAACTGGAGTGGTATTACCAACTTGAGAGCATTAACGTCCGAACCTGGAGTGATCTTGCTGAAGCTTTCTACAGGCAGTATCAATATAATTCTGATTTGGCGCCAAATCGCATTCAACTTCAGAACATGTCCATGGGTTCCAAAGAAAGTTTCAAGGAGTATGCACAGAAATGGAGAGATCTTGCAAGCAGAGTTCAACCTCCCTTGACTGACAGGGAATTGGTTGATATGTTTATGAGTACGTTGACTGGTCCTTTTTATAGTCATCTGATTGGAAGCTCGTCATCTGGTTTCACCGAGTTGATAATGACTGGAGAACATGTGGAAAATGGTATACGGAGTGGTAAGATACAGATAGATGCCTCTTCAAGTACTGCTAAGAACACTTCTGGTGGGAAAAAAGAATCTAATGATGTTTATGGTCAACAGGGTCGTAATAAGAACAGCCGGAATCAATCTGTGGGTCAGTTCTGATCTCCAACCCTGCACCTACACAACAGAATCAGCAACCGAATAATCATCCTAAGCAAGGTGCACCCAAGAGAGTGTTTACAAAGCTCAACATGTCATTGGCTCAGGCATTGCAACACATGCTGAAAGGGGAGCTGATTACTGTGAGGGATCCTCCTACTAACCTCAATACTTCCTCTCCTCGTTACAATCCCAATGTAAGGTGTGCATATCACTCGAACTGTCCCGGGCATGATACTAATAACTGTTGGGCGTTGAAGAATAAGATTCAGGATATGATTGATGCTGGAGAAATTGAGTTTGACCCTCCTGAGACTCTTAATGTGATTACTGCTCTTATGCCTAAGCATGAGAAGACTGTTAATGTTGTTGATGATAGTTCTTATGTTTCTATGGTGACTGATCTAACTACTCCTCTGATGATTGTTAAGAAGAAGTTGCTGCAAGCCGGTTTATTTCCGGGTTGCAATGAAGACTGTTGTTACTGTATCTGCCAATCCAAAGGTTGCTGGCAGCTGAAAGAAGGTATTCAGTGTTTGATGGGCAGTCGTACAATATTGTTTGAGAAGAATCCCTCTATAGAAAGCTTGTGTGAAGGCTTTTCTCAAGATCTGAAGATTGAAGACGTTTCCATGGTTACTAAAATTCCTGTAAGGATTACTGCTAAGGGTCTTGTAAAGACTACTACTGAAGGTCATGTGAAGATTACTACTAAGCCAACGGTGGCTCCCCTGATTATTACTACTCCTAGTCCAATTCCATATTCTTCTGACAAAGCTATTCCCTGGAACTATGGTGCTGATGTTTATACCCATGGTGTTAAACAAGAACCTTTGACTAATATACCTACTGAAGATATTAATCCGAACATCGACAATATTGTTGGGACTAGTAAGGTGACTAGAAGTGGAAGGATTTTCTCTCCTGAGAATATCTCAAAGAATGATGCAACTCCAGTTCATATCTCCTCTTCTGGGCCAAGTACTGAAGCTCGAGGCAGAGCACCCATGGTTAAGCCTGGCCAAGTTGAAACACCAGCTGTTGAAGATCTCTCTAAGCCGATGGAGGAAGTTCTGAAGATCATCCGCAAGAGTGATTATGATATTGTTGAACAGTTGGGGCATACTCCCTCCAAAATTTCTATGTTGTCTCTACTACTGTGCTCTGAAGCCCATGTTAAGGCTTTGGTGAAGTTTCTAAAGTCTGCTCATGTACCACATGAGATCTCTGTGGACCAGTTTGAGAATTGTGTTGCTAATCTGACGACTGATAATGGCTTAGGCTTTTCTGATGCTGATTTAACTCCCGCTAAGAGAAACCATAATAGAGCTCTGCATATCTCCATTGAGTGTAGTGGCACTACTTTGTCTCATGTGCTGATGGATAATGGTTCCTCGTTGAATATGTTACCAAAGGCTGCTCTCGATAAGCTCAACTCTAAAGATGCTGTACTAAGACCTAGCAATGTGGTGGTGAGGGCCTTTGATGGTTCAAGAAGAATGGTACATGGAGAAGTCGACCTCCCTATCAAAGTAGGATCTCATGTTTTTGATTCCACTCTCTATGCGATAGATATCCGCCCTGCTTATTCTTGCTTGCTTGGGCTCCCCTGGATACATGGGGCAGGTGTTGTGACCTCTACTTTACACCATGATTTTAAGCATCTATTGAAGGGTAGGATTGTCACTGTCTATGGTGAAGATGAGTATATGGTCAGTCACGTGAATAATTTCAGGTATGTAGAAATGGAGGGTGAATTTGTTGAAACTCCTTTCCAGGCCTTTGAAGTGGTTCTTCAGAATGTTCCTGCTGTTAAGAAAGTTCTTGTTGTTACCCGAAAACCTCCTACCATGGCCTCTCTGAAGGATGCTAGAGCTGTAGTTGAAGAAGGTGGTATTATTATCTAGGGTCAGCTTCCATACATCCCTTACAAGTCTAACAAGTTTGGTTTGGGTTTTACTGCAGAGGCTCAGAAGGCTGTTCGTCGTGCTCGTGCTGTTCGTATTACCGATCAAGGAATCCAGAGAGATAATGTCAATGTTGTGGAAGACTCTAATGAAGATTGCAACCTGGACGATTGGATATTTCCCACCGTTGGAAATGGACTCAACAATTGGAAGGCTGAAGATTTCATTCCTATCTCCTTTAGTCAGGAGTAATTGTTGTTTTTTGTCTTTCTTTATTTTGGCCTTGTAACTTTGAACAATTTAAAAACTTTTAAGTCTTGTGCCTTGCCTGTGGCACAATAGTATGCTTGTTAAGGGTTGTCATTTCATTTGCATATCTTCATTAATAAAATCATTGTACGTTTTGCTTTTATAAATATTGCGCTCCCTGCCTTTCTTTTTATTTTCTTTTTTTCAAAAAAAAACTATGTGTTCTTACACACACCCACGTAACTAAAATGCAGATCCTCATCCACTCCGGATCCTATTGATAACAGTTTTGCTATTGCTAATTATGACTTCGAAAATCCGATCTACCATGCCGAGGATGGAAATAAGGAAGATTGTGAAGTGCCTGCTGAACTTGCTAGGCTGCTACGGCAAGAAGAAAAAGTTATACAGCCGCATGAAGAACCAATCGAAGTTGTGAATCTAGGAACTAAGAAAGATAGAAAAGAGGTCAAGATAGGAGTTGAATTAGAACATAGTGCTAATAATAGGTTAGTTCAAATGCTACGCGATTATGTGGAGATCTTTGCTTGGTCTTATGAAGATGTGCCAGGGCTGGATACATATATTATGGTTCATCGTCTACCGATGAAGGAAGATTGTCGCCCAATAAAGCAGAAAGTTCGTCGTACGCGCCCAGATATGTCAGAAAATATTAAAGTTGAAGTAATGAAACAATTCGAGGCAGGATTCCTAGTTGTCACTTCTTATCCCCAATGGGTTGCTAATGTGGTACCAGTACCGGAGAAGGATGAAAAAGTTCGTATGTGCGTGGATTACAGGGATCTGAACAAAGCCATCCCTAAAGATGATTTTCCGCTTCCACACATTGATGTTCTGGTAGACAACACTGCTCAACATAAGGTATTCTCTTTTATGGATGGTTTCTCTGGTTACAATCAGATTAAGATGGCACCCAAAGATATGGAGAAGACTACATTCGTCACACAATGGGGCACCTTTTGTTACAAGGTAATGCCATTTGGTTTGAAGAATGCTGGGGCAACTTATCAGCATGCTATGGTAGCCTTGTTCCATGATATGATTCATCATGAAATAGAGGTATATGTTGATTGATAACACGAAATCATATAGATATTTTCATGCATAATTCAACTAAAGTCTAACCGTTTTCGATCCGATTTCGGGTTATTTCCATGTATTTGTCTGATGTTTTTGCAGGTATTCAACGATCACGTCTAAACAAGGCAACATGAAGAAAAGAAGCAATCCCAGATGAAATATGGACGAAAAAGGAGTGAAAACACAATGAAAAGCGCAGCAGACAGTTTTTGCTGATGTGACGACCGTCACACAGGTGACGACCATCACACCTTGTGACGACCGTCATGCAGGCAAAAACGCCCCACTCAGATTACACGTCAAAAGAGCAGTTCCAATTCCCATTAAATGGTCCACTACTCCCTAAATTATCTGCCTCAAGGTCCATCATCCTCAGAGGTAACCGTTGGAATTCCACTTCTATAAAAAGGGAAGCAGGGGACTTCAAAAAGGGAGATGCATTCATACCACGAAGTGCTGCCAAATTTAATTTCCAGAGCAAATTTACTTTCAGTTATCATTTGTATCCATTTCTCCAGTTTTATTTGTATCCCTTTCCTTTATTTCCCTGCCATTTTCCTCATTCCCATTTCCGCTCTTCTGTAATTGTTACTGCACTGTACGATCGAATTGGAACTAAAGACAGAATCCTGCCAACATCTGTGGAGGATCTGCCCAAAGGCCAATTGGCATTATTTACAGGTTTTCATTTTGATCGACTTCTATTTTATCATAATGCAATTTATTATTTATTATTATTATTTATGTTTTGCTTTTCCAAATTCCATGTCTAGCTAAACTTAGGTAATCGATATGTAGTAATAATTCGAATGGGATTTGATAACTCTTGTTTGAAAACTTTCTTTTCACAAAAATAACTTATGGTCTAAGTGTTTAAAATTGATTTACGAAATAAACTTCGTCGCGAAAGCGAGAACTTATTTTAAAGTAGTTTTGCCACGAAAGTGGGAAATTAATTAAGATACGAACCAACAAGCGAAAGCTGCGGTAAGGTCAGATAGTAAACACTAGGCATTTGTTTTAATAACAGCTGTTGCACCCTAAAATTTGCCTAACCTTATTCCTTGGTTTATGTTTCATTACCATTAGCATTTGCATATAGAGTCATGTACATAGACTAACCATCTGCATAGCATAAGCATAGCAAGTCATTCAACAGGGGACCAATCATTATTTTCATCTCTAGAGGCCTAGCAAGAGGTTATTATCCTAATTCCATCCTACTCAAGTCATCAGGAAAGAATTTGAAAGCAAAGAGTTCAGCAGATCAAGCCTTGAGTCTATCTCCTAGCTGAGGGTATCTGAGGATCAACAAGAGGGTTATGAGCTGTGAAATGAAAGCATGGAGAGCATCTAGACATCTTGAGAGACTTATAAAGTCATTTGGAGAAGAAAGCAAGTCATTGATGAAAGCACAAGAGCTATAGTGGAAGACAGTCAACTAGGGTTTCATCTGGGTCAACCCTAGGTCAACCCTAGGTCAATTGACTGACTTAAGAGGGCATTCAAGTCTATTGAAGAGATGTGGGGATCAACATTGAACATATGAAGAAGGATATGGAGATATGACAAGGAGAATTCAAGAAAAATCAAGGAGAAGAGGAGTTACTAAATTAGGGTTTCTCTGTAAAATCCCCTAGTTTAGGTCAAATTTCCAAGCAAGATAAGTCAAAATGCTAGCTTCAAATGGCTTCTTGGCCAACATGAAATTTGTAGAGGGTCTCAAGACCTTTAATTTGAGTGGTGGAAGACCTCAAGGAGATTTATAGAACTCAAGTTATGGTCCTTGCAAGTTACAGGTCATCTGAGGTGTCTGAATTTTTGTCTGTGAAAGTGACTTGACTTCCAAGCTAGTTTTGCCCCACAAGGAGATTTCAAATGAATTCTTGGTCAACATAAGAATTGTTCCTCATTGTCTTAGCTTTCTAGAATGGTATAGTATGCCTTCATATGATGTGGAGAACTCAACTTATGGTCTTGACAAGCAAAGGGTATTTTGGGCATTTGTGAATTACAGGTCATTTTAACCTATACCCAAAACTCATACAAGGAGGCCTCAAATGGAAAAACTTACAACATCAAACTTGCTCCAAATGGGATTTTAAGTCTAGAAAGAAGGTCACAAATTATTGGAGAAGCTCATAGCATGGAGTTGCATGATTGGTCAAAATATGAACTAAAAAGGCTTATAAAGTGAATGATTTCAAAGTGAAAAATGGTTTGAGAGATTTATAAGTCCAAATGGAGACTTCCAATATATGATTTTGAATGGAAAAACAATTCTAAGAACAATGGTTCACACACTTTTTTGAGTTTAGAAGGAAAAAATGAAGTTATCCATGGTTGCTTACCTTTTAAGAAACATAATCAAAATGAGCCAAAGTTTGAAAACAAGGGAATGTGCAAGATGGATCTAGAATGTACCATTGGGGTCTATATATTCATGAAAGATGAATTTGGCAAGGGTTGGCCTCATTTGCACCAAGAATTCCACAAATTTCTCATACTTTTTCATAAAAGTTTCACTCCAAATCTCTCAAATTCTTCATCAATCTTCATCAAGATCAATTCAATTTTACTCCATCATCATCATAGATCATAATTGAAGCAAGGTTTTGGTAGTTCTCATCCATTTTCGAGTGTTTTTTTTATCAACATCAAAATCACAAGTTCAAGTGAATAGCATAATCCAAGCAAGGAATCCCCAAAATTGTGCATACAGAATTGAGTACTGAATTGGTGAATCAAGATCCAAGTCTCAAAAGCTTCATATCTTCCATTTCCATAGCTGTTTTCAAGGTTCCTCATCAGGTAAGTTTTCATTCGATTAGCTTGATTCTGTTAGTTAGGCATGATTTTGTTAGCTTAGACTTGATCTAGGTGGTTAGGAGATTAAGCTAGATGAATTTGGAACGATTTGGTGATGGTTAGTGACAGGTGTAACAAACTGTTAGTGCTTATATCTCTTGGATTAAGGCGTTAGAATGTTAGTTTGATTCATCAGATTAACCTCCATTATGTGTAGATTAGTTTAGGGTAAGTTTGAGGAAGAATGGTGATGGTTCATAACAGTATGATTTCATGGTGGCCAGTGTTTGATTCAATTGGATTTGTTGTTGTGGTGAGTTTCAAGATGATCTAATGCCCTAAGCTTGTAGAGGGAAGAATTTGGAGTGGTTTTTGTGTTTACAGCATGTGGATTCATGGCGTGTAAGATGAGAACAGCTTAGTGTAAAGCTTGCTCGTGCATGGAGCCAGGGTGAAGTGAAACCCTAAGTTTCAGGTCATTTGGGGAAGACGAAATCGTGGCCGTTCCTTGGGCCTTGGACCTTTGACTATCAGCATGATCCTATGGCTGTCGTTTAATCTGAAGTTTGGAGGGAGATTACACTGGCCAAAACGCGCCGTTTCATTAATTGAAACGGGCGGGCCTGAATGGACGTGCTAATCCCACCCCCGTGTGAGCCCAATTCCTAGTTTCTAACGTGTTTCTGCTACTATTCGTACCCCCAGCGCGTTTTATGATTTCATTGATTCTGAGTGTAATTCTGGGCCTTGTCTAAAACGCTAC
This sequence comes from Lathyrus sativus, assembly GCA_963859935.3. Taxonomy (NCBI): domain Eukaryota; kingdom Viridiplantae; phylum Streptophyta; class Magnoliopsida; order Fabales; family Fabaceae; genus Lathyrus; species Lathyrus sativus. The sequence continues at coordinate 442,792,396 of OZ012740.1, read as the reverse complement.
CAACACCCCCCTGTTTGCTGGCCCAATGGATTTGAACTGGGCGTGATTGATATTCTGACCCCCCTCCCTCATTTTATTTGGTTTATTTGTTTTAATTCATTTTAATTTTTACCATTTTCATTAATTCATAAATAATTCCTAAAAATTCATTTTTTAATCCATTCTTTTTACCATATTTTCATTAAAATGTCTAGAATATTATAGGAAAATAAAATTTCATTTTTAGTTTTATTTCATATATTTTACATATTTTCTAAATAAATGTCATATTAAATAGATCATTTCATGCATCATTTTTATGATTTTTGTTCTCTCACATGCTTTAATCTTTTTTGATCATTCTTTTCATATTGTTTAGATGAGATATTAGGCTTGTAGAAATATTTTAGTTCCCATTTTTAGGAGTTAATTTTAGGTGATTAATAAATGCTTGAATATCATGAACAAAACTAGGGTTTTAGGTGACAACTTAGGAGTTTGATTTCATTTCCCTTAGGACTTAGGATTTAAATAGATTAGTTATGGGACTATATGGGTTATGGGTAGCTATTAGATCCCTTAGAAAAAGTCAGGATTCCCCTACTGCTATTATTACTGTCTGTATATCTGATGTCTGGTGTGGTGTGCCCTCTGGGGTTTATTGATTGTTTGTATGGGTATTGGGTTTGTCTGGGGCCCTGGGGAAGCTGAAGATTTGTGAAGATGAAGCCATTGGAGATTCAAGGATTGGAGATCAACTGTCAGAGTTGGGGAGAAGTTTCTTGCTAGCAGATGCTGAGGAGATTAGGGTTTAGGAGCTAGGCAGAGCTTTAGATTAGAATGATTGTTTCTCAAACATGGATTGCCTTGTCTGCATCCATCCTTCTCTGTGATTCAGAGTCTCTCTAAGATACTCACCCCCTTCCTTTGGAAGGCTTGGTGATAGTATCTATGAGATAGAACTCTTGAGAGAAAATGTCTTTTGTGTTAGAAGCAGTTTGTTCACCACCTTTGGTAGTCAACTGATTGCTTAACACCCCATTCACTCTTGTGACTGATCCCTCATCCTGGAGGTTTTGAATTTGAAGAAAAGCCATTGCAGATGGAAGACTGATGATCAAAGCCCTTGCCTGAAGGCCATGAAGATGGAGATTGATGCTTGTTGAAGCCTGTAGCTGATTGGAGATTACTTGAAGCCAGATGTTGATTCAGAGCTGCTGATGCTGTTTCTTTTGCTGTATTTCATTTGCTGATGTATTGATTGGTTTTCTGGACTGTATTGTTTGCTGTTTACCCTGTTGGGTTGAAAGTGAAGCCTGTTCACTTTCGCCTATTGTTTTCTAGGTTCGAGGTTGAGTGGGACTCCCTTGCCTCGCTTGTGCTGCTGCATCCATGCATTTTACTGCTTTACTGTATATGTCTGATATTTGTTTCTGTTTCTGCCTATCCCGTAGGATCTCTGTTTCTCTCTGTGCAAGAGAGGAGCATGATAGACACTAGGTCTTAACCCATGCATGATAACATTAGGTTAGTTTGTTTCCCTTCGCAACCGTAGGTTAGAGTTCTGTCTCTTTCTTTCTCAAAACAAACAGAAAAACACATAAAGATTTCAAACACAATAAAAGACACTTCTTCCGTAAAAGAATGTGAACTCATCAAGACGTCATTTTTGTCCTCTTGGACTGTTAATCAGAAAAACCTTTTTTCAGAAGGAATAAAATCAATCAAGGCAAGTCTGTGTCTTCCGTGGCCCGAACTACGTTTGCTCTGATCTTTCATGCTGTATGAAAGTACGTAGGCATAGGATGCGATATCCTAGCGAGCAACCTTCCCCTCCTTTCCCGTAGGTAGGCGAACTACGTTGACTCTGATTTCTCGTTCCAGACGGGAATACGTAGGCATAAAGTGCGATACTTTGCCGAGTCATTTTTATTTTCTTTTCTTTTTAACCCCTGACCTTTAGAGTAGATAGAATAACAATCCATACCCGAAAACAAGCGTGGATCCCGTCGAGTACGACGGACGTGAGGGGTGCTAATACCTTCCCCTTTGCGTAACCGACTCCCGAACCCAGGTTTTGGTTGCGATGACCATACCTTTCCCGTGTTGTGCGAGGTTTACTCTGAGCGTTTCCTTTCCCTCCCGTGGGATAAATAACGCACGGTGGCGACTCTTCTGTTCAGCCGGCGCCGATTTTCGCAGTAGCGACAGCTGGCGACTCTGCTGGGGATCCAACGTCCCCTGGCTGCTAAGGACTGCGATGGTTCTTATGCATTTGGGATCCAACGTCCCTTAAGAGAGTCAATCCTAACGCTTGTTTTCCCGTCGAGGATTTTGTATGGAGTTATTGTATATTTCTAACCTTGTATTTTCAGCTTTATATATATTGTTTATTATTGCTGTATTGGGGTGTGACGGGTGTTCTGATATTGAGAGATAAGCCGGACCTGGGCTTGAGTGCACCTAGAATTAAAGTAGAAATTAGTGGGCGCCCGCTTGCTTTGCTTGCTTTGGTGTCCCATGAAATCTACACTCAGACGAGGTTCCTCTGGTTGGCCTCCTGCCCCTTCCTTTGGTTGGCGTGGGTTGCTGGTTAGTTGGATTGTCGACTCTGGGGACCGATCATTTGGAAGTTGGCTGAGTGAGGCCTCTTCAGGAATTGATGATGCCACTCCTTCTGGGAATCGTATCATCAACCCTGAAAGTCTGTGACGCCGACGACCGCATAGGATGCCGTACCTTGTGCCAGTTATAGGGCCACCCACCTGTGAGGGGATTCAGGGTTATGCAGGTAACTAGACCTCCAGACTACCGGTTATTTCTTGATCAGAGATCCTGGTTATTTATGGAGAGTTATGAGGTCTGTCAGAGACCATTTGGAGATGTGTTCTGAGGTCTGTCAAAGACCAGTTGGAGAGTCATGAGGTCTGTCAGAGACCAATTATGGAGGTGATTTGAGGTCTATCAGAGACCAGTTGGAGTTATGGTTTGAGGTCTGTCAGAGACCAGTGTTGGAGTTTTATTTTAGGTCTATCTGAGACCAGGGTTTGGTGACTTCTGGATGGTCTATCTGAGACCTTTCTTGATTGGGTTTAGGCTATTCAGCTGCAGCTTTGGTCCCTGTTGAATGATACTTGCATTGCATCCTTGCATATCCATTATCATTTGCATTTCACTAACGTGTGTCTGTGCTGCAGGTGCATTTGCATTTCCCTAGTTCTAGTGCCCAGACTTCTGAGTATTTGATCATGACTAGCCTAAGGAGAACAGTTGCTTACAAATTGCCTACGCCTGATATTGTTCCTTTACTGGGGTTGATCTCTCTTGCTGATGAGGGTGTTCGTAGGAGTTTCCGGATGAGTTATGGTAGATTATTGAGATTGGTGTGCAAACCTACAGAGGTGGAGCTAGATGGGCTGTATGCTTTGATGCAATTCTACGACCCTGCTCTGAGGTGCTTCACGTTCTCTGACTTTATTATGGGACCAACTCTGGAGGAATACGCTGAGTATGTTGAGCTGCCCGTGCAGAACCAGGTTCCATTCATTCATTATGATGCCAAGCCCAAGCCGGAGGAATTGGCAAAAGCCTTGCATGTTGATGCTTCTGAACTTGTGACTACTGTTTCCCGTGGAGTTCCAGGATTCTCATTTCAGTTCTTAGTGGGTAAAGCCCAAGAGTACGCCAAGAATGGGTGCTGGGTTGCTTTCAATGCTGTGTTGGCTTTGTGCATTTATGGCATAGTATTGTTCCCCAATATACCGGATTTTGTGGACTTCGATGCTTTCTACTTGTTTGCCGCTGGTAATCCTGTACCTACCTTACTCGGAGACCTCTACCACTCACTGCATTACAAGAATGAGAAGGGAAGAGGGAAGAATGTTCATCTGTGTGTGCCCTTATTGAGTATGTGGTTTGAGAGTCATCTTCCTAAGAGAGGATCTGCTGCAGAGACTACAATTCCAGTTGGTTGGCCAGAACGCTTGATGAGGCTATCGTCGGAAGATATGGAGTGGTTTGATAGAGACCTGTTGGGATCTGAGCTCATCTTTAGCTGTGCTGGGTACCCTAATGTGCCATTGATAGGAAGAAAAGGGTGTATCAATTACAACCCTTCTCTATTCGTTCGCCAGTTCGGATATGCGCTGAAGAATCCACCTCAAGAGGAAGAAGTACAGGAATCTCTGTACTTCACCGGTGACGTGAAGGGGGAGTTATTAGCCAAGTTGCGACATGCCTGGACGCGTATTAACCGCAAAGGGAAGCCGTTGTTAGGAAAGAATGACTGTCAGGCCTATGCACCTTATAGAGCTTGGATTCAGGAGAGGGCTAGTCAGTTGAAGATGCCGTTTCCAGATGCACCAATTCTTGATCCTATTCCGGTAGAAGAGCCGACTACTGTTTCTAGAGAAGCATATGAACAGGTTGTGAAGGAGAAAGAAGCTTTGATGAAGATTAATGAAGGGTTAGAGCAAGAGCTAGCCCAGGCACGCAGCGAGAAAAACAAAGCTGTATATGCTTTCCAACAACAGATTGAGATGGTAAACAGGTTAGGATCTGAGTTGACCGAGGAAAAGAAGAAGCGCGAACGTCTGGGGCAAGAGTTCAGAAGCTCCCACGACATGCTGGAAGCCAAAAAGAAGGCGCTCGACGCAGCACACCGAGAGATATCTTCTTGCAATAAGACTTGGAATGCCACACTCACCAATAACAAGAAGAGGGAAGATAAGCTGAAGCAGCAAATTTCCGACCTCGAAGAGAAGTTGAAGTCTAGCATCAAGAAGTGTGAAGAAGAAGTGATGAACCGGTATAGTGTCCAGCATGCACTGAACAAGGCAATCAAATCTAGAGATGAAGCAGTGTCCCAGAAGCGAAAGTTAGAAGATTGCTTCGGAGAAGCAACATGGGAAGAAACTGCTGAAGACGTACGCCGTGTCCTTAAGAAGAGAAACCAGCTTGTTGAAGGGCTGCTTGATCGACCAAGCCATCCGGAGACCAAGAAGTTGATAGAGGAGTACCAGACTTTTGGGAGGATCTGATCATTCCATTATTTGTATGCTTTATTTGCATAGTGCTGACCATCACCAGGATTGTTGGTTGAGGTCATGCCATCTTTGTACTCTCAGTGATATTGTACCCTGGGCTTATTGATTCTCTCTGCTATATATGAGGCTTTCTATGATTCAGCTCCGATATTCCTATTGTCAACACTGTCACTGCACCGGCACCTTCGCACTAGAACTGGGGGAATGAACTTCCCTAATGCACAGGCACATTGCATTGCATTCATATTCATCTTGCATAACAGGTAATATATGAATGGTGTCTTATCTCTTGCTCTGCATCAGGTGCTTAACAGGATTCCAGATCAACATCCGCACCGCTATTCTACACGATCCAACTGTCGGAAAGTCATGGACCAGATTCAGAACGAGATGCAGGATGTACGCGAGAAGCTCGCCCTCTTCATGCAGACCATGGAGGCTATAGCAAAAGGGCAAGAGAATTTGCAGGCCATGGTCCAGCCTCTATTGGCTCGCAACGCTGGTCATGGTAACGAAGATCATCAGTCTGTCCGGGTTGATACTGCTCATGGAGACGGCACCCCCACGCCAGTGGCTCCGCCTGTCGTCAATATGAATGCTGCTAACGTCAACAACACTACCACTGCTGTGAATGGTAACGTCGGAGTAGGTAATGAAACTGCTGTCCACAACGCCGGGCCGGGTGATGTCAATGTGGGAGATAATCTCGGAGGCAATGGCTTTGTCAATACTGGGTTCGGATTCAACGATCAGGGATTCGACAACACTGGCAAGTATGGCTTTAATGCTCAAGGCTTTGGGCAAGAGGGTTATGGTATGGTCAATCAGGGTTACGGAGGCTTTGGAAACGGAAACGGTGCTGGTTTTATGGCTGGTGGTCCTGCTGGAGGTGTTCAAGGGTATGGCAACAGAGGCCGAGTTCCGGGGATGAATCAGGTCAGAGCTGGACGTAATAATGCATATGATGGATACGGGGCTGGAAACGGTATGTGGCAAGAGGATCAACAGGAGGACGCCTTCTCTGGAGGGGGTTTTGAAGGGCCGATGGATGATTCTCAAAAGATTAGAATGCTGGAAGAGCAAATGAAAGGAGTCCTAAACCAGAGTGTTGTGGGTCTGGACATGGCAACAATGGGCTTGGTACCTGGGCTGAGGGTGCCAATCAAGTTCAAAGCGCCTGCGTTCGATAAGTACAAAGGAGATACATGTCCGAAGGTGCATGTCCGAGCTTATTACAGAAAGATGTCTGCATACTCCACTGACGAAAGAATGCTCATGCATTTCTTTCAGGATAGTCTATCGGGTCCTTCCTTAGAGTGGTACATGGGGTTGGAGCCCACTGATATCAAGACTTGGAAGCAATTAGCAGAGGCGTTCGTAGCCCATTACAAGTATAACAGCGATCTGGCACCCAATCGGGTCCAGTTGGCCGGGCTTTCGCAGAAGAAGGGGGAGAGTTTTAAAGAATACGCGCAAAGGTGGCGCGATATGGCTGCCAGGGTCCGTCCCCCTGTGGAAGATAAAGAAATGAACGATATGTTTGTCGGCACATTCACCGGGCTGTTTCATGATATGTTGTTTCATACGTCTCTGGCTAGTTTTTCAGACCTGATTCTGATGGGTGAAAAGATTGAGCGGAACATTAAGCAAGGAAAGTTCCAAGTCGATGAATCAACTGCATCTGGCAGTAATAGGAAAGCTTATGGTGGGCGCCGTCAGGGCGAAGCTAGCGCGGTATTTGGAGGCCGAGGCCGAGGCCGAGGCAGGGGAAGAAATCCATATCGTCAGCAGCAGCAAGTGTCGAGTGTCACAATCCCGTATCAACAACAACCAATTCAGCAACAACAACCGGTTCAGCAGCAACCAATGCCACAGCAGCAGCAGCCTCAGCAGGGGGCACAACAAGCTCAGCGAAAATTCCAGGGTGGCAAGCCGAGAAGGGTGTTCGAGAAACCTCCCTCTAACTATGCTGATTTATTGCAGACATTGTTGGGATTGAATCTGGTGGAGAAAAGAACCTTGGCACCGATAACGGGAACTCCCCCGTTCGGCTATGATGCGAATAGGCACTGCGAGTTTCATTCTGGGGCCCCGGGCCATGATATCGAAGGTTGTCATGCTTTTAAGCACGTTGTGCAGGATCTTTTGGACAACAAGTCTATCAACTTCGGGACGACAGGTGCGAATATAGTCCAGAAACCCATGCCTAATCATGGGGCGAACGCCGTTCTGATCGAGGAAGGTCTGAATCTTATTATGAATGTTGAGGATTTAAAGACGCCGCTGAGCGAAATAAAAAGCCGACTGTTGCAGGGAGGTGTTTACCCGGGTTGTAATGAGTACTGTTTAGATTGTTGGGCCCTGTCTGGGGGGTGTGAGGATTTGAAGAAAGGCATTCAGGCCTTAATTGATGATGGTATATTGCAGTTTGATAGAACAGCAACTGATGAGCCTGCAGGGGCAGTAGTGGATAATCAGAGTGATGTTGCCACAGTGACAATTCCTAGGAAGACGATCACTATTTCAGCACCAGCTCAGCGACCACCGATTACTATAACTAAAGCCGGGCCAATCCCGTATGAGAGCACGAAAGCGGTCCCATGGTCATATGGGCTAGAGGTGTATTGTGACGGGATTAAAATCGACGTTAACAAGCAGTCAGCGGAGGTTGTGGATAATGTTGTGGGCTCAGGAGGCATGACGAGGAGTGGCAGGATCTTTATATCTCCTGAAGTGGAAGCCGAAAGGATAGCGAAAGGAAAAGGGAAAGCGATTGAGAATGTTCCGGTACAAGCAAGTGAGAAAGAAGCAGCATCGAAAGATGTGGAGGAATTCATGCGCTTGATTCGGAAGAGCGATTATAAAATTGTGGAGCATCTGCAGCAAACACCGTCCAAAATATCTATCTTGTCATTGCTGTTGTGTTCGGAAGCTCACAGGAACGCTTTGCTGAAAGTCCTGGACACTTCTTTTGTACCACAGGATGTCTCCGTGAACCAGCTAGAAGGGGTATTGGCACATGTAAATGCAGGCCACAGTCTGGGCTTTACTGATTTCGACTTGACTCCGAAAGGAAGGGATCATAATATGGCATTACATGTATCTGTTGAGTGCAGAGGGTCGACAATGTCGCACGTATTGGTTGACACCGGGTCGTCTTTGAACGTGCTGCCTAAGAAGGCTATGATGAAGCTGGATGTTCGAGGGATTTTGTGCACACCAAGTGATTTGGTAGTCAGAGCGTTTGACGGCACGCGGAGAACAGTCTTCGGATCAATTACCTTGCCTCTGCAAGTAGGGCCGGAAGTGTTTGCGACGGAGTTTTATATCATGGATATACAGCCTGCGTATAGCTGCTTGCTGGGAAGACCTTGGATTCACGGGGCAGGGGCAGTCACGTCAACCCTGCATCAGAAGTTAAAGTATATGGTCGGAGACAGTGTAGTCACCGTGTGCGGAGAAGAAGACATCCTGGTCAGCCATCTATCTTCGTTTAAATATGTGGAAGTCGACGGGGAGATCCACGAGACGCCATGCCAGGCATTCGAAGGTTTGCGCATAAAGGACAAGGGTCCCAGGCCAAGCAAAGTGCCAGAGATAGCTGTTTCATCGTATAAAGAGGCCCAAGCGCTAGTGAAAGCCGGAGAAGCCAAAGGCTGGGGCAAAGTATTGGACATTCCTGTGAAAATGGACCGGTTCGGACTGGGGTACCGACCGTCGTCATCAACTCCTTCTGTGGGGGCCCCTCATTTCAGAAAGTCAATCACCATCTCTGCCAGTGGAGTATGCCATGAATCTGTCAATGCTGCTTCAGAGTCCGATGAAGGGGACAGCGACTGTGATATGGATGCCTGGATTCAGCCAAGCACGCCAGGACAAGGACTGTGCAACTGGTCTATTCAGGAGCTTGTTCCTGTGACTTTTAAACAGTAATGCTTTGCTTTATTAATTGTTGAATAATCTGATGTCTTGCCCGGGGCATCGGGATTTGCTTAGGGCTGTGTTGTTATAAACATTGCTTCGTTAATCATTAAATAAATGGCGTTTTTCATGTGCAAATACTGTAATCCCTGTCTTTCTTGTTTTGTATTTTTCAATAAAATGGCAATGTGATTATCCGCTTTATACGCATTTTGAAGCACTTAACCCGCTCTTTTGCAGGATAACATTTTCAGATGACATCTTTGAGCCGCCTATGACTCGTCCCGACTTCGAGCACCCGGTATTCCAGACCGAAGAAGAGGTTGTCGAAGATAGCGACGTTCCTGAAGAGCTGTCTTGGTTGGTGAAGCAAGAGGAAAGAGCCATTCTGCCTCACGACGAGGTTATTGAAATTATCAATTTGGGGTCGGAAGGGGTTGAGAAAAATATTCGTATTGGAGCCGCACTGCAGAGTGATATCAAGCGAAAACTGGTTGAAATGCTCCGAGAGTATAACGATGTATTCGCTTGGTCGTATCAAGATATGCCAGGGCTCGATACAGATATGGTTGTGCATCGCCTGCCACTGAAAGAAGATTGCCCGCCGGTCAAACAAAAACTTCGCAGAACTCGACCAGATATGGCAATGAAGATCAAAGAGGAGGTTCAGAAACAGTGGGACGCTGGTTTCCTGGCTGTGACGAAGTATCCCTCGTGGGTTGCTAACATCGTACCAGTGCCGAAGAAAGATGGCAAGGTTCGAATGTGCGTGGATTATAGAGATTTAAATAAAGCAAGCCCAAAAGACGATTTTCCACTTCCTCATATTGACGTGTTAGTTGATAATACTGCCCAGTACTCTGTATTCTCCTTCATGGATGGCTTTTCAGGCTATAATCAAATTAAAATGGCGCCAGAGGATATGGAGAAGACTACTTTCATAACGCCTTGGGGAACATTTTGCTACAAAGTGATGCCCTTTGGTTTGAAAAATGCTGGGGCAACATATCAGCGTGCGATGACGACTCTCTTTCATGACATGATGCATAAAGAGATCGAAGTTTATGTTGACGATATGATCGCTAAATCCCAGACAGAGGAAGAGCATCTGGTGAATCTGTTGAAGTTGTTTAAAAGGCTTAGGAAGTTCAGGCTGAGGCTGAACCCTAACAAATGCACCTTCGGGGTGAGATCGGGTAAACTGCTGGGGTTTATCGTAAGCGAAAGAGGAATAGAGGTCGATCCTGCTAAAATAAAAGCGATTCAAGAAATGCCGACGCCTAAAACAGAGAAAGAGGTGCGCGGGTTTTTAGGGAGATTGAACTACATTGCCCGGTTCATATCTCACCTAACTGCCACGTGTGAACCATTATTCAAGTTGCTAAAGAAAGATCAAGCTATAACGTGGAACGATAATTGTCAAAAGGCGTTCGATAAAATAAAGAAGTATCTGCAGGAGCCTCCTATTTTGATACCCCCGGTGGCAGGGAGACCCTTGATAATGTATTTGACGGTTCTTGAGGGAAGCATGGGTTGCGTTCTCGGTCAACACGACGAGACGGGGAGAAAAGAGCATGCGATCTACTATCTGAGTAAGAAATTTACAGACTGTGAATCTCGATACTCAATGCTGGAGAAAACTTGTTGCGCGCTAGCCTGGGCCGCCAAGCGTTTGAGGCAGTACATGCTGAATCATACAACCATGCTCATCTCGAAGATGGATCCAATCAAATATATATTTGAAAAGCAGGCGTTGTCAGGTAGAATTGCCAGGTGGCAGATGATCTTGACTGAATATGATATTCAATACGTCTCGCAAAAGGCAATAAAGGGGAGTGTGTTGTCTGAATATCTGGCGGAGCAGCCTATTGAAGAGTATCAATCAATGAGATTTGACTTTCCTGACGAGGATATCATGTATCTCAAGATGAAGGATTGCGAAGAGCCGTTACCAGACGAAGGACCAGAGCCGGGGGCCAAATGGCAGATGATATTTGACGGAGCTGTGAATGCTTACGGTAGCGGAATAGGGGCAATTATCACTACGCCGCACGGGTCGCACATCCCGTTTACTGCCCGATTGACCTTTGCCGTTACCAACAATGAGGCCGAATACGAAGCTTGTATAATGGGGCTTGAAGAAGCCATTGATTTGCGAATCAAACATTTAGACGTATACGGAGACTCAGCTCTGGTAGTGAATCAGATCAAAGGGGAATGGGAGACACGTCAGCCCAATTTGATACATTACATGAATTATGCAAGGAGATTGTTGCCTTTCTTCGACAAAGTTGAATTGCATCATGTGCCGCGGGCAGAAAATCAAATGGCTGACGCCCTTGCCACCTTGTCTTCCATGTACAAGGTCAATTTCTGGAACGAAGCTCCCCAAATCACTATCTCTCGGTTGGACAGGCCAGCTTATGTATTTGCTATTGATGAAGCGTCTGATGGCAAACCGTGGTATTTTGATATCCTTAATTTCCTGAAGAATAAAGAGTATCCGGCTGGGGCATCCAGTCAAGATCAGAAGACTCTCAGGAGATTAGCGGGTAATTTCTATTTGAACCCGGATGGCGTCTTATACAGAAGAAACCACGACTTGGTGTTGTTGCGTTGTGTAGACGAGAAAGAGGCAAAGCTTCTTATGGAGGAAATTCACGAAGGTGCCTTTGGTACGCATGCTGGTGGGCATGCTATGACGAGAAAACTGCTGAGGGCAGGTTACTTTTGGCTGACGATGGAAACTGATTGTTTCAAGTTCGCGAGGAAGTGCCACAAGTGCCAAATTTATGCTGACAAAATACATGTGCCTCCGAGTCCTCTGAATGTGATGTCATCTCCATGGCCATTCTCGATGTGGGGAATCGATATGATTGGAAAGATCGAGCCGACGGCTTCTAACGGGCATCGGTTCATCCTAGTAGCAATCGATTATTTCACCAAGTGGGTGGAAGCGGCGTCTTACGCAAACGTAACGAAGCAAGTGGTGGCTAGATTCATCAAGAGAGATATCATTTGCCGATATGGGATTCCCGAGCGGATAATCACGGATAATGGTTCTAATCTGAACAACAAAATGATGAAGGAGCTCTGTCAGAATTTCAAGATCGAACATCACAACTCCTCCCCTTACCGACCCAAGATGAATGGCGCTGTCGAAGCGGCCAATAAGAATATCAAGAAGATCGTCCAGAAAATGGTGGTGACGTATAAAGATTGGCATGAAATGCTACCTTTCGCTTTGCACGGTTATCGTACGACGGTACGCACATCAACCGGGGCAACACCGTTCTCGTTGGTATACGGAATGGAAGCGGTATTACCATTAGAAGTTGAGATCCCTTCTCTGAGGGTATTGCGAGACGTTCAGCTGGACGAGGCAGAATGGGTAACGAATAGATTGAACCAACTGAGTTTGATGGATGAGAAGAGGCTAGCTTCTCTGGCATACGGTCGTTTGTACCAAAGACGAATGAAGAAAGCGTACGACAAGAAGATACTTCCGCGAAGCTTTCAGACGGGCGACCTTGTGCTGAAAAGGATTCTCCCGCCGCAAGCAGATCACAGGGGCAAGTGGACCCCCAACTACGAAGGGCCATACGTTGTCAGTAAGGTCTTTTCAGGAGGAGCTTTATTGTTGTCCACCATGGACGGGGAAGACTTTGCATCACCTGTGAATTCGGACGCAGTTAAAAAATACTTTGCTTAAAATAGACCCGCTGGACAGAAAAAAGAGAGTCCAGGCAAAAATGGGGCATCCTGGTGAACCAAAAACAGAATGAAAGGTTCGAGCAAAAGTTAGGGATAAAATTGAAAAAATGTACACCCGCGAAGTTGAAAACCTACACTGGGCGGCTTCGGCAAAAAGGGGTATCCCGGTGAACTGAAAACCCGTAAAGGGCGGTTCACGCAAAAGTTAGGGATTTGAAAAGCAAATGACTGCGGTCCGAATTTGAATTCAATGAGTATCAATGCGGGAGAATATGTTTGAGGGATCAGTTATTGGATACAACCCCTTCAGAAGTGGGGATACCGGGAAAGCATTAGAGTCGGACGAGTCATGGGAGGATCAGTTCGTGGTGTTCATCTGCATCCAGTTGCCGACATGTGTACAAAATTTAATTTGTCAATATTCATGCTTCTTGTGAATACTTGCATACTTGTATATTTGCTTTGTGTAGCTTCCTCTTTTCAGGAGTTACATCCCGTGTACAAAAACTCCGCCCATTCAGGGGCTCAATCAATGAAAATGTGTTATTCAGTACTTGATGCCTGTTCTTTACTGTTTTGCGCACGATAAAACGCCTAAGTTTGATGAAACTAGCATGAGTATAACATCACTGGCCCTTGCCAACAATTGTTAAAGCTTTGAATTAACTGAGTGTAACGTCACTAACCTGAATCGATTTGGATTGCATAGGCTTGTCGTGTCTTGTTTGTGTTGTTGCAGGTTTCATAACCGTACGAGGAAGGTGATCAAAAGATTGCAATAGCGAAAGACTCAGTCCCCCACGCAGGCCATGCATGTTCTTCCTGAAGAATGATAGAATTCCCCAGCTAGCCGTAGCTTATCCAAAGGACGTGCTCCAGAGAAGTTACTCGTCTTCAGCAGAGTTTAGTGATTCCGAGATCGTAAGGCTGTATTCAGACAGGTTCATCTCTCCCCGCAGGGTCATGCATTCTCCCCCAGTGGAGTCAGTTAATTTTCCCCAAGAGAATCCAGCCATCCCCAGCGGAGTTCTCTTTTCAGTAAATGTTCTTTCCTTCCAGTGGAATTCGAAGGTCAAGACTCTCCCCAGCAGAGTTGATGGCGGTTCCTGTCATTTATTTTGTCAGAGATACTGGTGATATCGGTTCACGTTCCTGCAGAAGGCCTGAGCATACTGTGCACATCTGTTATTCTTCAGCAAAGTTATATTCCCCAGCAGGGGGTTACTTCAACAAGACGTGTGGTTTGAGTTCCCAATTTCCCGGCGAGTCGACTTCACCCTACCAGCATTTATTTTGCCGGAGTAATTTTGTAGCATCAGGCTGTCCCCGGCGAGTCGGCGTTATCCTTCCAGCATTTATTTTGCTGAAGCAGTTTCTGTACTCTAGTAGTTCAGGTGGAGAGAGCTCTTGCTCAAACAGATTACCAAACAGTCAAGATCTCGGCAGGAGATATTCAATGATAATGTCAGTTTCGGCGGTATAACCCCACAGAGTTATAATGATAAAACTCTCTTTGTCTCCAGCAGAGTCATTTATGCAAAGGTCCCTTATTTTCCCCAGCCAGAGTGGCCAGGATAAGAATCTCCTTATTCCCAAGCAAAGTTCGTTTGTCATCAACGAGTCGCATGAATCAGAATTTCAGAGACCACCGCCGGTTATCAGAGCAGGCGTCCGATAGTTGGTTTTCAGACATCCCCAGTAGAGTTCATCTCGAAGTCGCTGTCACGTCAGTGCTGAGCAGTTTGTGGGTAAGGATCATTGAAGAATTAAGTCCTGACGTGGACCATTTACTCCTAGAATGACGGGATTTCTTCAGAAGTGGGCGTCCTAACGGGGACAGGTTTGTTTTACCGGATTGGTAAGGTGCGTTAATCCTGACGTGGATAGGTTCGGTCTCTCGAAATTTGGAGAAAGGGAGGTCATGACGTCGACAAAAGATTGGTTACTCTTCGTGTTGGTATCCTGACGTGGATCATTTGTTTCCAACAGATATCTTTATTCGTAATGGTGAAATGTGCGTCCTGATGGGGACAAGTTTGTAGTTCTTTGTGGTGACAAGATACAAGAGTCCTGACGCGGACAAATTTATCCTTCTTCGTGTTGTTGGCAAAGTGTAAGTCCTGACGCGGATATTTCCCCAGCAAGTCGAAGACGCGCTAATCCTTACATGGACAAGCCTTATTTCCTCAGCGAGTCGAAGACGCCTGAGTCCTAACATGGACGAATCAAGACGAGATCAGTGTCCTGACGTGGACGAATCAGAGAAACTATTATCCCTAATAAGGAGAAAGGGGTCCTAACGGGGACGAGGTAGTCCTTACGCGGACGTATCAAAAGATAGTTTCCTTACGTGGAAATAACAGCATTCCTGACGTGGAAAGGTTGTAGTCCTTACGTGGACAGATTAAGATGGCATTCCTTACGTGGAAAAATGAGTCCTGACGCGGACGAATCACGAGGAAGTTGGTATTCCTTACGTGGAAAGATCAGAGTCCTGGCGTGGACATATCAAGAGCATTCCTTACGTGGAAGAAAAGTGGTTTCCTTACGTGGAAAGACGAGTTTATTCCTTACGTGGAAAATCGATTGATTCCTGACGTGGAAAGAAATGGATTATTCCTGACGTGGAAAGAGAGTTTAGTCCTGACGCGGACAGATCGAAGAAGATATTCCTAACGTGGAAGAAGGAAATTAGTCCTTACGTGGACAGATGCAAGAAAAGTGGAGTCCTGACGTGGACAAGTTCAGAAATAGTTGTATTCCTTACGTGGAAAGATCGGAGTCCTGACGCGGACATGTCAAGTGGTATTGGAGTCCTTGCGTGGACAGATTGATATAGTTTCCTAACGCGGAAAGAAGATTGCTTCCTAACGTGGAAAGATAAAAGCGTTACTCCTAACGTGGACGATGTGATTCCTAACGTGGACAGGTGTTACTCCTAACGTAGAAGAATGTTATTCCTAACGTGGACAATTCAGTTTATGGAAATGCAGACGAACTATCCCCAGCGGAGTTGTTGGGATTTTCTGGGTTAACAGCAGACAGAGTCCTAACGTGGACAAGCAAGCAATGTTATGACAGAATCCTCTTCAGAACGATGAAGACAATCCCCAGCACGGTCGCGCAAGATCAGTGGGTTACTCTAACAGTCAGATTCAGCTGACGAGTGTCGTTCCCCAAGCAGGAGCGCAGTTTATTTCTGCGGTTGGCAAATTTCCGGTTTCACTAATATTCAACCGTCTCGTACCGCGAATGTTTGAAGGCTCCGGGCTCTTCATCCAATCGGGTCCAAGTCGCTTGAATAGGGGCAGCTGTTGCACCCTAAAATTTGCCTAACCTTATTCCTTGGTTTATGTTTCATTACCATTAGCATTTGCATATAGAGTCATGTACATAGACTAACCATCTGCATAGCATAAGCATAGCAAGTCATTCAACAGGGGACCAATCATTATTTTCATCTCTAGAGGCCTAGCAAGAGGTTATTATCCTAATTCCATCCTACTCAAGTCATCAGGAAAGAATTTGAAAGCAAAGAGTTCAGCAGATCAAGCCTTGAGTCTATCTCCTAGCTGAGGGTATCTGAGGATCAACAAGAGGGTTATGAGCTGTGAAATGAAAGCATGGAGAGCATCTAGACATCTTGAGAGACTTATAAAGTCATTTGGAGAAGAAAGCAAGTCATTGATGAAAGCACAAGAGCTATAGTGGAAGACAGTCAACTAGGGTTTCATCTGGGTCAACCCTAGGTCAACCCTAGGTCAATTGACTGACTTAAGAGGGCATTCAAGTCTATTGAAGAGATGTGGGGATCAACATTGAACATATGAAGAAGGATATGGAGATATGACAAGGAGAATTCAAGAAAAATCAAGGAGAAGAGGAGTTACTAAATTAGGGTTTCTCTGTAAAATCCCCTAGTTTAGGTCAAATTTCCAAGCAAGATAAGTCAAAATGCTAGCTTCAAATGGCTTCTTGGCCAACATGAAATTTGTAGAGGATCTCAAGACCTTTAATTTGAGTGGTGGAAGACCTCAAGGAGATTTATAGAACTCAAGTTATGGTCCTTGCAAGTTACAGGTCATCTGAGGTGTCTGAATTTTTGTCTGTGAAAGTGACTTGACTTCCAAGCTAGTTTTGCCCCACAAGGAGATTTCAAATGAATTCTTGGTCAACATAAGAATTGTTCCTCATTGTCTTAGCTTTCTAGAATGGTATAGTATGCCTTCATATGATGTGGAGAACTCAACTTATGGTCTTGACAAGCAAAGGGTATTTTGGGCATTTGTGAATTACAGGTC
This sequence comes from Lathyrus sativus, assembly GCA_963859935.3. Lineage (NCBI taxonomy): Eukaryota > Viridiplantae > Streptophyta > Magnoliopsida > Fabales > Fabaceae > Lathyrus > Lathyrus sativus. The sequence continues at coordinate 442,775,436 of OZ012740.1, read as the reverse complement.
ATTTTAACCTATACCCAAAACTCATACAAGGAGGCCTCAAATGGAAAAACTTACAACATCAAACTTGCTCCAAATGGGATTTTAAGTCTAGAAAGAAGGTCACAAATTATTGGAGAAGCTCATAGCATGGAGTTGCATGATTGGTCAAAATATGAACTAAAAAGGCTTATAAAGTGAATGATTTCAAAGTGAAAAATGGTTTGAGAGATTTATAAGTCCAAATGGAGACTTCCAATATATGATTTTGAATGGAAAAACAATTCTAAGAACAATGGTTCACACACTTTTTTGAGTTTAGAAGGAAAAAATGAAGTTATCCATGGTTGCTTACCTTTTAAGAAACATAATCAAAATGAGCCAAAGTTTGAAAACAAGGGAATGTGCAAGATGGATCTAGAATGTACCATTGGGGTCTATATATTCATGAAAGATGAATTTGGCAAGGGTTGGCCTCATTTGCACCAAGAATTCCACAAATTTCTCATACTTTTTCATAAAAGTTTCACTCCAAATCTCTCAAATTCTTCATCAATCTTCATCAAGATCAATTCAATTTTACTCCATCATCATCATAGATCATAATTGAAGCAAGGTTTTGGTAGTTCTCATCCATTTTCGAGTGTTTTTTTTATCAACATCAAAATCACAAGTTCAAGTGAATAGCATAATCCAAGCAAGGAATCCCCAAAATTGTGCATACAGAATTGAGTACTGAATTGGTGAATCAAGATCCAAGTCTCAAAAGCTTCATATCTTCCATTTCCATAGCTGTTTTCAAGGTTCCTCATCAGGTAAGTTTTCATTCGATTAGCTTGATTCTGTTAGTTAGGCATGATTTTGTTAGCTTAGACTTGATCTAGGTGGTTAGGAGATTAAGCTAGATGAATTTGGAACGATTTGGTGATGGTTAGTGACAGGTGTAACAAACTGTTAGTGCTTATATCTCTTGGATTAAGGCGTTAGAATGTTAGTTTGATTCATCAGATTAACCTCCATTATGTGTAGATTAGTTTAGGGTAAGTTTGAGGAAGAATGGTGATGGTTCATAACAGTATGATTTCATGGTGGCCAGTGTTTGATTCAATTGGATTTGTTGTTGTGGTGAGTTTCAAGATGATCTAATGCCCTAAGCTTGTAGAGGGAAGAATTTGGAGTGGTTTTTGTGTTTACAGCATGTGGATTCATGGCGTGTAAGATGAGAACAGCTTAGTGTAAAGCTTGCTCGTGCATGGAGCCAGGGTGAAGTGAAACCCTAAGTTTCAGGTCATTTGGGGAAGACGAAATCGTGGCCGTTCCTTGGGCCTTGGACCTTTGACTATCAGCATGATCCTATGGCTGTCGTTTAATCTGAAGTTTGGAGGGAGATTACACTGGCCAAAACGCGCCGTTTCATTAATTGAAACGGGCGGGCCTGAATGGACGTGCTAATCCCACCCCCGTGTGAGCCCAATTCCTAGTTTCTAACGTGTTTCTGCTACTATTCGTACCCCCAGCGCGTTTTATGATTTCATTGATTCTGAGTGTAATTCTGGGCCTTGTCTAAAACGCTACCAACACCCCCCTGTTTGCTGGCCCAATGGATTTGAACTGGGCGTGATTGATATTCTGACCCCCCTCCCTCATTTTATTTGGTTTATTTGTTTTAATTCATTTTAATTTTTACCATTTTCATTAATTCATAAATAATTCCTAAAAATTCATTTTTTAATCCATTCTTTTTACCATATTTTCATTAAAATGTCTAGAATATTATAGGAAAATAAAATTTCATTTTTAGTTTTATTTCATATATTTTACATATTTTCTAAATAAATGTCATATTAAATAGATCATTTCATGCATCATTTTTATGATTTTTGTTCTCTCACATGCTTTAATCTTTTTTGATCATTCTTTTCATATTGTTTAGATGAGATATTAGGCTTGTAGAAATATTTTAGTTCCCATTTTTAGGAGTTAATTTTAGGTGATTAATAAATGCTTGAATATCATGAACAAAACTAGGGTTTTAGGTGACAACTTAGGAGTTTGATTTCATTTCCCTTAGGACTTAGGATTTAAATAGATTAGTTATGGGACTATATGGGTTATGGGTAGCTATTAGATCCCTTAGAAAAAGTCAGGATTCCCCTACTGCTATTATTACTGTCTGTATATCTGATGTCTGGTGTGGTGTGCCCTCTGGGGTTTATTGATTGTTTGTATGGGTATTGGGTTTGTCTGGGGCCCTGGGGAAGCTGAAGATTTGTGAAGATGAAGCCATTGGAGATTCAAGGATTGGAGATCAACTGTCAGAGTTGGGGAGAAGTTTCTTGCTAGCAGATGCTGAGGAGATTAGGGTTTAGGAGCTAGGCAGAGCTTTAGATTAGAATGATTGTTTCTCAAACATGGATTGCCTTGTCTGCATCCATCCTTCTCTGTGATTCAGAGTCTCTCTAAGATACTCACCCCCTTCCTTTGGAAGGCTTGGTGATAGTATCTATGAGATAGAACTCTTGAGAGAAAATGTCTTTTGTGTTAGAAGCAGTTTGTTCACCACCTTTGGTAGTCAACTGATTGCTTAACACCCCATTCACTCTTGTGACTGATCCCTCATCCTGGAGGTTTTGAATTTGAAGAAAAGCCATTGCAGATGGAAGACTGATGATCAAAGCCCTTGCCTGAAGGCCATGAAGATGGAGATTGATGCTTGTTGAAGCCTGTAGCTGATTGGAGATTACTTGAAGCCAGATGTTGATTCAGAGCTGCTGATGCTGTTTCTTTTGCTGTATTTCATTTGCTGATGTATTGATTGGTTTTCTGGACTGTATTGTTTGCTGTTTACCCTGTTGGGTTGAAAGTGAAGCCTGTTCACTTTCGCCTATTGTTTTCTAGGTTCGAGGTTGAGTGGGACTCCCTTACCTCGCTTGTGCTGCTGCATCCATGCATTTTACTGCTTTACTGTATATGTCTGATATTTGTTTCTGTTTCTGCCTATCCCGTAGGATCTCTGTTTCTCTCTGTGCAAGAGAGGAGCATGATAGACACTAGGTCTTAACCCATGCATGATAACATTAGGTTAGTTTGTTTCCCTTCGCAACCGTAGGTTAGAGTTCTGTCTCTTTCTTTCTCAAAACAAACAGAAAAACACATAAAGATTTCAAACACAATAAAAGACACTTCTTCCGTAAAAGAATGTGAACTCATCAAGACGTCATTTTTGTCCTCTTGGACTGTTAATCAGAAAAACCTTTTTTCAGAAGGAATAAAATCAATCAAGGCAAGCCTGTGTCTTCCGTGGCCCGAACTACGTTTGCTCTGATCTTTCATGCTGTATGAAAGTACGTAGGCATAGGATGCGATATCCTAGCGAGCAACCTTCCCCTCCTTTCCCGTAGGTAGGCGAACTACGTTGACTCTGATTTCTCGTTCCAGACGGGAATACGTAGGCATAAAGTGCGATACTTTGCCGAGTCATTTTTATTTTCTTTTCTTTTTAACCCCTGACCTTTAGAGTAGATAGAATAACAATCCATACCCGAAAACAAGCGTGGATCCCGTCGAGTACGACGGACGTGAGGGGTGCTAATACCTTCCCCTTTGCGTAACCGACTCCCGAACCCAGGTTTTGGTTGCGATGACCATACCTTTCCCGTGTTGTGCGAGGTTTACTCTGAGCGTTTCCTTTCCCTCCCGTGGGATAAATAACGCACGGTGGCGACTCTTCTGTTCAGCCGGCGCCGATTTTCGCAGTAGCGACAACAGCGAAAGCACTTTAAAACGAATTAGAACTTAGAGATTTCCAAAAAGTAATTTTAACCCCGAACGGAATACGAAAGTGTACGTTAGGCCCTTAGGATTATGATTAGCGTCAATAACCATTGTGAGACGAGAGTCTTCAAATCTCCATTTTCTGCTTAAATGAACTGTGAAAACTATTTCATACACCAATAACTTATCAAATCCCTGAAGAACACAATTACTACGTATCGATTCAATTAATTAAAATCTAAATAGTAATCTTAGTTTCCCCTTTTAGTGACAATCTTATTCCCTTAAAACATATTCTACCTAGCTAAACATAGTAACTCCCGAGAACACTAGTTTGATTACGAGTCCTTGTGGGATCGATATCTTTTATTACTACGTGATAGACTGTGCACTTGCAGTTAGTTGTATTAGACATAGAAAGTCGCGATCATTGATGACATGATAGCCAGGTCCCAGACTGAAGAAGAACATCTTGACCACATGCACAAGTTATTTGAGAGGTTGAAGAAATACAAGTTGAGATTGAATCTAAACAAATGTACCTTTGGAGTTAGATCTGGTAAACTCTTGGGTTTCATTGTCAGTGGTAAAGGTATTGAAGTTGACCCCGCGAAGGTAAAAGCTATAAAAGATATGCCAGCTCCCCGTACTGAGAAGGAAGTCAGAGGTTTCTTGGGATGCCTGAACTACATTGCAAGATTTATTTTCCAATTCACTGCTACTTGTGAACCAATCTTCAAGTTGTTGAAGAAAGATAAAGTAATGGAATGGAACGACGAATGTCAGATAGCTTTTGATGAGATTAAGAAGTATCTCCAAGAACCTCCGATTCTGATGCCACCAGTTGAAGGAAGACCCTTGATTATGTACTTAACAGTGCTAGACAATTCAATGGGGTGTGTTTTGGGCCAGCATGACGAGTCTGGTCGAAAAGAGCAAGCAATATACTACCTTAGCAAAAACTTTACCGACTGTGAAACAAGATACTCATCGCTCGAGAAAACTTGTTGTGCTTTGGCATGGGCTGCTCGCTGACTAAGACAGTATATGTTGACTCATACCACTTTATTGATTTCAAAGATGGATCCTATCAAGTACATATTTGAGAAACCTACCCTCTCCGGACGAATAACAAGATGGAAAATGATTTTGACAGAATACGACATCCAGTATACCACTCAGAAAGCAATTAAAGGAAGTGTGGTAGCTGATCATTTGGCTCATCAACCAGTGGATGACTATCACACTATGAATTTTGAGTTTCCAGACGAAGATATTATGCTTGTTGCTAAAGAACCTAGACAGTATGACGGACCCGAACAGGAATCCCGATGGACTATGGTTTTTTACGGAGCTTCTAATGCACTTGGTAATGGAGTTGGTGTTGTGATTATCTCTCCTGAAGATTGTTATACACCGTTTACTGCTAGAATTTGTTTTCGTTGTACAAATAATATGGCTGAGTATGAAGCGTGAATCATAGGTATCAAGGCTGCCATTGAGATGAAGATCAAGTTCTTAAGTGTATATGGGGATTCAACCCTGGTAATTAGTCAGGTTAAAGGAGAATGGGACACAAAACATCAAAATATCATTCCTTACAGAGAACATGTGTTGTCTTTGATTCCATAGTTTGAAGAGATTACTTTTGAACATATTCCACGGGACGAGAATCAATTGGCAGATGCATTAGCTACCATGGCATCTATGTTTGAGATCAGGGGGGATGATGAAGCTCCTAGAGTTACTATTGATCGATTTTCTGAACCTGCATACTGTTATGAGGTTGATACTGAGGGAGTAGAAGAAAAGCCTTGGTTCCACGAAGTAAAAAGATATCTCGAAGCTCATGAATATTCTGAAGGGGCATCTATCAATGACAAGAAATTTCTAAGGAGGTTCTCTGCCAAGTTCTTCCTGAGTAATGGGATTTTATACAAGCGCAATCACGATTCGACTTTGCTCCGTTGTATGGACAAGAAGGAAGCAAGGGAGATTATGGAAGACATGCATGATGGGATATTTGGTACTCATTCTAGTGGGCATATGATAGCAAAGAAGATTCTGAGAGCAGGTTACTATTGTCGCTACTGTGAAATCGGCGCCGGCTGAACAGAAGAGTCGCCACCGTGCGTTATTTATCCCAAAAGAGGGAAAGGAAACGCTCGAAGTAAACCTACCACAAAGACGGGAAAGGAATGGTCATCGCAACCAAATCCTGGATTCGGGAGTCGGTTACGCAAGGGGAAGGTATTAGCACCCCTCACGTCCGTCGTACTCGACGGGATCCACGCTTGTTTTCTAGTACAGATTGTTATTCTATCTACTCTACAGGTCTGGGGTTAAAAGAAAATAAAATGACTCGGCAAAGTATCGCACTTTATGCCTACGTATTCCCGTCTGGAACGAGAAATCAGAGTCAACGTAGTTCGCCTACCTACGGGAAAGGAGGGGAAGGTTGCTCGCTAGGATATCGCATCTTATGCCTACGTACTTTCATACAGCATGAAAGATCAGAGCAAACGTAGTTCGGGCTACGGAAGACACAGATTTGTCTATTTATCTTTTATCCTTCTGAAAAAGGTTTTCTCCTGATTACGAGTCCAAGCGGACAAAAATGACTCTTTTGATTGGTTTACAGTCTTTTACGCAAGAACTGTCTTTTATTGTGTTTGAAATGTTTATTGTGTTTTTTGATTGTTTTGAGATAGAAGAGAACGAACTCTAAAACCTAGGGTTGAAAAGGGAATCAAAATCTACCCTAATGTTGTCATGCATGGGTTAACACCTAATGTCTGTCATATTTCTCTCTTGTGCAGAGAGAAACAGAGATCCTAAGGGATAGACGGAAAAGAAACAGCATATATATAGTAAAGCAGTAAAATGCATGAATGCAACAGTACAAGCGAGGCAAGGGAGTCCCACTCAACCTCGAACCTAGAAAACAATAGGCAAAGTGAAATAGCTTCACCTCAAACCTAAGGGGAAAATTAACAAACAATACAGCAAAGAAAATAAAACCCCAAAAACCCCAATTCTGACAGCTCAACAGCTCCTGCAGCAGCTCTGAAAAACACCCAACTCTGACAGTTGATAAACAGCACTCTCCCAATGAACCCCAAAGTCAAACTTCAATGGTACCCAAGCTACAACAAGCTTCCATATCCAAGAAATCACCAAGCCCAAGCAAGCACAGAATCTTAACCAGTTGACAGCATCAGACAGCAGATAGCTTCCGACAACAGTAAACCCTAGCTCTGACAGCTACACAACTCTGACATGAATAATCTTCATCTTTGTCAATATTTCATCTTCATCTCTATCTTCAATGGCTTCTTTCTTCAAGGCAAGCTCTCCTAGATGAATTGATTTATCAGGATAAATTGAATGTCAAACAGCTCATTGACAACCAAAGGAAGTCTATGAACAGTTGACATTGTAACAGACTGTTTCCCTCAAAGTTCTACCTCTAAGGTAAGGCCACTTATCCCTCCAAAGGAGAGAGGTGAATACCATAGAGGGACTTTATGTCATAGAGAGGAATGGAAGCACATGAAGCTATCCATGTTTGTACAAAAAACTCAGTTTATTCTAAGGCTCTGCTTATTCCTATTATTTCCTATGTCTTCAATCAACACCTTCAATCCCCAAGCAATCTTCATGCACAAAGCTTTGATTATTATCCTCAATCTTCTCCTTGGATGTCTTCGTGCTCCACAAGCTCAAACTAAGCCCCATACCCCATAGAAAAGCCCAAAAACCCAAGCAAACAAATATAAACCCCAAGTGGGAACACCAAACAAACACACCATTTGCAAAATATACTAAAAATAGTAATATGGTATTTAAAATTCTAGGATTAATTCTAAGGGAATTTCTACATCTACCCTACATACCCTATATGTCCCATAACCTAATTCATGCTAAAAACCCCAAAATAAAATGTTAGAATGCACCTATGTTGAGTTTGAACCCTAATTATACTACCCTAATGTTCTTCTAATCAAAACTAAACAAAATTAATCCACAAAAATGTGGCATAAATCCAGGGGGAACTTTAAGGTTCTAATCTAACTACTACAAAAAGAATGGAATCAAAATATGAAAGGAAATGGCTAAACCAAATTCACCAAAATGTATGTACAAACAAAAATGAGATAAAAGCTATTAACATGTAAAAAATCACCAAAAATAGAAAAATGATTAAAATACTATTTTTTATTTTCTTATAATTTTCTTGACATCATGATGAGAATGGAGCAAAAACTCCCATGCAAAAATGATTATTTTTGGATTTTATATGAATTGTTTTGTAACCTATATGCAAAATAAAATAAAAGAAAAATTCAATTAAAATTGGAAAACAGGGGGGTGGTAACAGCATTTATTTACATTGCAGGAAAGCATTGGGCCCAGGAGGGGGGTGCTGGAAGCAACATGCTGGGCCCAGCTTACTAACTCATAAAAAACAATAAAAAATAACCCAGGGGGTGCGAATGGCAAAGATATCCCTTTGTTATCTAGGTTGGGCCTCAAACTGGGGGGTGTTGGTAGCAATGGGGCCTAAGGCCCAAACCAGAAATCACACCAGGGGAAGGGGGTGTCTATGGCAAACGAAAGGTATGATCAGCAAACTTGAATGGGCCTAGTGCCCGAGCCCACTCACATTCAGTCTCAGCAAAACCCTAAAACTCCTCTTACTCTTCATTGTTACTACCACTGTTCATCTTCTTCACCCTAACCCTAAACGACGCTACTATGCTCTCCCTCACCTCTCTCTCGTTTTCAATCTTACAACCCTCTCTCCCAAAACTTCTTACGAAATCCTAAATCCATATCTCTCAGATTCATTCAACATCCCACAAATCTTAATCTCACATATCCTAACAACATCTCGTTGAGCCTCAAACTCTCCCTCAGATCCAATCAACTTCACACAAAATCCTAATCACAACCTAACACCTTACTCTATAAATGTCACAAAAGAAGGAAATGAATAGCAACACCAACCTGGATGAAGAGATTGGCGAAGATCTTTGGAGTTGCATGTGGCTCTGAAGATTGTTGCGTGAATCAGCTCGCTTCAGGAAGATATAGTGGTGAACAGGTTGAAAGATTCGCGAAGGTTAACCGAAAAATCTTCTGGAAATAATGGACGAACATAGACGGAGGAACTAATGAACTTCATGGATGGATCTTGATGATCTTGGTGAAATCTGGGAATCTTGAAGAATAGAGGAAGAACGTTGAGTCTAGTGGATGATTCTGGTGAAGATCTTCTGGAGAAGGTGACGCGCATCACGAAAATGGCGATGAACTGGTTCGTTGATGAAGAACGTGAAAATGTTCTTCGATGATCTGGAAAATTTGATGAAGGAGTAATGGTTCTGGAACAATGTTTGAAGACTGATGAACATCAGTGGATTTTCCGGCGAGTTCAGATAATTGCTGATGAAGGTTGATCAGAAGTAGATCGGAGAAGATGAAGAAATGAAGGTCGTATGAATTTTCTGGAAAAATTACGTTTCCGGTGAGTTTGGGGTGGTCGGAGATGGTTAGTTAGGGTGGTCGGAGATGGTTAGTTAGGGTGGCCGGCGGTCAATGCATGCCGGCTGGTGAGAGTTATCGGCGAGGGATGTGGTGGGGACAAGTGTCCCACTTGCATGCAGAGGGAGAGTGTGAAGGGTACACATGTGAGAGAGAAGGAGAAAGAGGGGGTGTGAGTTGGCAGAACCTGAGTGAGAGAGAGAGAGTGAGGTGGCCAAAAATCAGATACATGTGTGGCATGGCTATATATAGGACACGTGGCCTGGACTTTGAATTGGGCTTGATCTGGATACTGGCCCACTTGGATAATGACTCAGATTAATACACTAAACACACAATTAATACTAAAAAACCTAATTAAACTTAAAACGAAAATTAAAAATCAAATCCTAATTAATCTATTATTAATCCTAATTAACTAAAAACGAAAATTAAAAAATAAAACCTAATTAATCAGAAAAAATATTTAATAGCTAAAAAAATCTAGTTAATTTTGAAAAAATAAACTCTAAAAAAAACTAAAACAATTAATCCTTTATTATTTTTTTTTTAAAACTATTCTATTAATTTTGAAAAAAACAATAAAACTCTAATAATATCTAAAACATTAAATTCCCCTTTTTTTCTATTCTAGTTATATCTATTTTTTTTTAAAATCTATTAAAAATAAAATAATATCTAAAAATCTATTAAATCTCTAAAAAAAGAAAATAAAATCTATTTAAAACTCTAAAAAAAATAAAAAATCTATTAAATCCAGAAAAATCCATTTAAATGCATTAAAAATCCAGAAAAATAAAAGAAAAATTCTAAAAATGTCAGGAGGCCGATTAAATCGAATAAAACCCAATTGCGCAACCGTAACGAAACCCGGGCATCGAGATGGCCTGAAAACACAGGGAACGAGCACCAATTCTCAACAGACTTTTATTCTGACCGGCCTGTACTGCCTGAAACGCCAGGGGCTGTAATCCCGATAAAAATCAATCTGACTGAGGAAAATGCCAGGTATGCAGTATGCGAATGTGAATGCAAAATGCGTTGAAACATAAACCAGATATGGGAACCGGTTGGTCAAATTTTAGGGTGCAACAACTACTGGTCTACCATGGAAGTTAATTGTCATCTACATTCTAAGACTTGTCATAAATGCCAGATATATGCTGATAAAGTACATGTACCTCCAGTTCCATTGAATGTTCTGACTGCTCCTTGGCCTTTTGCAATGTGGGGCATTGATATGATTGGTGAGATCAAACCTACAGCTTTCAATGGACATCGTTTCATTCTTGTTGCTATTGATTACTTTACGAAATGGGTAGAGGCGACTTAGTTCGCTTCTGTTACCAAGAATGTTGTGGCTCGGTTTATCAAGCATAATCTTATATATAGATATGGCATCCCCGAAAGGATTATCACGGACAATGGTACTAATCTGAACAATACTATGATTACTGAACTTTACACGCGGTTCAAGATCAAACATCATAATTCTTCTCCATATCGACCAAAGATGAATGGCGCAGTGGAAGCCGCCAACAAGAATATTAAGAAGATTTTGCAAAAAATGACAGTGACATATAAAGATTGGTACGAGATGTTACCATTTGCTCTTCATGGTTACCGTACTACAGTACGCACTTCAACTGGGGCAACCTCGTTCTCTCTTGTTTATGGTATGGAAGCAGTTTTACCTGTTGAGGTTCAGATTCCTTCTTTGATAATTATGAGAGATGCAGACTTAGAGGAAGATGAATGGATTCAGACTTAACTTGACCAGATAAATTTGATTGATGAGAAGAGGCTTGCAGCAGTTTGTCATGGTCAGATGTACCAGAAGCGTATGATCAAAGCCTTTAATAAGAAAGTCAAATATCAGGTCTACCAGGCTGAAGATTTGGTAATCAAGCGTATCATATTACCACAGGGTGATCCTAGGGGAAAATGGACTCCCACTTATGAAGGGCCATTTGTAGTCAAGAGGGTGTTTTCTGGAGGTGCCATGATACTTGCCACTATGGATGGTGAAGATTTCTCGCAACCCGTGAACGCGGACATAGTCAAAAAATAATACGCATAAAAAAAAAGGACCCGCTAGGTTGACTGGCCTAGGTAAAAATAAGGGCATCCCGGCGAACCAAAAAGGTTCGGGCAAAAATTAGGGATATATATATATATATATATATATATATATATATATATATATATATATATATATATATATATATATATATATATATATATATATATATATATATATATATATATATATATATATATATATATATATATATATATATATATATATATATATATATATATATATATATATATATATATATATATATATATATATATATATATATATATATATATATATATATATATATATATATATATATATATATATATATATATATATATATATATATATATATATATATATATATATATATATATATATATATATATATAATTGTACACCCGACAAGTCGAAAACCTGAAAAGGCGGATTGAAAAAAGGGTATCCCGGTGGATTGAAAACCGAAAAGGGCGATCCAGACAAAAGTTAGGGGTTAAAGCGTACGACTATGTCTCGTTGGATCACCCATGTAATATTAACTAGTTGTACTACCAATGTCAAGTTCAAACGGTGCAGATCAGTCCAGTTGTTTCTTCTCCAACAACAAAGAGATGAGATGCTTGAAGATAATAGCAATAGCAGATCTGAAACTTGATAGGATCATTTACACATAGTTGTTTCCCTTGTACTCTTTTCAAATTTTCTACGACGAACTCCTCTTACTAGGATTTCTATCTCATTGTTCAAAAACTTGCCTGTTTATAGGCCATCTTTCAAAATTAATACAATTCAGTTTTCTTTTCCTGTTTTACTTAAGCTTAAATGTCCATTGTTTATATTGAATGAATATATGCTTTTGAATATGATTGATGTTTACCAAAAAATAAAATACATATGAAATTACAATAATATCATTTACGAAGGACTATCAGAGGTAAGAACCCCCAGTAAAGTCCATATCCAGCAGATCTTCGCAGGGTCATCCCCACAGAGTAATCTTCACGGATTTATTTCAACAAAGCATTACAAATAATCTCTTGTACTTCCAGTTCTACAAAATCCCAGACAGATTCCTCTTAAATATGGTGTCCCCAGAAGAGTTAATACATGGTCAGATAATACATCAGAGGTATATCCATCTCTTTTATCCCCAGTCATGATATTCAGGAATCTATTCTTCCAATAAAAAGTACAACGAACAGAAATCGAAAAGGGTCCTAAATACTACATGCTGAAACAAGATGGGAACGATGTCTTCATATTCTTCAACAACGAATCAAGATTTATTTTCCCCAGCTGGCAGTGGTCACATGAAGCAATTAACAAGCTTCAACTACATAATTCATACATACATCATTTCATATCATACACATACAACATTCTCATTTATGATAAGAAAATCGTCTTGCAAAGCGTATATACATCATGACATTGCTTAGAACTAACCTTGTTTTTTAAGTTAATTCCCCAACAGACGAACGTCATCAACAACTTCTTCTCGGGCTGCTTTAAACCCCTGGGACAATATCTTGGACTGCTTTATCCTCTAGGGATGTATATAACAATATCTTGGATTGCTTTATCCTCCAGGATTACATATAACAATATCTTGAGCTGCTACAACCCTCAAGATTACATCCATCAATGTCTTGGGCTGCTACATCCCCTGAGATTACACTTGTATCCATCTTGGGCTGCTATACTCCCCCAAGGGCTACCTCAAACAATATCTTGGGCTTTTATAAACCCCTAGGATAATATCTTGGACCACTCTATCCTCCAGGATTATACATAACAACGTCTTGGATAACTCTATCCTCTAGGACCACATCAAATAACATCTTGGGCTGCTACATCCCCCGAGATTACATCAATCTACGTTTTGGACTCCTTTATCCTCCAAAAGATATATCTGAAGAACATTTTACCCCGGATGGCATCTTTAAGCCCATTCAAGAAATACAACCAACCAACAGCCCTACTTCGTGCACCGGCGAGTGAAATTTTTTGGGCTTCAGTGTTCAATCCTCTTCAACCTTCAAGTCACGAAAGGCGGACAGGTCAATCTAACTCCTCAGGTTTCAGAAAATTGAACAGGGGAAACTGTTGTACCCCAAAATTAACCCTCCCATATTCAAGACAATGTGTCCCAAGAGGTTACTTAATAGTCACAAGAGTCGCAATTGGTCAAAGGGATTGAAGGTTGGTTTCATCAAAACCTCCTCCTGAACACTGGATCTTAGAACTAGGGTTTTGAGTCTCCCCGAGCAAAATGGACTTCTAAAAATTAAAATGGACTTCATAACATCCCACATACTTCAAACAATCCCCATGTCAAGTTTCAGAGCTTTCCTCACAAGTTTGGCCAGTCAGATGCTCAGATACCTGAAAATTAGTTAACTTGGTCAAAAAGTCAACTGAGGACAACTGTGGTCAACTCAAAGTCAAACTTTAAGTTTTTTGGTCAACATCAATATTACGAGGTGAAATTCATCATTTGATCAAGGGTCGATCATGATTCATCAGGGAAACCTCAGATCATCAAGAATCGGAAGTTGCTAAATTAGGGTTTTGTGTAGGAAAAGTCAACTGAACTTTTACCAGCCATAACTTTCACATGTTTCATCAAAAATTTCCCATCCAAAGCTCATTTTGAAGGAAGTTTAATTCTCTACAACTTTGTGTCTCACAAGCCAAACCTAAAAATGCTTCATTTGAAAGATATGAGCCAAGACATTATAGGTCCTTTTGAAAGTCAACAAAAAGTCAACTTTTTCCAAAGCTCATAATTTGAAAATGGTAAAAAAAATATGGACATGGGACCAAAAGGGTTGATTAGAGGATACCCTAATATTTCTAAAAAGTCTTAGAACACTTCCATAGCATTAAAATTGAGGAAGTTATGTATTGTCAAAGTTGGTAATTTTTCAAGGGGTGTATGAAGTAAAAAGGGCCATAACTCCAATTATTTCCAAATGGACCCATAAAATTGCAACCCAAACTTGAAGATAAAGTCACTCACGACCCAAATACCATATTTTTTTTTATTTTTATCATTTATTTTATATTACTTTTGATTTTTATTATTTAAAATCATTTTTAATTAAAATAAATTATAAAAAATCAAAGATTTGATTTAAGATTTATTTTGGGATCAAATATATGGTATTCAAAGTGATTGAAGTCATCCAAATTCGTTCAAGACCAATATTGTATGATTTAATTTTATTTTTTTGACAATTATGATAATTGGCTCCTTCATCTTCAAGCAACCCATAAAACTCCAACCAAGGCCCAATTGTTTACCCTAATTTATACTACTTTATATACATAACAAAGTCAGAATAAAAAAGGAGGGAGAGAAAAAAAATTGGAAGCCATAAGAACCTTAGAAAAATCTTAAAACAACTTTGCAATAAGATTCAATCAGCTCTACAAGTCCATTCACATTCCTCAAGATCCTAGGAACCTATCCCACAAAGACTTGAAGGTTGAGACCTCAGGAAGTGCATCCCATGAACATGCCGCCTCTCAGTCTTCTTTTTTTTGCTTTCTAATCTTTGATTTCATTGCACTTTATCATATTTTCTGTTCATAATGATCTTCATAATCATGTTTAGGTTTGTTTTGATCATTTGTTTGCAAGATATGATGCAGGTTTCAAGAAGTGTCATGGTTAAGGCATAAGCTTTTCAAGAGTCGAAACTCTTCGTACGAACATTTTCAGGCCTTCCCCCATTTATTTTTAGTGAATTTCTTCCTTTCTTTTTATGTTTTATAGTTATTATTGTTAAAATATTATTATTAATTTAATTAACCATTAGTCTTTACTAACTGCTCACTAATTATTTTTCTTAAAATAAACTTTATAATATAATTTTATATTTTTTTCTCTCACATAACTTTTTTTTAAATTTACTAATTAAAATTGTAAATGAATATAACTAGGTTTAGATTAATTTAAAAACCCTAATTTTTCACTAACCCTAATTAGACCCTCATTTTATAAACTTGATCTTTTTTTTAAAACAATTAATTTCGTAATTTAATTTATTTTCATTGCTTTATTTATATTATTTAGAGTATTGTATAGGATTTTCCTTATGTAATTTATTTTTTCGCGCCGATTATTCTGTAATTACACTGAAGTCGTGTAATAGTTTAGGACTTTATTTCTTGTTTTTTTAATTATTTCCGTAAATATTTAATTGATTGGTTAGTAATCTAGGGCGTGAAAAGATCTAATTGAATAAATTGGACTTAGAGAATCAATAATAAAAGAAATATCTGAAAATAATCACTCACACACGTAAGTCGATCGTTCTACAATCGCCATCTACACCTCCTAGGGTTACCCCTCTAAGTTGCCTTAATATGGTCAAGTCCCTCGAACTTAGGGGTGTCTTAAGCGATGTCCCTGCAAACAGATAAATTATAAAGTCCCTTTAAAGTTAAAAGGATCATAGTCCCTTCGAAGTTGCCTACAGAATAAATGATATTGTCCCTCGATGACCCTACAAAAATGATGATAGTCCCGTCGAATTACTAAGACACCCCTACATGTTGCCTTCTTTGACCATACGATGACCCTACGCCCGTCCCTTAACATCCAAGGTAAAGACTACTTACTCACTAATAGTAAGGACAATCTTACCCTTAAAGGAAATAAATAACAAGAATGACCTTACAAACTTAGGGTAGGTAGAACTTAAATACTTGCTCACTTTTTTCGAAAAAAACATTCTTTACACCCCACTTTCAAAATATTTCCAAACTCAAGGCTTTGTATACATCCATACGAGGATCACTACAAAGAACTTCTGAAAATCTTTTCTAAACATACACTTCATATTACTTTTCAAACAAACAAGTGAGCTATGTAACTAAGAGCCCATGGATAACCATGGATATAAAGGGTGTTAACACCTTCCCTTTATATAACCTACCCCCCGAATTCAAAATATTTTCAAAAAGGTCTTTCCTGTTCTTTTATAGCCTTTCCTATTGGATAAAATAAAAGTCGGTGGTGACTCTTGCTATTCGCACATGTTTTTGTCAAACAAAAACACCAAGTCAGTTCTCCCACCGTGTTACAACGCCTTTCACACAGGGTTTTGTTAGAATGTAAGTGTGCAACTTCTTTCTCCAGTTGTCGAGCTTCCTCAGCAAAGGTTATGGCATTGTCAAGCTCTTTCGATAGGCCAGAGTCATCAAAGGCAGACAACCCAGTGTTGCGTTTTTTGGCCTTTGAGATCTTGGCTCGAAGCTTCTTGATCTTTCGTTCCCAGGAGGCAATATTTTGTTCGTTAGAGGTGATCTCTTGCTTGTTCTTTTCTTTAGTTTCCTCCAATTCTGCTACCTTATTCTCAAATTCAATGGCAGAAGCCCAAGCGGCAGCCTCACTTCCAGATTTGGTCGAAATGGCCTTCTCAATTTAAGGCAGGCACTTGAGGTTACCATAAACTTGGTCAATCATAGTGCCAAGCTCTAGAATGATGGTGGCAGATTCGGGGGAGATAACATGGATGTCGACTTGTTGGAGGAGATTTTTCAGAGAGATGTGAGTAACATGATCCATCTGTAAGAGTGTGAAAAGGTCACCCTAAAAGATCTTATCTTTGATCTTCAAAAGGATGTTGTCCTCAGGCTTGCTTGAAGGCTGATTTCCAGATGTAGTTAAACCACTAAGAGTTTTGTCAGAGGAACTTCCTCGACTGCCAAGAAGGACCTTTATGTATTGTCGAGGGTTACTGACCTTCACGGCATCGAGTTCCTTTTCAGAAAGGCCTGCTCCATACATAGTTGAGGCTACCTTGCCTTTAGTGGCAGCAGTAGTGGCTGGAGTAGTGGTGGTTTTGACAGGGGTCGGCTCATTACTAGGTCCTTTGTTAGTTTTCTCCTCCTCGCTTTTGCCCTCATCTTCTTCATGTTCATTCATTTCGTCATCAATGTTTCTATCACTGTTACCATCAAGTTCAGACTGGTGCATTATCTCATTATCTTCCTCTATCTCCTCACTCCCTTCTGGATCAACATTTTTATCACCAATGGTATTGTCCACTGGGGAGCCATCTTTATCAGCCAAGGTTGTAGTTTCATCCATAGTGACGTCTCTTGGATTTGTTGTTTTAAGATTATGCTGATCATCGTCTTCCTCGTGGTCGGAGCCATCTGTTTGAGACTGCTGAGTAGCGGTCTTTCTAGGTAAAGGGGAAGTTATTTCAAAGCCAGGTTTGTTAATTTCACCTAGTGAACTCATTCTAGATCCCAAATCAGAAGTGGGATGGTATGTGGGATCACCTTGGCTATTCATAATGGTGGCTGGAGAAGGAGGATTATCCATTGGTGGCTTTGAGCCACTTGCATAAGCCTGAATCAAAGAGGAAGCGAATTAGAGCAAAAGGAAACAAGGTAAGTAAGTGGGCATTTCAAAAATTGAATTTATAAGTTACCTTGACACCTTCAGCAGCAGGGCTAGAATTATTGCTTTCAGCATGACCTGCGGTTGGTTTAGAGGCAGCCTTAGAAGAGGCTCCCGCAGCACCAATGGTGGGGGTTGTCTTTTAGGAGACCTTAGCCGTTTTAGGATCAGATTAGCCACCAGCAACATTTGTCTCTTGACTGGTTTTCTTCCTCTTCCTCATCTTTAAGTCTTCGGGAGGAAATTGCTCATCATCCTCCAAATCAATAATAATTTGGGCAGTTCCCCTTTTCGACTTCCACGAAGGTGTTGGAGGTAGTTTGCGGGAAGCCTGAGGTGACGAGAAGCATTAAAGGAAATAAAGACTAATCAATGAAAGGAAAAGGTATGTGGCGTACCTTGCTGTCTTCAGCCTTTGTTTTGACCAACAGTTGAGGTGTGCTTTTCTTGGGTACAGCTGCAAAATAAACAAAGTTACCACAAGTTAGTAATGATAAAGTTCAAATAAAAAACATGAAATCGAAGAATTCAAACCTTCATGTATTTCAGATTCGATGCGAACATCTTCGATACCAATATGAAGGTATCCTTTGAAACTGTCTAGCGTATGCTTAGTCGAAACCACCCGTTGAGCCTTGGGGTTTGATTGCTGAAGAAGGATCTTTATAGAATCCCCACAGATGAACCAATCAGGAAATGGAGGGGCAAGAGCCACTCCAAAATCAGCAGATGGTAGTCAAGGAGTCTTCAGAGGGAATAGTGTGAAATCCACTTGATAGCGTTTCTTAGGAGGAACATATGAAGGGAGTTTCAAACTCTCCATTTTCTTTTTAAAAAATTCTTTCAGCATAGGGATGATGGCATTGAGGGCTCTACTGAGAAGCTCCTCACAGTAGAAGCAGATGGGAACAGACTCTCCCCAGACCCTGTCAAGGGTGGAGTTCTGGTTCGAGTTGTTGCTGATATGGTGGTCGAATTTTATTTTGACAAACCATACTGTGACTTTGTTGAAGCCCCCTCCGGAGATGACCATGGCGGAGGGGAAAGTCTCCCAAGGGCTATGCGCGGCAAAATATGGAGGGGCGTTGAGCCCCTCGAGGATGTAGAAATATTCAAGCCACGAGAGGCTCATAACGACCTAAAGGCTGGCTTCCTCGAAGGAAGGTATCTCTTCCTCGACCTTCTTGTATTCCTGGGCGTCTTGCCGAGGAGCGTCCTTTCATTTGGCGAACTGCTTCAAATGTCCGTCCCTGGTGAGTATTTCTATGGCATCCTTCAAGTGGATGCAGTCGTCAGTCATATGGTCGTGGCTCTTGTGGAATCGACAATATTTCGACTTGTCCGTGTTTGGTTTGGATGGTATCTACTTCAGGAACCAGACCCCCGCCTGCCAGAATTCTGAGTTATTATATTCAGAAAGGATCTTTTCCCTCGAAACTGTTAGGGGAGTGTACTCGTGGAACCGGCCGGAGGACCCTTTGTTGTCCCAGGGCTCTCGGGGATGGTCTTCGCGCCTTCTTTCTCCTTGATGAGATGCCGAGGGCTCGTCAAACTTGGAGGGTCGAGCATTCTCCCAGTGCCTCGAATCTCGAGCAGAACTGGCGGTCTCCTTCTCTTCGTACTGAATGTATGCTTTTGCCTTTAGGAGGAAAGCATCCAGCGTTGTTGGGGGTTGGATGCCCACAGCTTTAGAAAATTCATTGCAGGGATGGAGCCCGCGCTCGAGC
This sequence comes from Lathyrus sativus, assembly GCA_963859935.3. Classification (NCBI taxonomy): domain Eukaryota; kingdom Viridiplantae; phylum Streptophyta; class Magnoliopsida; order Fabales; family Fabaceae; genus Lathyrus; species Lathyrus sativus. Next base: position 442,755,908 of record OZ012740.1, on the reverse strand, counting down.
AAAAACTTTTTCATGTCATCGGTCGTAGAGATCTGGACGACCTCCTTATTGAACCTTTCGAAGTAGGCTCGCAAGGGTTCATATCTCCCTTGAATGATGGCCTTAAGGGAGGCTTCGGTCTTTAGATAGCGGCGAGAGGTCGTGAAGTGTCTGGAGAACATTATGCCCAGTTGCCTCCATGAGGTGATGGAATTGTCAGGGATTCTTTTATACCAGGTCATCGCCCTTTCCTAAGTGTGGTCAGGAATAACCTACATTTGATGGTGCCCTAGACGCTGCGGTAATCAAGTAGCGCATCGATATTTTTTATGTGCTCGTCGGGGTCCGTTGTACCTTCGTATGTGCCTAGAGAAAGGGGTTTCTCCAGTCCTTTTGGTAGGCTCATGGCCATAATCTCATGGGACAATAGGCCGTCAGACTCATCGTCACTGCTGCTGCTGGTCCAAGACGAGGAGCGGGTGTCTTGTCTGTATGTAGAATGGCGTTCTCGATGGGGAGACAGGGTCCGTGCTCGACCCTTGGACCTGGGTGGAGGAGAAAATCGGGACTCTTCTTGGTGGTCTCTTTTGGTCCTCTTGGGTCACGGGGAATGTTGGTTCCAAGGAGATATGTGTTCACACTTTCTGATGGTCAGGGTCTCTGACTTCAGAGGTGTCTGGCAATTTTTCGCGCCGGGGAGGAGGCTTTTGTGGTTGTTGATGTTCTTTCCTAGGTGGAGGGGATCTTGGACGACTGGACTCTTCTAAGGCTCCAATCCTCGCGCTCTGGTTGAGGATTAGGAGGTTGGTCTTATTGAGAACCTCGAGGAAGGCCGCCATGGTTGGATTTATGCTGGGTGGAACTAGAACTGGAAGGTGCTTCGGGATGAGTGGGACCTCGTTGTGGTCTGCGCGAATAGGGGATGGAGAAGTTGTGGCTCCGTCCCTTTGTTGGAGGACGTCGCTGCCATGAGAGATGGTTGATCCATCAGCATCAGTCTTGCTGACGAAGAGGAAAGTAGAATTGTGAGCATCAAGAGTGTTGTCACGACTGGCCATGATCGGGATTTTGAAGAACTGTTTTGGTCTCGTGTCTACGAAAGGAGAAAAGACGGGGATAACAAGTTCCCTAAAGTCGGCACTATTGATCTTGATGGTTGATCAGAACCTGAAGTGGGCCATAGACAATCATCTATGATATTGGGTGTTAGAGAGGAGGAGGGGGTGTACCTGCAAGGAACTCTGATGCTAAAGTAAGAATAAGGAAAGAGAGAGCAAGTACAAAATATGAGTATATCAGGGTGAATATTGGATACCTTCCCCTCTCAAGTGAGAGGGTTTTTATAGTGCCCCCAACACTTGGCCATTAGTCCCTATTTACGGGGCGAGATAACCGTTTCCCGAAGAATAGGTAACTTCCAGAACTAGCCATTGGAACTGGCAGAGGTGCCCATAACTAGTTGTTGCTACGGGAAAGGGTATAGTTACAGGCACATGTGTCTTGGATGTTTTTGGATGGTAAAACCGTGCGTGACGGGCAAGGATTGCTAAGGAGAAGCGTTGTGACCAAGGGTAAATTGGTCAGCCTCCCCTGTTGGAGGGGCAGAAAGGTAAATGCTCCCCTAAATTGGGTGGACTTAGGAAATTGGGTCGTTTTGAGAGAAGAAGTGGATTGGGCCGCGCCTAGCCGTTGGGCCAGTCTGGAACAGATAACATGTTCACACAATTCAACAAACACATCACACATTTACAACAACGAATAATTCCACAATAATTTTATATATGAAATGTGACCAACAATCTCAACCTAATGCATGTTGTACCAATTTGGACATCAGAGGTATGTTAGTGATTTTTATCCATAATTTCTCTCGGCCCCCTCTTCTGAAGCAGAGCCCGCCATAAGTGTCATTGATCCCTACTATTAAATCAATAACGCTTCATTGATCCTATTGTTGAAATAAGCTACTCGCTCATGATCCCCACTTCTGAACCAGAGCTCACCATGATCGTCACTGATTCCCACCACTGAATCAGTAATGCTTCACCGATCCCATTACTGAAATCAGCTACTCCCTCACAGTCCCCACTTCTGAATCAGAGCTCATCACTGAATTGAAGTCTGTACACTATGATGCATGAACTTAGCAATAACATGTAACTATGATCATTCACAATTGGCCCCACATCTGACTGTGTACACCGCCAATAAGTCCACCACCTTAACACAAAAAGCATGATATACAAATATACTCAAAAATACATAATCATACAATTATATCCATATTCCAATTTTTATTCAATTTCTCATAATATTTTATCATAGTAATATCGTCTCAACATAAACATCGATATTAATATCAACGTCAACATCAACATCAACATCCTTCCTCATTGAGTAATCATTGATTCAATCAATCACTACAAAGTAAACTATTAACCTCTTAGGACCTTGCCATGAGGTAGTACTACATGTTAGCTTTCCAATGCTTCAAACTACGCCTCAATTGGAGTCATAAAACTCAAGGTATGACAAAAATAGTATCTAAACAAAACCAGCCTCGTCTGATTCGAATCATGTTGTTTTCCTTATTCGAATCAAAGGGCCAGAGGCGTTTTTTCCCAATTTTTCATTATGGTTCAAATTATGTTGTAATACTGATTCAAATCAAACCTAGATGCAACATTTTTCCTGCTAAATCTTCACCAAAATCTCACCCCTAAACCCAATTTCTCCAACCTAGACATATTCCAACTTCAATTTTGAACGAGAGTAACCACACCTACTCATATAACATGCAAAACATCCATTACCATATATATATATATATATATTTGGCATGTTAACATCAATTTATCACAAAATCATCACGAATATAAGATTATGTTCACAATACCACAACCCCAAACATGAAGAACAACCCAATCACACATACGGAGGCATATGAAAAGAAACATCAAAATCAATACACAAAATCATGTTTATCACAACATATGAATTAAATTTCATAAAAATCTTTCCCAAACACATCAAGTGTCAACAATGGTGAAAATAGAATGAAAACTAGAGGAGGATGAGGACACCTCTCTACCCTTCACGCATTTGACACCAATATTAGGGTAATTCCCCCTTACCTTAATTTACAGTAATCTCCAAGCTTTAGCTATGGCTTCCTCTTCCTCACAAACCCTTACTTTTGCTTTTTGCCTTTTTCTCCTAATCTCTCCAATTCATGTACTGATAAAAACAAGGACTCCACTAAACCTCCATTTTAACCTTAACCTAATTTTTCAATTTTTAATTATTTCACTCTTCACCCAACTTTTTCTTATTTTCACCTCATTCCCTTAATTTTTCAATAACCCTAATTTCAACCCAAATCACATGATTCTCCTATTTTCTTATTATATTAATCATTTAAAATTAACTAAAATTCAAAATAATTCTCACCACTTTTCATAAATCCCACAAAAATATCCAAGCACGCCAATAATTAAATAAAAATAATAAATCATACAAACTTACCAATACTAAATAAATAAATATATAAAAGCAATTAAAAATTTAACTAAATAATCAATTGAAAATTTGAGGCATTACAAAATGTGCTATTAATAAACTAAGGTTGGATTATGCTCGTATTTTGATCAGTACAAAATTGGTGGGGGAAATAAACAAGGTAGAGGATTTTTGGGTTGACGGGAAGAAATATCCAATTAGATTTATGGAGGATATAGAGTTTGGCTTAGTAGATGATGCATGTTTAGTTGAGTATGAGGAGGAAAATGAGTCAGAGGGTACATAACTAGGATACGAGTTTAAAGATGTGCATTTGGTTGATAACCTTGTGAATCAACTCCATGTTGAATGGTCAGCATGCGAAAGTGAAATGCGAAAGGGCGATGATGACCAATCATATGAAGGTCTTAATTTAAAAGCTTCATCTGAACGACATGCGGCTTGGAGTTTTTAAATTCTCAAAAAGAAAGAAGAAGCATAGGAAGTATGTTCTGCTGGAAATAAATTTGGAACTATTCACTGTAAGCAAGAGAAGGGAAGATGTCTAAGTAAATATAATAATAGGAAATTTGTATTGTGTTTACTTGATCTGAAAAGAATGGCAAGAATACTAATTAAAGATAGGTATGATTTAATTCAATCTCCTAAGGAAAGAGAAAAGAAAAAGTTTTCTAGTAGTTCATCAAGGTCTTCCTCTAAGGAAAAAGAGGGAATTTCATTTTCGATGGGTTCTAAGGCTTCAAGTTCTAATAAGGATTGGAAAAATTGGATGGAGGTACATGCTGTCGCTACCGCGAAAATAAGGTGCCGGCAAAACAGAAAAGTCGCCACCTTTCGTTATTTATCCCACAGAAAGGGAAAGGAAACGATCGGAAAAACTTGACGAAAAGGTATAAGACAAGGTCATCGCAACCATGTCTGGGTTCGGGAGTCGGTTACGCAAGGGGAAGGTATTAACACCCCTCACGTCCATCGTACTCGATGGGATCCACGCTTGTTGTGTTTATCTGACGAGTTGATTTAACTATCTACGCTAAAAGGCTGGTCTGAAAAGAAAAGAAAATGACTCGGCAGAACACAACAGTTCTATGCCTACGTATTCCCGTCTGGAACGAGAAATCAGAGTCAACGTAGTTCGCCTAACTACGGGTGAAAAAAGGGGAGGTTGCTCGCCGAGATATCGCATCTCGTTCCTACGTACTTTCACACGGCGTGAAAGATCAGAGCAAACGTAGTTCGGGCTGACATGACCACAGGTTGGTTCAAATGTTTTTACCCAAGTAGGGTTAAACCTTAGTTCTAGCAGTTAAGTGTATGCAGCTCGACCATTGGAGACTTAGGCGTTACCTATTTGCGGTAGAACCAAGAGTTAACAAAAATCTCCTTATGAAAAAGGTTTTCCAAATTAAGATCCCAAAGGATAAAATGGTTTGAATTTTGTTTTTTGAGTTTTTGAAGTCTTTTAAAGAAGAAGTGTTTTGAGTTTTGTTTGTAACTCATGTCGCACTAAAGACTTAGACTTAAGAGTGAATGCATCGCATGTCACCCAAAGGGTACCACACTAAACACCCAAGCTATTGAAGAGAAACTCTCCAACAACCCTTTCTCAAGTGCTTAAGGCTCGTAGCGTAGAACACGCGTTAATCTTTATTAAGTGTTTTAAAGATGTTTGAAGATGAGAAGAGAAAGGACGCACAAAAGGGGAACTGATCCAATCCTAAAGTTGTCATGCAAAGTTGATCCTATGATTGAGGTTAGGAGGGATCTACCTAATGTTATCATGCATGGTTAGAACCCTAATATCTGTCATAACTTCTCTTGAACAAGAGAAGTCAGAGTCCCTAAGGGAACATGGCAAAGGAAAGCAACAACAAAAGAAATAAACTGAAAGAAATAACCGTACATAAAATGCATGAAATGCAGCAATACAAGCAGAAGGAGACAAACTCAACTTCTAGTGCAAGCAAGCAAAAGCAACACAAGGCACAGGCAAGGGAGACAAACTCAACCTTCAACCAACAAGCAAAGCCAAACAGTAACAGACAAGCAGAGGGAGACAAACTCAACCTCTGATGCAAGCAAGCAAAGGGAGCCAGGCTCAACCTTTCAATGCACTTAGTCCTAAATCAACTACATGAAAGCCTATTCTAATGCAACACACCAAATAAACAGTCACACAAATACAGTCAATCAACAAAAACACAACAAACAAAACAGCAAGCCAGCAGCTCAACAGCAAAGCAGTCTTCTAGCAGTAAAGTAGCCCAACAGTCTGTAGTTGCTTTCATGTCCAAGTTATCCATCAAGAGAAAAGGGAATAAGGCCTTCACCTTCAAGCTTCAACTTTCTCCACCAAGAGATAATGAGAAACACAAAGATTATTGCATGATGAGGGGAAGCATGATGGAAACCAAAGGAATCCATCATGGCACTCAACCACTCATCTAAGATTGGTATCCTCAAAGGTTTTACCTTTTGTGGTAGGCCTTTAGTCCTTCCAAAGGAGGGACTAGGCTCCCACCAAGGAACCTTGCATCATTGGATAGGAAATGGAATGCAAACCAAAGCAAACCATAATTATGTGAAAGGAAGAAACTTCTAAAGGCTCTAAAAAACCTAATTCTACAAGCTCTAAAAGCAACTCTCTAAAGGGGACTAATGCACCAAATTAAGCCTTACAATTAAGTCTATAGAGGCATCAACATGTCTACTAAACCATCAAAAAAGATTTGGAAACTTATCATGAACTAATGACCACTTTTGAAGTTCAACTAGGGGAAGCACTATGTTAGAAGCAACCTAAACACAACCTAAGTATTAAATCTAACTAAAATAGCAAATCAACTCCTAAATATCTATAAAATTTTCTACGGGATCCTAAAGGTATTGGGAACTTATGGTAAAAAATCCAGAGCTTAAATCAATGTTTAAGGGCCCTAATGAGAATCTAAACCAAAAGTTGTCAAGTGAAAGCTCAAGTGGGGAAAGCTCTAAAAACCTACTCAAAACAGAACTTAGATTCATCTAAAAAATGTAAGAAAAATCATATAATATCCTACAATGTGTAAACATTCATCATGTAAAAAATCAGAGATTAAATCCAATCATTGATGGAAACAAAATTCTAGAAGTTAACATGGTATTATTTCTAATCATGGAACAACACATAAAAGAAAAATACAAAATTAATTGAAAAAAGAATTAAAATTGCAATTAAAAAATATGACAATTTTCTACACATTATCAAGTATCTCCAGTATTTTTCTCATTATTTTATGACATCAATTACTATTTTTCTTGAATTAAAATGAAACAAGAAATTAATAAGAAAATAAAGGAAAAATAAATTGAATGGAAAAGAAGAGGGTGCAACAAGCATTGTTTTCATGTGCTGTCTCGTTTGGGCCTCGAAACGGGGGTGGGGGTAGCGGACTTGTCTTGGGCCCAGCTGAGTCTAAGACTCAGCATTTGATGAAGCCAAAACGCAGCGTTTCGCTGCAGGGAGAGGGCCACGCGAGATGCAAATCCGGTCGTTCGATGGTCATACAAAGTCAAAGCATCAACGCGATCCAACGGCTGCTGGTGCGACTGGCAATTAAAATGAAAAATGGAGGGAAAATCATCGGTGCGGTGGGGCTGGGAACGGACGGTGGCCGGAATATTTCCGGTCATCTTCAACCTCTAGCCAAAAATTCAACTCTCTCATTTCTTAACCAAAACTTGATTTTTCTTAAACCAAACTTATGTATTTTTTCGTGTAGAATTCAAATATCCAATTTGTTTTCACTTTCCTCCATTAAAACTCAGAAATCATAAACCTCCAAGAATCACTCAAGAAAATCAATTTTCTCAAAACTCAAAATTTAAGATACTAATCTCTTCCTCTCACTTCCTACATCATGAATCTATGTTTCTTTTCCATTTTAATCCACTAACAAGAGAGAAAATCAAACTACAACCTAGGGTGTCAATTCTTGAAGTTTCATGGAACCTAACCAAACTAATACTAAAAGCTTCTACACATCCTAAGGATTATAATTATGTGAAAATGGCGCCTAAATTCAACACAAACAGAGAGCATGGATGAAAAATAAAAACCTTGTTTGGAGCTTCAATGGTGGCTTGAGATGTTGTTGAAGCTTCACGAAAAGTGTCCAGAATAATTCCATAATCATCATAGAAGCTTCTACAATGCTTAATCTTGCTTGAAAATGTGCCAAATTCCAAATTCGAAAATCAATTTTTCACCACTTTTTCTCCATGAACTTTTTGTTGTAACTGCCTCCAAAATCTGTCATTTTCTGTTAGGAATCATTGGAATGTTATATACAATGGATATGTGATGATTTTCAGCCCAATGGAAGCCCATAATGGTCCAATCCAAAATTCACATTTTTGCACTTTCAAGCTTTGTAATGTCCATGAAAATAGAGCCAACCAGCTTGTAATTTGATTCATATTAGTTTCTTATGATACAAGGGATATGTGTGGCTTAGATTGATCCCTTGGAAATGAATGGATGGTTGATTTGAAATATGTTGCTTAAGGTTCAAGAAACCATGAATATCCCCATGTGAATGAATCCATTTTTGATTTCTGGTTTTGCCATTGTTCTTAAAATATTATTTGGACTCAAAATATGCACCAACATGACATAAATTGATTTAGTTGGCATTAAATCCAAACTGGGCCTTTTCAAACTTCTTTTCATGAAATTTTCTCCATACATTCTCATTTCCAAGCTATGCCAATGATCCCTTGAGGTTTGGTTGATCAAATAATCCCATTTGGAGAAACTTTGAAGTTGGCAAGATTTCCATTTGAAGTGTGCAAAGTGGTGAACTTGACCTATAGTGAAAATGACCTGTAATCTTACTTTCCCAAAATACCCCAGACTTATAAACCTCATAACTTGAGTTCTAGAAATCATATGAAAGACTTCTAGTACATTTTGGAAAGCTAAGACCATGAGGACCAACTTTAATGTTTGCCAAAAGTTGAGGAGAAACATCCTTCTAGGTTAAAAATGTCTTGAAAGTTGGTTGACTTTTGTAGACGAATTTCACATTCATCTGATGACCTGTAACTTGTCAGCTTCATAACTAGAGTTTCGTAAATCCAATGGAGGACTTCTAGTACTCAAATTAAATCTAAGAACATGCTCTAAAAGTTCCATGTTGGTCAAAAGTTGAGATGAAACTTGTGTCTTGAGATAAGTGGTCTTGAAGTCAGGCACTAAATAGGGGATTTTACCCTGAGAACCCTAATTTAGCAACTCCTCACACTTTGAATTCTTCTTGAATTGGTCTTGGAATGACATCCAAAATGCCTCAACACAACATCCCCTAACTACAAAGACTTAGAATTGAGTCTTAATATCCTTTAATAGCACACTTGACTCAAGGTTGACCAAATGAAAACCCTAATTGCAACACCTTCAACTGTGACTTTCCACACTTGGCATAAACACTTGAATGACCTCTACCATGACCCTCAAGGCCTCTAATGAGCTTCAATGGCAATCTCCACCCCTAACCATGGGCTTATGATCCCCAGATGATCCTCAGATAGGCTCCTAGGTAGAAGTTGAATCACATTCACTTGCTTGCCTTTCTTCAAGGACTCTGGCTTGCTTCTGATGATGATAACAACTTGATGACTTGAATATAATCTCTTGATTAGGACTTGAACCTCTGATAACCTCAATTGGATAAACACACCTTTCCTGATCCCGTGTAACATGCAGCATGACTATGCAATGTGAATGATAGAACAATGATATGCTAATGCAATGAAACATAAACCAAGAAAAAGGTTAGGTAAATTTTGGGGTGCAACAGCTGCCCCTATTCAAACGACTTAGACCTGACTGGATGAAGAGCGAACGACTCTTAGACAATCAAGGTAAAAGATGGTTGAATACTAAAGAAACCGGAAATTTGCTAACCAAATAAATAAACTACAACGATTGCTTGGGGAAATATATCCAGAAAAATTGAATCTGGTTGTCACGACAACAAACTGATCAATCATCTGATACAGAACATCTGATTTCAACATCAACCACCTGTGTGACACCACAGGCATTAAATCCACATATTATATCAACAACAATCAATCTTCAAATATACGCTACAATAAGCGGGCACAGAGCCATAGGACCATATCAAAATATTATCCTTGACCTTCCATTTTCGAAGAAGTGGGCAAGCACTACGTAAAGCGCGGACCGTCAATATAAGGGTATTGACCTTCCATTTCCGAAGAAACGGGCAAGCACTACGTAAAAGCGCAGATCGTCAATATAAGGGTATTGACCTTCCATTTCCGCAGAAATGGGCATGCACTAAATAAAAGCGTGGACCGTCAATATAAGGGTATTGACCTTCCATTTCCGCATAAACGGGCATGCACTAAATAAAAGCGTGAATCGTCAATATAAGGGTATTGACCTTCCATTTCCGCAGAATCGGGCAAGCACTAAATAAAAGCGCGGATCGTCAATATAAGGGTATTGACCTTCCATTTCCGCAGAAACGGGCATGCACTAAATAAAAGCGCGAACCGTCAATATAAGGGTATTGACCTTCCATTTCCGCAGAAACGGGCATGCACTAAATAAAAGCGCGGACCGTCAATATAAGGGTATTGACCTTCCATTTCTGCAGAAACGGGCATGCACTAAATAAAAGCGCGGACCTTCAATATACTATTTTGGATCTTCCATTTCCGAAGAAGAGGGCATGCACTACGTAAAGCGCGAACCGTCAATATACTATCCTTGATCTTCCATTTCCGAAGAAGCGGGCATGCACTACGTAAAGCATGAACCGTCAATATACTATCCTTGACCTTCCATTTCCGAAGAAACAGGCATGCACTAAATAAAAGCGCGAACCGTCAATATACTATCCTTGACCTTCCATTTCCGAAGAAACGGGCATGCACTACGTAAAGCGCGAATCGTCAATATAAGGGTATTGACCTTCCATTTCTGCAGAAACGGGCATGCATTAAATAAAAGCGCGGACCGTCAATATAAAGGTATTGACCTTCCATTTCCGCAGAAACGAGCATGCACTAAATAAAAGCGCGGATCGTCAATATAAGGGTATTGACCTTCCATTTTCGAAGAAGCAGGCAAGCACTACGTAAAGCGCGAATCGTCAATATAAGGGTATTGACCTTCCATTTCCGCAGAAACGGGCATGCACTAAATAAAAGCGCGGATCGTCAATATAAGGGTATTGACCTTCCATTTCCGCAGAAACAGGCATGCACTAAATAAAAGTGCGGACCATCAATATAAGTGTATTGACCTTCCATTTCCGAAGAAGCGGGCAAGCACTGCGTAAAGTGTGAATCGTCAATATAAGGGTATTGACCTTCCATTTCTGCAGAAATGGGCATGCACTAAATAAAAGCGCGGATCGGGCCTCCGAATACTTGAACAAGCAACTCTGCGGGAAAATTCTGATGTCAACTGCCAGACATCCATCTTGAACAAAAATGGGCAATAACTCCAAAGGTCTAAATCATGAAATCTCTTAATGTTGACGTAACAACAATCTGAGGAAAACTCCGCTGGGGAAGAAGAGAAACTTAATCAAGCAAATCTGATGAGGGCACACAAGATAGGACGAACGTTATCATCACATATATCATGCCAAGAATTTGAATGTCCGAAAGCCATCCTGAACAAGAATTCCAATCACCTGCAGGGAAAAAATACCTGAAAACAAAGAGGTAACCAACCTGGCTTATGTTTCAGAATGAACATGTTTGAAAAATGGCGTAATGCTCCATACGGAATGGAAATGCTACGCGTTTGGGTAAATGCTATGTGTTGCACCCTAAAATTTGACCAACCGATTCTCCTATCTGACTCGTGGTTTAAATTCATATTCGCAAATCAGACGCATGATATTTGTGCACAAACAGAGGATATCAGAGTTTACAGCCTGGTTCTCGTCTATCAGATATGGCAGATCCAGTCCAGATCATCAGGGTTTTATTTTTTTCGGGAAATTGTGCGCTCCTCAGTGATTTTCAGCTTGCATAGTGATTTTGGGATATTCTGATGCCCGGGGTTCTCTGTTCGATTCGATCTGGTCTCGTGCGCTCTTTTATAGGGGTCATTTGCATTTGTCTGCATTTTTAGGGTTTAATAGCCTTTTTCGGATTTTTAATAGGTTTTATAGATTTTTCTGGAATTTAAATAGGGTTTTTGTATTTTTTTAATAGTTTAAATCATTTTTTAGAATTTTATATAGATTTTAAAATAGGTTTAATAGTTTTTAATCATTTTTAGAATATATTAGATTTTAAATTTGTTTTTAATTGTTTTAGGCAATATAGAAAGTATTATAGATTTTTTTTATGCTAATAGAATTTAATAGTCTTTTGTTATAGAAATAAATAGGTTGTTCCTTTTTTATAGAATTTAAATAAATAGAATAGTTTTATTAGAGATTCATTAGGGGGTTTATTAGATTTTTTAGAGTATTATTGGTTTTAATATAGTTTTCTTTTAAATAGATAGTATAAAATGGTATAGACTTTTGTAGAACTTTAATAGAAAGTAGTAGAGTTTTAATTTTTGGATTAATATAGAGTCAATTAGATTTAATCATGTTTTAGATTTAATTAGGATTAATCTTTTGCTTAGAAGTTAATTGAATTTGTTAGAATTAATTAGGATAGATTAATTTTAATTAGAATTAATTGTAGTGTTAATTAGTTAATTAGTTTAATTGAGTTTAGATATTAATTAGGACTTTAATTATGGGTTTAATTCAGTTTTTTGTTGAGTTTTTATGATTTTCGTTTGGGTCCATATGCGTTTTTACAAAGCCCAGTTCGCAGGGGCCCAATTCAGTTCGCAGCAATGTCCAAAATGTCCAGCTATTTTCCAGTTTTCTCTAGGAGGTTCTAGAAGCGTCCAGGTTTCTCAGCCATTTAAATAGCTCCAGCACACGTGTCCAAAGGAGGGTTGCCCCACGCGTAACACAGAAAGGACCCCACCACACCAATTCTAAGTTCCATCCACACGCCACGCGTCCCACTCAGCCACCACTTTCTCTCTCTCTCTGTGCATGCGTGCCACGCGTTGCTCAGGCTAATCTCCTCTGCGCCACCTGTCGTCACCACAGACATCGCCTGAGCCTCACCAGAAAGTACACCGGCGGCCATGCATCCGCCCTGATCCTCCCACCGCCGGTCACCTCAACGTCTTCCGGCCGCCGTCCTTGCCGGAAACTGCAAATTATTCAGAAATCCCAGATTCATACTCCTTCCTTCATCTTCTTCCTCCATCCGACTTCATCATCACCTTGCCGAAAAGCTCATACACGCCGGGAACTTCATACGAATCTCCAGGAACCTTCATCCAGTTTTCCAGAACATCATCAATATTCATCGTTCATCTGGGAATTCAAGAACACTACCAGACCTTCATCATTCTCCATCAGTAAATCCAGAAATCACTCAAACCTTCATCATTCTTCAGCGAGAAACCCAGAAACCCCTCAAAGCTTCATCGTAACGTCTTCGTTCATCATCATCATTAAGAACTCCATCAATCCTTCCAGATTTTCCCAGAACCTCGTTGTTCTTCATGGACATTCATCATCTGCGTTTCCTGGTCAAGAACATCTAAGCGCGTTCATCGTCTTCCCAGCGAGATCGCTTCTCCATCAGTTTCCCCTCAGATTCTTCAGGTTTATGCAAGATCTTCAAGGATCTTCGAAGGTCTTCCAAGAATCTCAAGAACCTCAAGAACTTCGTTGCCTTCAAGAGGCGCTCTCCAGAAATCTTCGTCTTCGGCTTCGCTCCAGGTAACTCTTTTCACCTCCTAGTTGCTTGTTCAGTTGGATTAAGGTGTTAGCCTGAGATTTGCATGTTATTGACGAAGATGATAGTTTAGGTTAGGGTGGATTGAACAGATTGGCGTTTAGGTTAGATTCTGGATTGGGTGAAGGATTATTTGAGTTTGTGGTAAGAAATTTTCTCAGAGAAGGGAGAGTTGGGGGAGACGAACGAAACGGCTAGGGTTTAGGATTAGAAGGATGAACAGTGATCTGTGTGGAGAGGAGATTAGGTTTTGGTTAGGGTTTCATTGGATTAGGGTTAGGGTTTGGGCCAAGCCCAAACGCGTGTTGCTGAGTCACGCCCCCAATTTACTCAATCCCCCCCCCCCCTGGCGTGTGAGAGACAGATGAGTGTGATTTGGGCTTTAGGCCCTAATGCTATCCACGCCCCCCTGGGCATAAGCCCAATGAGAAACAACATGGAAAGCCTGCTAGTCTGCACCCCCTTGTGCGTTTTTTTCTTTATGTTTTTATTAGTTTTTTTTTTTTTGATCTCATATGGGCTTAACGAACCTGCTATGCGCACCACCCCTAAACGCAGCCCAATGCAATAATAACTGGAAATCATTGCTGTTAGCCCCCCCCCCCCCCCCTCCAATGTTATTTCAATTTTGTTCTTTTTCAATTTCTTTTATTTCTTTGCATATTAGAAAATTCATAACAAAATAAAAACAATTGATTTTTTAATTCTTCTTTTTCCTACCACTTTATAATAATGTCTAGAAAATTGTATAAAAATAAAAATGTCATTTTATTTTTGTTCACTATTTTTTGGTATATTTTCCATTTTAATGACTTTTTTAATATTCTTTAGTGCATGCATGTTATTAGAAAATTCATAAAAAATAGTAGATTCGATCAAATAATTCCGTTCTTTTTTCTGTAGACTCGTAATTCAATGTAGAATTTTATAATGCAAAAACATTAGCTTAATCATGCATTTTCAGTCTAATTGCATTTTTTGTATTGCTTTGATATTGAATAATTGGTTTGTGGATATGTCTGCTTTGTTAATTTTGGTTCTTTCATCTGGTAATGAGTTTTGTTCTGATTTTTTTAGTATGTTGTCATAAGAGCCATGTAGGTTTCCCATAGATTTTTGATAGATTTTTGTAGGATGTTCTGATATGATTTGTCTGAGCTTGAGGATAGGAGAAGTCTTGATGACTTCTGACTTTGAAGTTCAACTGTGGTTGAACTTCAGAGATAGTTGCTTGAGGTTTGATGGCCTGTGGGTTCTTCTCAAGGATGCAGTGGATTGAGGTCCTGTTGGAGCTTGCAAGGATGCAGTGGATTGAGGCTTAGTCTGAGAGCTTGTTCCCCGTTTGTGAGGTTCGAGATCCTGAAGTTTGAAAGGAGTTTATGGTACTTTCCTGAGGAAGGCACTATGAATGACTTTCATTCTTTCTTCTCACCTCTTTCGTAAGTATCCAATGATGTCGGAGCCAACTTGTGAGTTTAATTTCTCCTGAGGAGGAATGTAAACTGATCACAGTTGTTGAGCCACGTAGGATACGATTCCTAAGTGTCAGCCTCCTAGTACTTTCCTGAGGAAGGTCCTATGGGTCTATTCACTTAGTTCCCTTAGTTTATCTAGGATTTCTTAAGTATCCAATGATGTTGGAGCCAACTTGTGAGTTTAATTTCTCCTGAGGAGGAATGTAAACTAATCACAGTTGTTGAGCCACGTAGGATACGATTCCTAAGTGTCAGCCTCCTAGTACCTTCCTGAGGAAGGTCCTATGGGTCTGCTCACTTAGTTCCCTTAGTGCATATAGGTTTTCTCAAGTATCCAGTGACGCCGGAGCCTTCATGTGAGTTTAATTTCTCCTGAGGAGGAATGTAAACTGATCACAGTTGTCGAGCCGCATAGGATATGACTCCTGAGTAGTAACCTCCTGGTACTTTCCTGAGGAAGGCACCATGAGCTTGTCTGCTTAGCTCCCTTTCTCTGGTAAGCTTGTTCTGAAGCTTGGAGATTGGGAGTGATTCCTCTTGCTTAGGGTTTTGATTAGAGTTTGCTTAGATTTTTGCTTAAGGTGTTGCATAGGGTTTTGTTTAGAGATAGATTAGGAGTTTGCTTCAGTTTTGTTAGGGGCCTTGCCCAGGAGTAGTTTCTTGTTTTGAGGATAGAGGTTTGTCAGGTTAGCTAGCCTTCTCTTCGTATTGTTTGACTTGTGTGATGTTATGTTGCATTAGACTTAGGTGTTCATCTAGATAGTTCTGAGTTAGGTGCATTTTAGAAGTAGATTTTGTGTGCATGAGAAGTTGAGGTGGTCCTCCTTCTGCTTGCTTGTTATTGAGTGGCTTTGCTTGTTGGTATTTGGTAGAGCTGAGCTCCCTTGCCTTTGTGGTTTGCGGCCTTTGTGCCTTGTTTGTTTAGTCGTTGCATTCATGCATATTTTCAGTATTTCTTTACTTTGCAGTTTCTTGTTTGTAGTTTAGTCCTGTTGCCATGATCCCTTAGGAGCTCTGACTTCTCCGCTGCAGAGTTGTTATGATAGACATTAGGATGGTCAACCAGGTGCGATAGCAGTAGGAGGATTCCCCTTTTCCAGCTATAGAGTAGGGTGTCTTTTCCCTTTCCTTTCAGTAGGAGCTTTTGAGTAGCTTGATCCGTAGTTAGCTGAACTACAGCTGCTCTGATTCTTCGTACCAGACGAGGATATGTAGGCATAGGATGCGATATCCTAGCGAGCACACTAACGACTAACCTTTGTTCTCTCGCGGCTGTGCGATCGAGACTTTCCCGATGACGACTAAGTGTTTCCCCTTTCTCTTGCCCGAGCGCATTTGAGACCAGATCGTAGTTGCAGGTCCCCGAACCCTTAGGATCAGTTTGTTTTCTCACTGCTGTGTGAGAGCCCCCTGTTTAGCCGTAGTTAGTCGAACTACGTTTGCTCTGATCTTCCATGCTGTGTGGAAGTACGTAGGCACAAGACGCGATGTCCTGGCGAGCAACCTTTCCCCCGTTTAGACGTAGGTGGTCGAACTACGTTGACTCTGACTTTCCCATTGCACGAGGGAATACGTAGGCCCAGAACACCGTATGTTCTGTCGAGTCCTGTCCTTTTATTTTCTTTTCAGACCAACCATTAGCGTAGATAGATAACACACCCTTTTCCTTATAAACACCAAGCGTGGATCCCATCGAGTACGATGGACGTGAGGGGTGCTAATACCTTCCCCTTGCGTAACCGACTCCCGAATCCAGGTTTTGGTTGCGATGACCATACCTTTTTCCCGTCTTTGCGAGGTTTACTTCGAGCGTTTCCTTTCCCGCTCTGAGGGATAAATAACGCACGGTGGCGACTCTCCTGTCAAGCCGGCGCCGATTTTCGCAGTAGCGACAGCTGGCGACTCTGCTGGGGACTTATAGCATCTAGGGACTTTTCCCATCCCTTATGCTGGGACCGTTTCCCATCCCCTACGCGAGTCAATCCTAGCGCTTGGATGTTTATTTGTTGGGTGTTGTGCATATTGTGTTTTACTTTTTCGCACTTTACTTTTCTGTATCTTTACCTTTCCGCATTTATTTTTCCAGCATTATATTATTGTGATTATTGTTGTGGGCAAGGGAGGTTACTGTGAGTGAGAAGCCGGACCTGGGCTTGAGTATGCACCTAGATATAGTTGTGGAGAGTAGTAGACGAACCTGTCTGCTGAGCAGGCACAGTTCCCTACGAAATCTACGCTCAGACGAGATTCTTGCAGAGGTGCTCCTTTCAGGTCCTGAGGATCTGAGGGGAGTCCAGACGTGAGGATTGTCGACTCTGGGGACCAATCATTTGGAAGTCAGCTAAGTGAGGCCTCTTCATGACTTGATGATGCCACTCCTTCTGGGAATCGTATCATCATTCATGAAAGTCTGTGACGCTGATGACCGCATAGGATGTCGTACCTTTGTCCGTGGATTAGGTCTATCATACCTATGAGAGGGATTGGGTTATTGCAGGAAAACTGGCCTTCAGAAACCATGATTCAGTACCTTTATCAGACGGTGTTCTCGATTCATCTCCAGGTGTGTTGTCTGGGTCAGATGGGTTTCTTATCTGAGGATGATTCTATTATCAGATGGTTTTCTCGCCAGATACAGAGGGTCAGATGGTTTTCTTACCAGGGGATGGATATTTTGAGTATCAGATGATAGTTAGTGTCAGGAGGTTCTGAGGACCGTGGTGGTTTTCTGTTCTTGATCACAGAGATATTCCTCTTCAGGCTACAGCATAGCCCCTGTGTTCGCAGATTGCATTATTTATCATATTGCATCATTGCATTACCATCTGCATTCAACTAACGTGTGTGTATTGCAGGTACATATTTTCCCTTCCTGTTCTGGTGTCTGTTCCTAGCAAGACATGGAAACCCTGAAGAGAGTATTGCCCTACAAGTTTCCGTCTCTGGATATCAGTTTGCTGCTAGAATTGATTGCTATTGCTAAGAAGAGGGTAATGGGTGACTTCAGAAAGAGATATGGGAGGATTCTGACCTATGTTTATCAGCCATCAGCCTACGAGACCAGCGGCATCTATACTCTGTTACAGTTCTATGACGCGGAGCTCAGGTGTTTTGTATTTCCCGACTTTGTTTTGGCTCCTACCCTGGAGGAGTATTCTGCACTTCTGGATATACCGATCCGCGAGCAGATGCCTTTCTATCATACGGACGCTGAGCCTAAGCTGGCTGAGCTCTCTGCCATCCTGTGCTTGAAAGAGTCTGAGTTGTCTGGGAAGATGATCAGAAGAGGAGACGTATGGGGATTTCCATTGGATGTCTTGGTGGAGAAGGCTCGGGAATATGCCCAGAAGGGTAGCTGGGGTGTTTTTGACGTCATCCTTGCTGTATGTGTGTATGGCATCGTGTTGTTCCCGAACATTCCCGATTTTGTTGACTCTGATGCCTTCTATATTTTGGCTGCGAAAAACCCGGTTCCTACTCTGCTGGGAGATATCCACCATTCTACCCACTACCAGAATGAAAAGCGGCGAGGAAGGAATGTGTCTTGTTGTGTACCTCTCCTGTGCAGGTGGTTCACCAGTCATATGCCTAAGTCAGGCCCTTTTGTCACCTCTCTTGATTCTCTAGGATGGCCCGAGCGCTTAATGGGATTGACTGCTGAGAACGTGGTATGGGTCAACGAAGAGGTATTCGGAGCTGAAGTCATACTCAAATGCGAAGGATTCCCGAATGTTCCTTTAATAGGAAGGAAAGGTTGTGTCAACTACAACCCTTCCTTATTGATCAGGCAATTTGGGTACGTACCTCAAGGAGCGCCAAAGCCCGAGGAGATACAGGAATCTCTGTATCTCACTGGGGCAATAGGGAAAGAGATGCTGACCAAGCTCGAGAAGGCATGGAAGAACTTGCACAAGAGAGGGAAGCCTTCAGGTAGCAGAGGGGATACTCGAGTTCCTGGCCCATATGTGGAATGGATTCGTGAGCGAGCTGTGAAATTCCTTATGTCGTATCCAGCGGTTCGTCCATTGCATCCTCCTCCGGTGGAGGAGCCTACCACTGTGGACATTCAGGTATTCAAGCAGCTGATGGCGGAGAAAGAAGAGCTAGCGAAGGCTAAAAAAGCTTTAGAGCAGGAAAATGCCCAGCTTCGGCATGAAAAGATTGAAACAGGATACTTTTCCAAGCAACAGGCCGAAACTCTGAAACATCTGAAGACCACGCTATTGGAATTGACTGAAACCAAGAAGCGTCTGGAGTTAGATGTAGACTCAGTTAGTAGTGTGTTGGCCACTAAGAAGCAAGAGCTGGAAAGGGCCTACACGAAGCTAGCCAAGTTCAGAGAGCACTGGGATCTCACTATGACCAAGCGCAAGGAGCGGGAAGAAGAGCTGAAGACACAGGTTGCTCAGTTAGAAGAACATGTCAAAGTGAAGAATGAAGAGCTTGAAGAAGAAGCCTGTCGCCGATACGAGGCCGAGCGCAAGCTGACAGATGCCATGAAGAATTTGGAAGATTTCCAGCATAGAGCAGATGCCAAGAGACCCAAACCTGGGGGCGGTGCCAATGATAAGGCTTGGGAAGACTTTGTCAGAGACATCCAGGGGACGGTCAGGAAGAGGGATCGGCTGATAGAAGGTTTGATTTATCAACCGGATCATGCAGAGACAAAGAAGATGGTCGAGGACTTCCGCAACCGTACCCGTGCTTGATTTTTTCTCTTGTATTCTGTTGTGTTGAGATCACCACCAGGCATGTTGGCTGGGATCCTCCTTATCATATCAGCTGTATGAAGCATAGTTATGTAACCTCTTGACAAGATTGTTATTCTAATGAATATATGAGGGTTTTTCCAAATATTGTCTTTATGGTTTATCTCGTCTTGCTACCACTGACACTGGAATTGGAGGGGAAATATCTCCAATGCACACATGCACGTTAGCATTTTTTCTTGTATTTCTGTTTGCATAAATCATACTGCATAGCATTACTCTAGCAGGCCAGAGCACTTATCCAGCCTTTGTTTTCACCAGAGGGTGATTCTCGGGGATTGTTTGAGGCAAGAGTGGAGTATTGAAGACGACCAAGGGGCTGAAGCAGATTTGAGCAGAATCAAGCAGCATAGTCGGTTACAGGTAATTGGTAGCTATGTCTGAAGGCAATTTCCAGGCTCCCAACGCCTTGACAAGGTTCACTATGGCGTCCAACCATCAGTATGATTCTATGGAAGGCTTCCCGCAAGCGAACAATCTTACGGCAGACCAAGTTGTACAGCCTACTGTTGAGAACCGAGATCGACATGAGCAGTTCATTGCCCGAAATGAACGTTATCCTCCTGCTAACAATCAAAGTGTCGCTTTCCCTGTGATGAATTACCGGAGAGATATTCCAATGGCCGGGATGGTAGATCCAAGAACTCTGGAAAACGATAGAAGATTCCGAGCATTGGAAGAAGGTATAAAAGCCTTAGAAGCGAAAGATGTTGTTAACCTGGATGCTGTGGCCATGTGTTTGGTTCCTGATCTGGTGTTGCCGTACAAGTTCAAAGTGCCGGAATTTGAAAAATACACGGGAGATAGCTGTCCGAAGCTGCATTTGATGATGTTCTGTCGAAGGATGACTTCGTTTGTGCGAAATGACAAATTGATGATCCATTGCTTTCAGTATAGCCTAACTGGGGCATCGTTGAGATGGTATGTGCAATTGGAGAGTAATCAGATTCGATCATGGGTGGATTTAGCCAGAGTTTTCATGAAGCAGTACGATTACAACCTGGATTTGACTCCTAGTCTCGTAGATCTGCAAGAATTATCTCAGGCGGAGAATGAATCATTCAGAGGGTATTTGCGAAGATGGAAAGAATTAGCTGCTAGTGTTCAGCCACCGCTTCCGGAAAGGGAACTGGTTGACATCTTCTTGGGTACTCTGAAAGGCCATTATTTTGACAAATTGTTCAGTTGCACAAACTTTGTGGGCCTGATGAGACTGGGAGAGATTGTTGAGAGAGGACTC
The DNA here is from genome assembly GCA_963859935.3 of Lathyrus sativus. Taxonomy (NCBI): domain Eukaryota; kingdom Viridiplantae; phylum Streptophyta; class Magnoliopsida; order Fabales; family Fabaceae; genus Lathyrus; species Lathyrus sativus. Next base: position 442,735,074 of record OZ012740.1, on the reverse strand, counting down.
AGGAGTGGAAAGTTTCGAGATGTTCCTTACGTCCCAGTTGATAAGATTGAGTCAGTTGTCAGTTCTCAAGAAGAGTGGGAAGGAGATGACGCCACCTCAGAATCTCTAGCATCTCAGGATCAGTTTTCAGACACTTCAAGTCAACGATCATCTTACCGCCGATCGCGTCAGCATGCTCCACGAAGACCAAGGAAACCTGAAAGGCAGTTTACTCAGCTACCGGTGTCGTACAGTCAGTTGTTGCCAGATCTGGTCAAAAGTGGATTGATAGTGCCGAAAGAGACTAAGCCGGTGATTCCACCGTATCCTCCAGGTTTTGATGCCAGCTCTCGCTGTGAGTACCATGTTGGGACACAGGGGCATTCAACAAATGATTGTAAAGTGCTTAGAAGCCAGATTCAGGATCTGTTGGACTCTAACCGGATTTGCATCACGCCTCAGGGTTTTGTTCAGATTAATGATTTTCCATCATCCAGTTGTGTGGGTTCGTCAGTTAATGTCATGGAAGACTCCACAGGAAGTGTGTGCTCTGAAGATTGTCAATCAGAGAGTTCAGTTGTGTGGGAGAAGTTCCTAGAGGTTTTTGCGCCGGGTGTCGCATTTGTTTTCTCTGCTTAACCCGTTTAGCTTTTGTGCACTAGTGTCTGCCGACCACCACCAGGATTGTTGGCTGGGGTCATTGTATTCATATTCATTTGTGCCTACGTGCTGCTTGTGTTGATTGTACATGTGTGGGAGATGTTTGTCTGTATGCTTATAGCTTGAGTTTCTCTTTGTCTCGTTATGAATGTGTGTTTGCTTTCTACGTTGCATTATCGTTTAACAGGTACATCAGAACCGTGGGTCTTATTCCATCCTCTCCAGTTTGTTGCAGGAATTCCTTCAGAGATATGGAACAGAATCAGTTCGAATTGATTGAAGTCCGAAGCCAGCTGGGGCAGATGATGAGAGACATGCAAGAGATGCGTCTGGAGCAGAAGATTCTCAAAGAGGAGAACAGTCAGCTGAAGACTCAAATGAGCTTGGTCATGGAGGTAGTCAAGAATGTGCTTAGGAAAGAAGACGATCAGCTATTCGAGGCCGCAGTGAAGAAGCTCGCGCCGCCTGTGCATGTGGAACCTGAGCAGCAGCAACAGAAGATACATCCGGCTCAATGGAGGATCCAGGAAGGGAAGCCAAAGAGAATATTTGAGGCGCCGCCTATGACATATGCTGAGCTCTTGCAGACTTTATTGAGGTTTAATCTGGTTGAGAAGAGAGCGTTGGAACCACCAACGAGAGCGTTTCCTCATGGGTACGATGCCAGTAAGCAATGTGAGTTTCATTCCGGGGCATTCGGACACGACATCGAGGGTTGCCATGCTTTTAAGCACAATGTCCAAGACCTGATTGACTCACACGACATTGAATTCACGCCGAGCAGCGTAGCTGTGCGTATTGCTCCTGTCTCGATCGATGCTAAGATGACAGATGTTTCTAAAGCTGCAGTGGGTCAGAAGCGTATCCTGGACTCCATGGTGTCAGAATCTCCAGGCCCACAACTGTTGCCTATTCCTGGGGCAGATCTGAGAAAGAAAATGGCTAAGCATAAGGAGGGCGTTAATCAATACATTGAAGGTCAAGAAACCGATGTTGCATTTGATACGAAGGGTGTTCAAGAGTCGACCCGATACCAGCAGCAGCAGCCTCAGCAGCAGAACCAGCAGGGGTATAAAAGATATCAGAATCGGGCTCCCCTGGCAAGCCGTCATTTGGAGACTCCTCCTATGCCGTATGCACAGCTTCTGCAAACGTTGCTTCAGCTCCAATTGGTTCATAAGAGGACAATGGCTCCCTTAACGGGGGCACCACCACCGGGGTATGATGCCAATGCTACTTGTGAGTTCCACACTGGGGCACCTGGCCATACGGTTGAGAATTGTAAAGCTTTTAAGCACAAAGTGCAGGATCTACTTGATAGTGCAGCAATCAGCTTCGGGCAGAAAGGTCCCCAAATCATCTGAATGAAGGAGGAAGGGCTCTATAATTTGGTTGAGTCGTTGAAAGCAGATCAGGACAGCATCGAATTGTCTCTAATAAAGATAGCTGGTTCAGCAGCAGGACAGATGTGAAAGCCCGGTTCTCGGAAGATAGCATATCTTCTGTGTTTTAGCTTGTCATTTCTTTACATTTGTAGTTGCTTTCCTGTTTGAATTTGTAATCTTGCTTGTAAAACTGGTTGTTTTCATTCAATTGATAATAATGAAATAAATATGCATGTTTTGATTGAATCCATTCGTGTTCACTAACTGTTTTTACAAATGTCCAACGCTTGGTTAAGAAAAATTTAGGGAGGATGACGAAAATGACCGACATGCAACTGCCGATACTGTATGCTTTTTGAGATAAAACCTGTTGATGATGTACAGGCATTGTTTCAAATCCCTAAACACCGGAGATATAAGGAAGATAATCCCTTGTCAACCCTTTTGAGCCTTGTAGTAGGAGTTTCTTTCTGAAAGCGAAAAACCCTCAATCTTAACCTGGGGCAGGGTAGGTGTTAGCTAATTTGACCGAGCGTCCAAATTGCAAAAGGAGTGTCCGTTCGAGTATCAATCACGTCCCTAGAGGTCGTGCCTAAAAGACCACAATGGTTCAATCAAGAGTGGGGCAGTCACATCATTCCCCAAAGAGTCAGACAACCAGTGTCACACGACTTGTTCGAAAGAAGAAAAAAAAGAGAGAAAAAAAGAAATCAAAAGCCCGCTGAGTCAAGAAAAGAAAACAATTGACTTAGGAAAAAATGAGGGCATCCCGCTGGACTTAAAAAAATCAAAAGAAACTCAAAAGGAGTCAGTCCAGGCAAAAGTTAGGGAAAAGAAAAAGATGAAAGGATGACAAAAGAAAAATCCTCAAATCAAATGCGAGTCGTGTGACCTCAAGTGTCAAAGACGAAAAGTGAGTGGCTGTCACTCCGAAAACTCATAGTTTCTCGAACTATCACCCCTATCTTTCAGCCTCTGAGAGGTGAGCGCTAAGGTCGAATTAGCTGAACATAGGATGGGAGAACATCAAGGAGAGCGGATGGGTTAAAATAAACTTTGAGCCTTTATCCTTTCCTTCAAAACCGCGAACCTGACCACGTTACAACCTTCAAAAGTCCTAATTGAGGCCGGTTGTTTCGAAAGCATACTTCGGTAAAGGTCGCGTCGATTCTGACTCCTAAAAGGGTTCTTCATACCATGTTGGTACCGATGTTGATATTCTTGATAAATGTTTTGTGCATTATATGCCATAAACTGTTTTTTCCTTTTCCCAGTGAACAGATTGGATGTCAAAGCTGTCATATGTGTTGCATTAATACATCTTTTACGCAGAACAATTTGTTTTACTTGCGAGCAAGCGCTTGACAGCGGAAAAGCTTCCTACAGTGGAAAGTATGGTCAAGATAGAATGCAGAACGCCCGAATGTTCTGAGAGCAGGGGCAAGCTATTACCGTGATCCCCAGTCAGGGCAGCCTTTCGAAACCAGTTATCCTGGGGCAATCAGGTTGAGATTCAGGCAAATACGGCGTAGTCAGGGGCACTACTCTGAATCAAATAATCAGGAGCGAGGTCATTGCAGTCAGGGGCAGACCATCTCAAGCACGCAGAAGTTATTCGAGGAGCATTCGATGTGAAGTATCTTTCCGAAGTTCAGAATATTAGGGCATGTTATATCAGACCATCAGGGAACAGATTTGCAGATTTCCTTTCAAGGACTATCCCCACAGAGATCCCGCAGGCTGGGGCATATCATAAGCGAAAGATTTGGTTCTTCTCCGTATCCGCGGGGTCATTCAGAGTCATTCGAGCAGATTCAGCCAATTTTCGAGTACAAGGCGAATGTTGGGATGTCGTGTCACTATCCCTTGACTCTTTAATTAGAAAGCTGCGTATTCAGACAGAGTGTTCTCCAGCGTCAGTTGTACCTGACCCATCACGGATAGCCTAAAAGTTCAAACCCATGATTGGCAATCACTGGGAAGCCCATCCGTGTTGGCGCATCAGTTTCCAGATCCGAGCTTCATCAGCACGCGGGAAGACTCCGTCCATTTTTTCCAGCAAAGTCCAATTTGTCATTGGCGTGGGTCAGCTATCCCCAGAGGAGTCCAATCACATTCGACACGTCTGCTATTTCACAGCGGAGTTACATTCCCCAGCAGGGTATTACTTCGTCGAGGTGTTCGGTTAAGTTCCCAATATCCCCAGCGAAGTTGATTTCACTCTCCCAGCATTTATTTTGCTGGGATAATTCAGTGATATCCGGGTTATCCCTAGCGGAGTTGGCTTCGTCTTCAGCATTTATGTTGCTGAAGTGGTTTTCTGTACCCAGCTCTCTCCAGCAGCTCGAGCCTGCATTAGCATATTGCATGCATCATCATATTTGCATCATACTTGCATGTCATTGTCAAAATGCGTAGCATTTCCATCCAAGAATGGAGCATTACGCCGTAGAAAGATTAAAGCATACGCATATGCATACGAAGCATAAGGCAGATTTTCTATCAGCCTCATATGGCGCGTGAATTACTCTGTGATCAGTTCAGGGGCATTTATCCAGCAACAGTATTCAGACGATTCAGCGGATTATTTGTATCTCAGATCAAACAACAATTATGCTTTGATCAAGTAGTCATCTGATATCGACAGACTTTTTTTCCCATCAATTCATATTGACGATGTGTTCCTTCGATAAGTGGATTTCTCCGTCTATCATTAGACGTCTTAAGTACAGATATGCTTTTCTTTCCGTCTATCAGTAGACGATGTGAAGTTGCGGGTGATCGCAGTACGGTTTCAAGAAGGGGTTTCCCCAGGATATGCTTTTCTTTCCGTCTATCAGTAGACGATGTGAAGTTTCAGGTGATTTTTTTCAGCGGGTTTTCTTATTGCCAGATCATACGTATGATGAGGTGTTTCCCCAGCGAGTCTTCTCCGGCTATCTTTGATTATTGGGGGGTTTCAAAATGATATTTCGGATAATGGTTTTCTTTCTGTCTATTGGATGAGATGACGTTTCAAGAGGGACTTTCTTGACCGTCAATCCTTATTGATGTCGAGGCTCTTCGAAGAATGTTCAGTTTTCGTGATTGTCGATTCCTATTGGCAACATGGTTCTTTAAAAGGTGGTTTTCTTCCCGTCAGTCCATACTGACGATGTGGCCCCTTCAAGGATATTTTTCTTTCCATCAGTTCCCGTAGACAGAAGGATTCTGAAATTCGAGGGATGGTGTTGAATGGCGTAATGGTGTCTTTCCGTCTACCATTAGACGATGTGAGTATGGAGATTATTTCTTTCCGTCTATCCTTAGACGATGTGAATTGATTTGTTTCATCAATCAGGATGATTCCGTCTAGCATTAGACGATGAGAATTGATTTGTTTCATCGATCAGGATGATCCCGTCTACCCTTAGACGATGTGAGTATGGAGATTATGTTTTCTTTCCGTCTATCCTTAGGCGATGTGAATTGATTTGTCATCAATCAGGATGATTCCGTCTACCCGTAGACGATGTGAATCTGGAGATCAATGGTGTCTTTCCGTCTACCCTTAGACGATGTGAATATGGAGATTATTTCTTCCCGTCTATCCTTAGACGATGTGAATTGATTTGTTTCATCAATCAGGATGATCCCGTCTACCCTTAGACGATGTGAGTTTGGAGATTATGTTTTCTTTCCGTCTATCCTTAGGCGATGTGAATTGATTTGTCATCAATCAGGATGATCCCGTCTACCCTTAGACGATGTGAGTATGAAGATTATTTCTTCCTGCCTATCAGTAGGCAATGTGAAAGGATCAGGTGTTCTGTTGCAACCCTAGGGTTTGTTATATGGGGTATCACAAGTAATGGGCACTCAAATCAGGAGTTCTTTATCAGATGATTGATCAGTTTGGTGCCGTAATGACTGGGCTCGGTTCTGGACTTTATTCCCCAAGCAGTTTACAATATATTCTCGCGGTTGGCAAATTTTCGGGTTTTATTTGTATTCAACCGTCTCGTACCTCCGAATGTTTGAAGGCTGAGCGCTCTTCAAACCCTTCAGGTCCAAGTCGCTTGAATAGGGGCAGCTGTTGCACCCTAAAATTTGACCAACCGATTCTCCTATCTGACTCGTGGTTTAAATTCATATTCGCAAATCAGACGCATGATATTTGTGCACAAACAGAGGATATCAGAGTTTACAGCCTGGTTCTCGTCTATCAGATATGGCAGATCCAGTCCAGATCATCAGGGTTTTATTTTTTTCGGGAAATTGTGCGCTCCTCAGTGATTTTCAGCTTGCATAGTGATTTTGGGATATTCTGATGCCCGGGGTTCTCTGTTCGATTCGATCTGGTCTCGTGCGCTCTTTTATAGGGGTCATTTGCATTTGTCTGCATTTTTAGGGTTTAATAGCCTTTTTCGGATTTTTAATAGGTTTTATAGATTTTTCTGGAATTTAAATAGGGTTTTTGTATTTTTTTAATAGTTTAAATCATTTTTTAGAATTTTATATAGATTTTAAAATAGGTTTAATAGTTTTTAATCATTTTTAGAATATATTAGATTTTAAATTTGTTTTTAATTGTTTTAGACAATATAGAAAGTATTATAGATTTTTTTTATGCTAATAGAATTTAATAGTCTTTTGTTATAGAAATAAATAGGTTGTTCCTTTTTTATAGAATTTAAATAAATAGAATAGTTTTATTAGAGATTCATTAGGGGGTTTATTAGATTTTTTAGAGTATTATTGGTTTTAATATAGTTTTCTTTTAAATAGATAGTATAAAATGGTATAGACTTTTGTAGAACTTTAATAGAAAGTAGTAGAGTTTTAATTTTTGGATTAATATAGAGTCAATTAGATTTAATCATGTTTTAGATTTAATTAGGATTAATCTTTTGCTTAGAAGTTAATTGAATTTGTTAGAATTAATTAGGATAGATTAATTTTAATTAGAATTAATTGTAGTGTTAATTAGTTAATTAGTTTAATTGAGTTTAGATATTAATTAGGACTTTAATTCTGGGTTTAATTCAGTTTTTTGTTGAGTTTTTATGATTTTCGTTTGGGTCCATATGCGTTTTTACAAAGCCCAGTTCGCAGGGGCCCAATTCAGTTCGCAGCAATGTCCAAAATGTCCAGCTATTTTCCAGTTTTCTCTAGGAGGTTCTAGAAGCGTCCAGGTTTCTCAGCCATTTAAATAGCTCCAGCACACGTGTCCAAAGGAGGGTTGCCCCACGCGTAACACAGAAAGGACCCCACCACACCAATTCTGAGTTCCATCCACACGCCACGCGTCCCACTCAGCCACCACTTTCTCTCTCTCTCTGTGCATGCGTGCCACGCGTTGCTCAGGCTAATCTCCTCTGCGCCACTTGTCGTCACCACAGACATCGCCTGAGCCTCACCAGAAAGTACACCGGCGGCCATGCATCCGCCCTGATCCTCCCACCGCCGGTCACCTCAACGTCTTCCGGCCGCCGTCCTTGCCGGAAACTGCAAATTATTCAGAAATCCCAGATTCATACTCCTTCCTTCATCTTCTTCCTCCATCCGACTTCATCATCACCTCGCCCGAAAGCTCATACACGCCGGGAACTTCATACGAATCTCCAGGAACCTTCATCCAGTTTTCCAGAACATCATCAATATTCATCGTTCATCTGGGAATTCAAGAACACTACCAGACCTTCATCATTCTCCATCAGTAAATCCAGAAATCACTCAAACCTTCATCATTCTTCAGCGAGAAACCCAGAAACCCCTCAAAGCTTCATCGTAACGTCTTCGTTCATCATCATCATTAAGAACTCCATCAATCCTTCCAGATTTTCCCAGAACCTCGTTGTTCTTCATGGACATTCATCATCTGCGTTTCCTGGTCAAGAACATTTAAGCGCGTTCATCGTCTTCCCAGCGAGATCGCTTCTCCATCAGTTTCCCCTCAGATTCTTCAGGTTTATGCAAGATCTTCAAGGATCTTCGAAGGTCTTCCAAGAATCTCAAGAACCTCAAGAACTTCGTTGCCTTCAAGAGGCGCTCTCCAGAAATCTTTGTCTTCGGCTTCGCTCCAGGTAACTCTTTTCACCTCCTAGTTGCTTGTTCAGTTGGATTAAGGTGTTAGCCTGAGATTTGCATGTTAGTTTGACGAAGATGATAGTTTAGGTTAGGGTGGATTGAACAGATTGGCGTTTAGGTTAGATTCTGGATTGGGTGAAGGGTTATTTGAGTTTGTGGTAAGAAATTTTCTCAGAGAAGGGAGAGTTGGGGGAGACGAACGAAACGGCTAGGGTTTAGGATTAGAAGGATGAACAGTGATCTGTGTGGAGAGGAGATTAGGTTTTGGTTAGGGTTTCATTGGATTAGGGTTAGGGTTTGGGCCAAGCCCAAACGCGTGTTGCTGAGTCACGCCCCCAATTTACTCAATCCCCCCCCCCTGGCGTGTGAGAGACAAATGAGTGTGATTTGGGCTTTAGGCCCTAATGCTATCCACGCCCCCCTGGGCATAAGCCCAATGAGAAACAACATGGAAAGCCTGCTAGTCTGCACCCCCTTGTGCGTTTTTTTCTTTATGTTTTTATTAGTTTTTTTTTTGGATCTCATATGGGCTTAACGAACCTGCTATGCGCACCACCCCTCAACGCAGCCCAATGCAATAATAACTGGAAATCATTGTTGTTAGCCCCCCCCCCCCCCCTCCAATGTTATTTCAATTTTGTTCTTTTTCAATTTCTTTTATTTCTTTGCATATTAGAAAATTCATAACAAAATAAAAACAATTGATTTTTTAATTCTTCTTTTTCCTACCACTTTATAATAATGTCTAGAAAATTGTATAAAAATAAAAATGTCATTTTATTTTTGTTCACTATTTTTTGGTATATTTTCCATTTTAATGACTTTTTTAATATTCTTTAGTGCATGCATGTTATTAGAAAATTCATAAAAAATAGTAGATTCGATCAAATAATTCCGTTCTTTTTTCTGTAGACTCGTAATTCAATATATAATTTTATAATGCAAAAACATTAGCTTAATCATGCATTTTCATTCTAATTGCATTTTTTGTATTGCTTTGATATTGAATAATTGGTTTGTGGATATGTCTGCTTTGTTAATTTTGGTTCTTTCATCTGGTAATGAGTTTTGTTCTGATTTTTTTAGTATGTTGTCATAAGAGCCATGTAGGTTTCCCATAGATTTTTGATAGATTTTTGTAGGATGTTCTGATATGATTTGTCTGAGCTTGAGGATAGGAGAAGTCTTGATGACTTCTGACTTTGAAGTTCAACTGTGGTTGAACTTCAGAGATAGTTGCTTGAGGTTTGATGGCCTGTGGGTTCTTCTCAAGGATGCAGTGGATTGAGGTCCTGTTGGAGCTTGCAAGGATGCAGTGGATTGAGGCTTAGTCTGAGAGCTTGTTCCCCGTTTGTGAGGTTCGAGATCCTGAAGTTTGAAAGGAGTTTATGGTACTTTCCTGAGGAAGGCACTATGAATGACTTTCATTCTTTCTTCTCACCTCTTTCGTAAGTATCCAATGATGTCGGAGCCAACTTGTGAGTTTAATTTCTCCTGAGGAGGAATGTAAACTGATCACAGTTGTTGAGCCACGTAGGATACGATTCCTAAGTGTCAGCCTCCTAGTACTTTCCTGAGGAAGGTCCTATGGGTCTATTCACTTAGTTCCCTTAGTTTATCTAGGATTTCTTAAGTATCCAATGATGTTGGAGCCAACTTGTGAGTTTAATTTCTCCTGAGGAGGAATGTAAACTAATCACAGTTGTTGAGCCACGTAGGATACGATTCCTAAGTGTCAGCCTCCTAGTACCTTCCTGAGGAAGGTCCTATGGGTCTGCTCACTTAGTTCCCTTAGTGCATATAGGTTTTCTCAAGTATCCAGTGACGTCGGAGCCTTCATGTGAGTTTAATTTCTCCTGAGGAGGAATGTAAACTGATCACAGTTGTCGAGCCGCATAGGATATGACTCCTGAGTAGTAACCTCCTGGTACTTTCCTGAGGAAGGCACCATGAGCTTGTCTGCTTAGCTCCCTTTCTCTGGTAAGCTTGTTCTGAAGCTTGGAGATTGGGAGTGATTCCTCTTGCTTAGGGTTTTGATTAGAGTTTGCTTAGATTTTTGCTTAAGGTGTTGCATAGGGTTTTGTTTAGAGATAGATTAGGAGTTTGCTTCAGTTTTGTTAGGGGCCTTGCCCAGGAGTAGTTTCTTGTTTTGAGGATAGAGGTTTGTCAGGTTAGCTAGCCTTCTCTTCATATTGTTTGACTTGTGTGATGTTATGTTGCATTAGACTTAGGTGTTCATCTAGATAGTTCTGAGTTAGGTGCATTTTAGAAGTAGATTTTGTGTGCATGAGAAGTTGAGGTGGTCCTCCTTCTGCTTGCTTGTTATTGAGTGGCTTTGCTTGTTGGTATTTGGTAGAGCTGAGCTCCCTTGCCTTTGTGGTTTGCGGCCTTTGTGCCTTGTTTGTTTAGTCGTTGCATTCATGCATATTTTCAGTATTTCTTTACTTTGCAGTTTCTTGTTTGTAGTTTAGTCCTGTTGCCATGATCCCTTAGGAGCTCTGACTTCTCCGCTGCGGAGTTGTTATGATAGACATTAGGATGGTCAACCAGGTGCGATAGCAGTAGGAGGATTCCCCTTTTCCAGCTATAGAGTAGGGTGTCTTTTCCCTTTCCTTTCAGTAGGAGCTTTTGAGTAGCTTGATCCGTAGTTAGCTGAACTACAGCTGCTCTGATTCTTCGTACCAGACGAGGATATGTAGGCATAGGATGCGATATCCTAGCGAGCACACTAACGACTAACCTTTGTTCTCTCGCGGCTGTGCGATCGAGACTTTCCCGCTGACGACTAAGTGTTTCCCCTTTCTCTTGCCCGAGCGCATTTGAGACCAGATCGTAGTTGCAGGTCCCCGAACCCTTAGGATCAGTTTGTTTTCTCACTGCTGTGTGAGAGCCCCCTGTTTAGCCGTAGTTAGTCGAACTACGTTTGCTCTGATCTTCCATGCTGTGTGGAAGTACGTAGGCACAAGACGCGATGTCCTGGCGAGCAACCTTTCCCCCGTTTAGACGTAGGTGGTCGAACTACGTTGACTCTGACTTTCCCATTGCACGAGGGAATACGTAGGCCCAGAACACCGTATGTTCTGTCGAGTCCTGTCCTTTTATTTTCTTTTCAGACCAACCATTAGCGTAGATAGATAACACACCCTTTTCCTTATAAACACCAAGCGTGGATCCCATCGAGTACGATGGACGTGAGGGGTGCTAATACCTTCCCCTTGCGTAACCGACTCCCGAATCCAGGTTTTGGTTGCGATGACCATACCTTTTTCCCGTCTTTGCGAGGTTTACTTCGAGCGTTTCCTTTCCCGCTCTGAGGGATAAATAACGCACGGTGGCGACTCTCCTGTCAAGCCGGCGCCAATTTTCGCAGTAGCGACACTATGCATGATGCAAATGCAAAGAGGCGTTCCAGCAAAATAAATGCTGGAGGAAAGAAGCCAAACTTCCGCTGGGGAGCCCAAAATATCCGGAGTTATAAACTCTGCTGAGGATGAACAACCTATTGGAGGAAAGACAACCTACTGGAGAACAGAAAGAACAGTCCTGCGCGGGGATGATCCTTTCAAAACACCGACAACCTGGTTGTACTCTGTGAGGACTTCGTTGGGGATTAAATGTGCACATGACCAATGCTGGGAATGCACATACCTGCCTAACTACTTACCAGCTTGCATCCACTCTTCCGGGGATAAAAATGTGAATTTCGTTTGCTGGGGAGGAATAAGTTTCACATAGAGCCTGCTCCTACGTTAAGGAACTCCGGCTAGGGAAACACGATCCCTGCCTAGGATGCATCTGGTCGGGGAGAACCTATCTTCGTTCAGGGGGACACATTAATGCTCATAGCATCATGTTCAAACTCTGTGGGGAAACACAATTGAACCTGCTGAGGAAGAAGGAGTCATCCTGCTTGGAAAAACATGCCATGAAACGAACTTGAAATGGCTTACCCCAGAATCTATAACAACTTTTGACAAACTCTGCAGATATGGAGAGGAATGACTCTTTTGCTTTCAGCTTTTGCCCCAGCCTGCGGGATTTTCATCATATCCTTTCAAAAGGAAACCTGAGATCTCTGTACTCTGGTGGTTTGATACGAACGGGTTCAGCACTTCGAACCTCACGGAGGTGCTTCAAGTTAATCTCCTTCAGAATAAGGATATCTTAGGTGCTCTCGGGGTGACCTGCCCCAGTCTTGTCATGACTTTGCCCTTCATGGGTTGATATGTGGGGAGTAGTACCTTTGGCTGCGAGAGATTCATCAAATCTCTACCTGATTTCCCCGGATTACCTGATTTCTGGATGACTGACTCCCATGCCGCGATCATTTGGCATAGCTTGCCCCAGTTCGTCGGGATATTCTGGCGTCCTGCATTCTGTCCTGATCAAATCTTTCCATCGTGGAAACTTTCCCGCTGTCAAGCGCTTACTCGCTAGTAAAATAAACTGTTCTACATAAAAGACATATCAAATGCAATGCATATGGCAGTTTTCAAAATCCAATCTGTTCACTGGAAAAAAAAATTTATGACATAAGATGTATGAATCATTCATCAATATGTCAAAAATCAATACAACGCTGTAAGAAGAATCCTTTCAGGAGTTAGTTCCGATGCGATCTTTACCGAAGTATGCTTTCGAAATAAACCTATTTCAGTTAGGACTTTTAAAGGTTGTAACGTGGTCAGGTTCACGGTTTATGAAAGAAAAGATAAAGGCTCAAAATTCATTTTAACCCACCCATTCTCCTTGATGTTCTCCGACCCTACGTTCAGCTAATTCGACCTTAGCGTTCTCCTTTCAAAGGTTGAGTGACAGTTCAAGAAATTACACTTTTCGAAGTGACAGTCGCTCCCTTTTCGTCTTTTGGCATCCGGAGCCACACGATTTCGTTCTTGTTTGAGGATTTTTCTTTCGCAATCCCTTTTCGCTTTTCGTTTCTCGTTCTTTCGTTCTCCCCTAAATTTTTCCTAGACTAACTCTTTAGAGTTTCTTCAATTTGGAAGTCCAGCGGGGTACCCTAATTTTTGCCTAGTCGCTTGCTTTCAAGATTCGACTTAGCGGGCTTTTTCCTTTTGATTCTTTTCTTTCTCTTTTTTTTGGAACAAATTGTATGACATCGGCTCGTGTGACTTGTTAAAGAGATTGTGACCGTTTCACTCCTGATCGACCAGGCTTAACCATTGTGGTTTTTTAGGTACGACCTATATAGGTGTGATCTATCCTCGAACTGACACTCCTTTTGTAATTTGAACGCTTGGTCAAATTAACTGACACCTACCCTGCCCCGGGTTAAGATTGAGGGTTTTTCATTTTCAGAAACAAACTCCTACTACTAGGCTCAAAGGGGTTAACAAGGGATTATCTTCCTTATATCTCCGGTGTTTGTGGATTGAAACAATGCATGTACATCATCAACAGGTTTTTATTCAACAGCATAGCATCGGAAGCTTACGCATCATTGGGTTTCGTCATCCTCCTCGGATTCCACTTGAACAAGCGTTTGAAATAAAAGCAAGCGATAGAGTGAACACGAATGGATTAATTCAAAACATGCATATTTATTTCATTATCAATATCAATTGAAAACGACATGCTTTACAAACGAAATTTGCAATCTTACAAGAAAGAAACTACAAATGTAAATAAATGACATGATAAAATGCAGATTGCCAGCTTTTGAGAACTGGGCTTTCACACTTATTTGCTGCTGAAACAGCCATCTTCAAAGTTGCTTATTGAAACCACTCTGCCCAAAACGGAAACCGGGTGAACTGCCTCTCTGATTTCTTTGGGTTTTGCCTGGCACGCAGGTTCGACCGATAACGGTAAGGATGTTGATTCTAGAGAGGAGCTGATGTCTGTTGCAAAGGCTGGACGAATTGTTGACCTTGAACAGTTGAACCACTTGGAAGTTGAGTCTGAATTAACAGGAACTCCTTTTGTTCAGGTACTTTCATCCTTAAGCTTGGTCTGGGCACAGGCAACAACTGAGGACAAGGGGATTCTGACACCATTGATTGCAGGATATACTCCTGACCTACTGCAGCTTCGGGAACGCCCATCATCTTGGCAACAGCTGGAATAGGACCACCAGGTATCGTTACGCCGCTCGGCGTGAATTCAATAGCTTTTGACTCAATTAGGTCCTGAACCTTGTGCTTAAAAGCATGACAGTTCTCAATGCTATGCCCCAGTGCCCGAGAGTGGAAGTCACAACGGGCATTCATATCAAAACCTGATGGTAGCTTACCCTTAGGTGGATCTAAAATCCAAAATTCGACCAACCGAAGATGAAGCAAAACTTGCAACAACTGAGCGTATGTCATTGGGATCGGATCGAAAGTTCTGTTAGTTGATTTTACCTTCTGAGTGTACCCCCTCCTAGCCACATGATTATCCCGAGAAGCAATGCGTTGACGAGAAAAATTCAAAGCTCTTTGTCGCCTATTAGACATCTGAGGCTTATCAACCCTTGGCACAGGTTCCACAGGCACAAGTGGAACAAGCATCTTTGGTGCGGCTTCAGGTAGCTGATCATCTTCTTTCCTGAGCACATTCTTTAACACCTCCATGATCAAGCCCACCTGGGTCTTTAGCTGATTATTTTCCTCTTTGAGTGCCTTTTCCTCCAGACGCAACTCTTGCATGTTCATCATAATCTTCCTTAGCTAGCCTCAGACTTCAATCAATTCAACCTGATTCAGTTCCATAACTCTGAGGGGATTCCTGCAACAAACTAGTGGAAAACAGGAAATAAGACCCACGGTTCTGAAGTACCTGCTATGAGAGCAATGCAATGCAGAAAGCAAACACATATTCACAACAAGACAAAGAGAAATCCAAGCCATAAGCACAGAGACAAACACCTCACACAAGTATGCAAAACCAACAAAAGCAACATATAAGCACACATGAGTACAAATATAATGACCTCAGCCAACAAGCCTGGTGATGGTCAGCAAGCAACAATGAACAAAGGCTAAATAGACAAGCAGAGAAATTAGATGCGACACCTGGCACAGAAACCTTTAGCAACTTCCTTCATACTCGACTGAGCTCTCAGTCTGATATTCTTCCAAACACACACTTCCGGTGGAGTCTTCCATAACATTAACTGATGAACCCGCACAACTGGATGAAGGAGAATCATTAATCTGAACAACACCCTGAAGCGTGATAGATATCCTATTAGAGTCTAGGAAAGTTTGAACTTGGCTTCTAAGCACCTTACAATCATTCGTTGAATTCCCCTGTGCTCCAACATGGTACTCACAGCGGGTGCTGACATCAAAACCTGGAGGATACGGCGGGATCATTGGATTAGTCTCTTTCGGCACTATCAGCCCACATTTGACCAAATCTGGCAACAACTGACTATATGACACCAGTAGCTGAGTAAACTGCCTTTCAGGTTTCCTTGGTCTTCGTCGGGCGTGCTGACGTGGTTAACGACGATATGACTGTTGACTTTGAACACTTGAAGCGTCTGAAAACTGAGCCTGAGATGCTAGAGATTCTGAGACAACATCACTTCCTCCTTCCCATTCCTCCTGAGAACTGACAACTGATTCAATCTTATCAACTGGGATATAAGGAGTATCTCGAGTCTTTCCATTCTTGAGTCCTCTCTCGACATGCTCTCCTATTCTCATCAAGTCCGCAAAGCTTGCCATTCCACAACAAAATAATATGTCATAGTAACGACCCTTCAAGGTACCCAAGAAGAGGTCAACCATTTCTCTCTCCAAAAGCGGTGGTTGAACACGAGTAGCCAATTCTCTCCATCTCTGCACATACCCCCTAAAGGATCCATTCTCTGCATGAGATAATTCTTGCAAATGCACGCGACTAGGAGCCATATCCAGGTTGTAGTTGTACTGCTTCATGAAGGCATTGGCTAAATCTGTCCATGATTTGATGCTATCACTCTCCAATTGCATATACCAGTCCAAAGATGCCCCACTCAAACTATCTTGGAAATAGTGAATCATAAGTTTGTCATCGGTGACATGTGAAGTCATTCTTCTGCAGCACATAACCAAATGTAGCTTCGGCCAACTATCCCCTTTGTATTTCTCAACATTGGGCGCCTTGAACTTCGGAGGCACCATAAGGCCTGGCACCAAACACATGCTCGAGGCATTCAGATCAAGAGTATTATTACTCATCAGGGTAGCCAGCTGATCTTCCAACAGCTGCAATCTTCTCATATACTCAACAGTCCGTGGATTCTCAGTATTAACTTGTGGAGCAACTCTTGGAGATGGAACAATCCTTGGAGAGGGAACAATCCTGGGAGAATCTGGCGTAGAGAAAGTGAAACTCTGATACTCTGTGTCCTCGAGAGAAGATGAATCTTTATCTCTGACAAGAGTTTGCACAGGCTGAGCTACATTGTTCACCGGGGTCCTCTGAATATTGTTCTCTCCTCTATTCATAACTATTATGGCTTCCATGAACTGACTCAACTGATTCTTCAACAATTCAAACTCTGCCCGAGTAACAACCAAGTTCTGCTCTCCTGAGTCCATGATCCTTCTAGAAGCTAACTCAAGTCCAATGCGAATGTCGGGAAACCAACTGACGAAGCGGACAAAAGACGGGTAAGCTCCCTGTTTCGACTGAGGATGGATATGCAAAACTAAAATGCAGATGCAAAGACAATGCAAAAATGCAAAATGCTAAATGCACACACAAGGGATCAAGATCACTATGCTGAGAAGAACCAAAGCTCTGGCTTGACAAGCACATAGCACCACTTTGATAGGAACCAACTGATACCAATAATTTCGATTTAAACTATAGAGAAAACCGGGTAATCTGAAGGCAAAGGCTTCCTGCATAACCCCAGTCCCACTCACAGGTATGGACCTAATTCACTGATAAAGGTATGGCATCCTATGCGTTTCCCAGCGTCACAGACTTTCACAAAATGATGATACGTTCACCATTTATGGTTTGACATCATCACTCCCTGAAGAGGCCTCACTTAGCTGAGTCACAAATGATCGGTCCCCAGAGTCGACAATCCTCCAAACCAACAATCCCTCAAGCCCAAAGGGTCGGAAAAGAAGTCAACCGGGAGAATCTCGTATGAGCGTGGATTTTGTGAGACACTAGTACATGCAAAGCATGCACGCGCCCACTACTTTCCACAACTAATGCTATGTATACACTCAAGTCTGGGTCTGGCTTATCACTCATCAGAGCCTCCCTCCCACAACAGCACAAATAATCATATCATACTGAAAATAAAATGCGGAAGGTAAAATGCGATAAATAAATGCAAACCCAACAGATAAACATGCAAGCGCTAGGATTGACTCGCACAGGGGACGGGAAACGGTCCCAGCATAGGGGATGGGAAAAGTCCCCAGCAGCTATAGGTCCCCAGCAGAGTCGCCAGCTGTCGCTACCGCGAAAATAAGGTGCCATCAAAACAGAAGAGTCGCCACCTTTCGTTATTTATCCCACAGAAAGGGAAAGGAAACAATCGAAAAAACCTGACGAAAAGTTGTAAGACAAGGTCATTGCAACCATGTCTGGGTTCGAGAGTCGGTTACGCAAGGGGGAGGAATTAGCACCCCTCACGCCCATCGTACTCGATGGGATCCACGCTTGTTGTGTTTATCTGACGGGTTGATTTAACTATCTACGCTAAAAGGTTGGTCTGAAAAGAAAAGAAAATGACTCGGCATAACACAACAGTTCTATGCCTACATATTCCCGTCTGGAACGAGAAATCAGAGTCAACGTAGTTCGCCTAACTACAGGTGAAAAAAGGGGAGGTTGCTCGCCAAGATATCGCATCTCGTGCCTACGTACTTTCACACAGCGTGAAAGATCAGAGCAAACATAGTTCAGGCTGACATGACCACAGGTTGGTTCAAATGTTTTTACCCGAGTAGGGTTAAACCTTAGTTCTAGCAGTTAGGTGTATGCAGCTCGACCATTGGAGACTTAGGCGTTACCTGTTTGCGGTAGAACCAAGAGTTAACAAAACTCTCCTTCTGAAAAGGTTTTCCAAATTAAGATCCCGAAGGATAAAATGGTTTGAAGTTTGTTTTTTGAGTTTTTGAAGTCTTTTAAAGAAGAAGTGTTTTGAGTTTTGTTTGTAACTCATGTCACACTAAAGACTTGAACTTAAGAGTGAATGCGTCGCATGTCACCCAAAGGGTACCACACTAAACACCCAAGCTATTGAAGAGAAACTCTCCAACAACCCTTTCTCAAGTGCTTAAGGCTCGTAGCGTACAACACGCGTTAATCTTTATTAAGTGTTTTAAAGATGTTTAAAGATGAGAAGAGAAAGGACGCACTAAAGGGGAACTGATCCAATCCTAAAGTTGTCATGCAAAGTTGATCCTATGATTGAGGTTAGGAGGAAGCTACCTAATGTTATCATGCATGGTTATAACCCTAATGTCTGTCATAACTTCTCTTGAACAAGAGAAGTCAGAGTCCCTAAGGGAACATGGCAAAGGAAAGCAACATCAAAAGAAATAAACTGAAAGAAATAACCGTAAGTAAAATGCATGAAATGTAGCAATACAAGCAGAAGGAGACAAACTCAACTTCTAGGGGAAGCAAGCTAAAGCAACACAAGGCACAGGCAAGGGAGACAAACTCAACCTTCAACCAACAAGCAAAGCCAAACAGTAACAGACAAGCAGAGGGAGACAGACTCAACCTCTGATGCAAGCAAGAAAAAGGAGCCATGCTTAACCTTTCAATGCACTTAGGCCTAAATCAACTACATGAAAAACTATTCTAATGCAACACACCAAATAAACAGTCACACAAATACAGTCAATCAACAAAAACACAGCAAACAAAACAGCAAGCCAGCAGCTCAACAGCAAAGCAGTCTTCTAGCAGTAAAGCAGCCCAACAGTCTGTAGTTGCTTTCATGTCCAAGTTATCCATCAAGAGAAAAGGGAATAAGGCCTTCACCTTCAAGCTTCAACTTGCTCCACCAAGAGATGATGAGAAACACAAAGATTATTGCATGATGAGAGGAAACATGATGGAAACCAAAGGAATCCATCATGGCACTCAACCACTCATCTAAGATTGGTATCCTCAAAGGTTTTACCTTTTGTGGTAGGCCTTTAGTCCTTCCAAAGGAGGGACTAGGCTCCCACAAAGGAACCTTGCATCATTGGATAGGAAATGGAATGCAAACCAAAGCAAACCACAATTATGAAAAAGGAAGAAACTCCTAAAGGCTCTAAAAAACCTAATTCTACAAGCTCTAAAAACAAATCTCTAAAGGGAACTAATGCACCAAATTAAGCCTTACAATTAATTCTACAGAGGCATCAACATGTCTACTAAACCATCAAAAAAGATTTGGAAACTTATCATGAACTAATGGCCATTTTTGAAGTTCAACTAGGGGAAGCACTATGTTAGAAGAAACCTAAACATAGCCTAAGTATTAAATCTAACTAAAATAGCAAATCAACTCCTAAATATCTATAAAATTTTCTAAGGGATCCTAAAGGAATTGGGAACCTATGGTAAAAAATCCAAAGCTTAAATCAATGTTTAAGGGCCCTAATGAGAATCTAAACCAAAAGTTGTCAAGTGAAAGTTCAAGCGGGGAAAGCTCTAAAAACCTACTCCAAAACAGAACTTAGAATCATCTAAAAAATGTAATAAAAATCATACAATATCCTACAATGTGTCAACATTCATCATGTAAAAAATCAGAGATTAAATCTAATCATTGATATGGAAACAAAATTCTAGAAGTTAACATGGTATTATTTCTATTCATGGAACAACACATAAAAGAAAAATACAAAATTAATTGAAAAAAAATTAAAATTGCAATTAAAAAATATGACAATTTTATACACATTCTCAAGTATCTCCAGTATTTTTCTCATGATTTTATGACATCAATTACTATTTTTCTTGAATTAAAATGAAATAAGAAATTAATAAGAAAATAAAGGAAAAATGAACTGAATGGAAAAGAAGAGGGTGCAACAAGCATTATTTTCATGTGCTGTCTCGTTTGGGCCTCGAAACGGGGGTGGGGGTAGCAGACTTGTCTTGGGCCCAGCTGAGTCTAAGACTCGGCATTTGATGAAGCCAAAACGCAACGTTTCGCTGCAGGGAGAGGGTCACGCGAGATGCAAATTCGGTCGTTCGATGGTCATACGAAGTCAAAGCATCAACGCGATCCAACGGCTGCTGGTGGACTGGAAATTAAAATGAAAAACAGAGGGAAAATCACCGGCGCCGTGGGGCTGCGAACGGACGGGGGCCGGAATATTTCCGGTCATCTTCAACCTCTAGCCAAAAATTCAACTCTCTCATTTCTTAACCAAAACTTGATTTTTTTTAAACCAAACTTGTGTATTTTTTCGTGTAGAATCCAAATATCCAATTTGTTTTCACTTTCCTCCATTAAAACTCAGAAATCATAAACCTCCAATAATCACTCAAGAAAATCAATTTTCTCAAAACTCAAAATTTAAGATACTAATCTCTTCCTCTCACTTCCTACATCATGAATCTATGTTTCTTTTCCATTTTTATCCACTAACAAGAGAGAAAATCAAACTACAACCTAGGGTGTCAATTCTTGAAGTTTCATGGAACCTAACCAAACTAATTCTAAAAGCTTCTACACATCCTAAGGATTACAATTATGTGAAAATGGCGCCTAAATTCAACATAAACAGAGAGCATGGATGAAAAATAAAAACCTTGTTTGGAGCTTCAATGGTGGCTTGAGATGTTGTTGAAGCTTCACGAAAAGTGTCCAAAATCATTCCATAATCATCATAGAAGCTTCTACAATGCTTAATCTTGCTTGAAAATGTGCCAAATTCCAAATTCGAAAATCAATTTTCACCACTTTTTCTCCATGAATTTTTTGTTGTAACTGCCTCCAAAATCTGTCATTTTCTGTTAGCAATCATTGGAATGTTATATACAATGGATATATGATGATTTTCATCCCAATGGAAGCCCATAATGGTCCAATCCAAAATTCACATTTTTGCACTTTCAAGCTTTGTAATGTCTATGAAAACAGAGTCAACCAGCTTGTAATTTGATTCATATCAGTTCCTTATGATACAAGGGATATGTGTGACTGAGATTGATCCCTTGGAAATGAATGGATGGTTGATTTGAAATATGTTGCTTAAAGTTCAAGAAACCATGAATATCCCCATGTGAATGAATCCATTTCTGATTTCTGGTTTTGCTATTGTTCTTAAAATATTATTTGGACTCAAAAAATGCACCAACATGACATAAATTGATTTAATTGGCATTAAATCCAAACTAGGCCTTTTCAAACTTCTTTTCATGAAATTTTCTCCATACATTCTCATTTCCAAGTTATGTCAATGATCCCTTGAGGTTTGGTTGACCAAATAATCCCATTTGGAGCAACTTTAAAGTTGGCAATATTTCCATTTGAAGTGTGCAAAGTGGTGAACTTGACCTATAATGAAAATGACTTGTAATCTTACTTTCCCAAAATACCCCTGACTTGTAAACCTCATAACTTGAGTTCTACAAATCAGATGAAAGACTTCTAGTACATTTTGGAAAGCTAAGACCATGAGGAACTTTAATGTTTGCCAAAAGTTGAGGAGAAACATCCTTCTAGGTCAAAAATGTCTTGGAAGTTGGTTGACTTTTGCAGACAAATTTCACATTCATCTGATAACCTGTAACTTGTTAACTTCATAACTAGAGTTCCGTAAATCCAATGGAGGACTTCTAGTACTCAAATTAAAGCTAAGAACATGCTCTACAAGTTCCATGTTGGTCAAAAGTTGAGATGAAACTTGTATCTTGAGATAAGTGGTCTTGAAGTCAGGCACTAAATAGGGGATTTTACCCTGAGAACCCTAATTTAGCAACTCCTCACACTTTGAATTCTTCTTGAATTGGTCTTGGAATGACATCTCAAATGCCTCAACACAACATCCCCTGACTACAAAGACTTAGAATTGAGTCTTAATCTCCTTTAATAGCACAGTTGACTCAAGGTTGACCAAATGAAAACCCTAATTGCAACACCTTCAACTGTGACTTTCCACACTTGGCATAAACACTTGAATGACCTCTACCATGACCTTCAAGGCCTCCAATGAGATTCAATGGCAATCTCCACCCCTAACCATGGGCTTATGATCCCTAGATGATCCTCAGATAGGCTCCTAGACAGAAGTTGAATTACATTCACTTGCTTGCCTTTCTTCAAGGACTTTAGCTTGCTTCTGATGATGATAACCACTTGATGACTTGCATATAATCTCTTGATTAGGCCTTGAACCTTTGATAACCTTTATTGGCTAAACACACCTTTCCTGATCCCCTGTAACATGCAGCATGACTATGCAATGTGAATGATAGAACAATGATATGCTAATGCAATGAAACATAAACCAAGTAAGAAAAAGGTTAGACAAATTTTGGGGTGCAACACATGGTAAACCTTAAGAGGTTGTTGATGATGTTTGTGAGATTGGTAAATCTCCCAGGTTAAAGAAAAAGGAAGATTGTTCAAATATGTTTAGTGCATTTTAAAGAGGGACAAGAGATGAGATTAAGAAGGAGTGAGGAGGTGAGGTGGGGAAGGGGAGGGGAGGGGGATCAAGTAAATGCGGTTGAAATGGAGTTTTAAGATAGGTTTTTGGGGTGGTGGAGAGGGAGTTGGGTGGTAATAATGAAACTTGTTTCTTTTAATGTGAAAGGGTCATGTGGTTGGGAGAAGAGGAGGAAGGTTCATATGTTGGTTAGAGAGAAGTGTTTGTTAGTGTGTAGCATTTAGTAAACAAAGTTGGAAGTGATTGACAACGTCGTGTGTTGGTATCTGTCTGGGTCATATGAGGTGGGTTATTCTTTTCGGCCCTCCGTAAGGGCCTCTGGAGGATTATTATCATTATAGGATACCAATGAGGTGGATTTGAAAATTTTAATGACTCTCGAGAATTTTTTTATTATAAAAAGGTGCTTTATGAAGTCAGGGTGTGAGTTTTCTATTACCAATGTTTATGCTTCTTGAGCTAGTGGTGGTCAATCATCTTTATGGAATCGATTGGGTGTTCTCATTAATGCTCATGAGGGGAACGCGTGGTGTGTGAATGAAGATTTTAATGCTATTCAATCGATCAAGGAAAGAAGGAGTAGGGAAACTATAGACTGATGAAGGATTACACTCATTTTAATTAGTTCATTGAAGCTAATTTTCTAGTTGGTTTACCGTCATGTAAGAGAAGATTCACGTGGTATTGGGGGAATGGTCTTTTTATGAGTCTCTTGGATTATTTTTTATTATCAGACGTCTGGATTTCTTTTTGGTTAAATTGCATTCAAATGGCCATTCCTTGCACTATTTCTGATCATTTGTTGATTCTGATGACTATTGACAAAGAGAACTGGGGTCCTAGGCCAACACGAATGTTAAAATGTTGGACATATTTACCAGGCTACATGGAGTTTGTGAAGGAACATTGAATTTCATTTCAGGTGCATGGTTGGGGTGGTTTTGGCATCAAAATCATACATAGAATTTAGAAGGAAAAACCAAAGCGGCAAAAAACTGTATTTCTTTCTTGGATGTTAAAGGAGATGAGCATGATCTAGAGGAGGAGAAAGACATGGTAGAGTCCCATTCTTTATCGGCATAAATTATTTCTTTATCCAAACTACACTCAAGTATCTAGTGGAAATAATCTATATTACTTTGGCCAAAAAGGGACATGCAAATTCAAAATTCTTTCACGGTATTATGTCTTTAAGAAGAAGGATTAATTTTATCATCTCAATTTCAGTTAATGGTGCTCAGGTAGGGAGTGTCAATGAAGTTAATCATTTTCATAATCATTTTCAGTCGATAGAGGTTGATCGGCTAAGGATCAAAGATATTTCTTTTAAGTCAATGACTAGGGAGGAGGGGTCAGTTTTCATTTTACCTTTTTCAGAGGTTGAGATTAAGTATGCATTTTGGGATTGTGGCGGTCTTAAGAGTCCTGAACCGAATGGAATTAATCTTGGCTTTATTGAAGACTTTTGATATTTCTTAAAAGATAAGTTGATACACATTTTTTTTGCTGATTCTCACCGCAATGACAAGTTGACCAAAGAAATAAATAACACTTTTATTGATTTGATTCCAAAAGTTGAGTCCTTAACATTTGTTAGATATTCATCTTTTTTTTGTTGACTGTCTATATAAAATTCTATTTAAGGTTCTTTCTAATAGGTTGAGAAACGTGATTGCAAGTGTTATTTCTGAATCTTGGTAAGCTTTTGTTAAAGATAGGCACATCCTGGATGACATTCTTATAGGTAATAAAATGGTGGATGAAGTGCATAGTTTGAAAAAAGAATTATTATTATTTAAGGTTAGTTTTGAAAAAATTTATGATTAGGTGGATTGGAGGTATTTAGATGATGTTATGTGTAAAATGAATTTTTTGAATTATGTGTAAAATGAATTACTATGGCAACTGCTTCAGTTCTTGTGAATGGGAGCCAAAATAATGAGTTTAACATGGAAAGAGGTCTTCGTCAAGGTGACCCCTTTTCCCCTTTTCTCTTTCTAATAGTTGCTGAAAGGCTACATGTTTTGGTGAATACTTTAGTAGAAAAAGGAATGTATATATGGTGCGGGGGTGGGGGTGAAAAATGTTTTCCCTGCTTCTCATTTACAATTTTCTAATGATACATTTTTTGTGGGGGTTAAAATTTGGGCTAATGTCCGAGCTTTGAAGGCGGTGTGGGTTATTTTTGAAGTTATATCATGATTAAAAGTTAACTTTCATAAAATCATGTTGTTTGGGATCAACATCTCTAAATATTTGTTGTATGAGGCAACGATGGTTATGAATTGTAAGCACGGTCGGGGTGGAAGATTCACTTTCTCTCTATGAGGGTCGTCTAATTCTTATAAAGTATATTTGTCCTCCATTCCGGTATACTTTCTTTCCTTCTTTAAGGTGCCACCAGATATCATATATTCTCTTGAATGTATTTTTAATGCATTTTTCTGGGGAGGGGGAGGGGTGAGGAAGTGAGAAAAATTCAGTGGATTAAATGGGATACTATTTGTTTGAAAAAAGAAAACAAATGTATGGGGGTTAGGAGGTTGAAGAAATTTAACTTAGCCTTACTCGATAAATGGTGTTGAAGGATTCTAAATGAGACAAGAAGTCTTTAGTATATGGTATTGTGTTCTCGGTATGGTGAGGAAGGGGGCGATTATGTTTTAGGGTAATGGTGGTTCTATTTGGTGAAGGAATTAGAAAAACATAAGTGTCGCAACTGTGAAAAAGGCCGGCGGAAACAAACAGAAGAGTCGCCACTGAACGTTATTTATCCCAAAGAGAGAGAAGAGAAATGATCGAAGAAAACCTAAAAGAAAGGAGAAGGAAAGGTCATCGCAACCAAATCTTGGGTTCGGGAGTCAGTTACACAAAGGGAAGGTATGAGCACCCCTCACGTCTGTTGTACTCAATGGGATCCATGCTTGTTGTCTAATCAAAGGGTGTGTTTATCTAAAAGCTAATGCTAAACAGGGGAGGGAAAAGAAAAATGAGACTCGATAGGATATCACCGCCCTATGACTACGTATTCCCTCATGCAATAGGAAAGTCGAAGTCAACGTAGTTCGGAAAACTACGGGTGGTGTGGGGAAGGTTGCTCGCCAAGGCATCGACGTCTTGTGCCTACGTATCCTTATATAGTATGAGAAATCAGAGCAAACATAGTTCGGGTAACTAAACCACATGTTGTTAAGTGTTTTTTATGAGAGACATTAAATTCCCATTCTAGCAGTTAGGGTCGATGCTTGTTTGCGGTAGAACGGAAAAGTAACGTACTTTTTTTCTGAAAATGAGTTTGAAAGAACAATCCCGAAGGATAAAAAGGTTTGAATTTTGTTTGTGAGTTTTAGAGAAGTGAATTGAATTTATTTGAGATTCACGTTGCACTAAAGACAATGATATATGAGCGAATGCATCGTATATCGCCCAAAGGGGCATACACTAAACACTCTAGACAAGTAAGGAGAAACCCCCACTCATCATTTCCCATATACTTAAGGCTCGTGGCGTACAACGTTCATCATTCTTTATTAAGTGTCTTAAAGTTGTTTGAGATGAGAAGAGAAGACACAGAGAAAACACTAAAGGGAAACTGAAAATCCTAATGTTATCATACAAAATGGTCCTAAGGTTAGGATGAAAAGGAAGTCTACATAATGTTATCATACAAGTGATGGACCTAGAGTCGAGGTCAAGAAGGGACTATCCTAATTGTTATCATGCAAAGGATTGAAAGCTTAATGTCTCTCCTACTCCCACCTTAATCAGAAATTAAGTGAGGCTAGGAATCCTAAGGGATCATGTGAGAAAGCACAAGTAAACACCATACTAATCAATCACAATTGAAAACAAACTTAAGACTTGAACAAGTCTCAAGACAAAAAAGAGAAGAAAGAAGAAAGGGAGATGAAGAAGAAGATGCAATGACATGTAAACAAACAAGAAGTTCACTTCATAAGACATAAACATCATACAAATGCAAGCATTAGGTTCAACCATACAAAGTAAACACTAACATCATGTCAAAGTAAACCAAAATGCATACATATAAAACCACACTCAAGGATTGGATGTTAAAACAAAATGACAAGACAAAGTATTAAAGCACACACAAATGACTTAAGATCAATCAAGAAGCACTTTCAAACATCAAGCATAGTGAAATGAAGTCAAATGATGTGAGAACCAAGGTGGGGAAGTAGTAATGTCAAGATGTATTCCACTCATTTTAATGGTCAAAGTATGAGCAAAAAAAGATTTAAGTCACACACTACATCACCGACTAAACAAATGTCAACAACTAATTCATAAGAAACAAGTCACAATTGATTCAAGCAATGAGGTTAGGGTATAAAAAAATGAGGCAGTAGCATAAGTAAGAACATCAACCCAAAACCAAGATCATGATATCAAAAAGGTTCAACAAGCATCACACTAAAAGCAAGAACAAACAACTAGGTATGCATAAATAAATATCATCCATAAAAAGGAGCAAACATGCATTAGAGTTATAAGAAGCAAATGATCATACAATTGGACACTGATACATGAAAGTTTAGAAGCTCAAACAAGACATTCAAATCATATAAAATCACCAAGCATCATGGAGATTACAAATGAAACAAGTCCAAAAAAATAGGTCAAGGATAGACAAATATCATGTCAAAGCACCATCACAAAGGAACATCAATTCAAGGCACTTAGATGATCAAAAAAATATGGAATAAAATCTATATCTCATGCCAAAACATCTAAGAATTTATGAGAAAAATATTCCCAAAAGAATTGCACAAGTGCACCATCAAAATAATTCAACAAGTTCAAGTATGTTCAACAATCGAGCATGGATCGAGGCTCAATAAAACCAATTGGGAAACAATCAAGGTATGATCCTCAAAACATAAAAACCACATCCAAATACTCATCAATCAAGTGCCCAAATATGTGATAAAAATTGGCTCAAGAAGGTGATCAAAAGGCCTCAAAACTACAAACCTTAATTCAAGGGTATATATGGAAAATCACTTCACAAATAAAATGAATTAAAAATAATAAAATGAAATGAAATATATCTTGAGATGTTGAATAATCAGAAGTGTATTTTTATGTATTTTCAAAATAGTTTTAGGTGTTAAAAATAAATTAAAATAAAATATATAAAATAACATGGAAGGGGAGGGGGTGAATTAGAAATTTTAGAAAGAACTGAAATCAAACTAAAACGCGCAGTGGGCCAAAACCAGGGGGTGTGGAAATAAACAATGCAAGGCTCGTGATCAATTTAGAAGCAAACATTAACACACAAGGTGTTACGCACCGTTTCACTAATACACGCTGGCAAAAAGAAACACATCACGCACACATGGACAACACACATGAGACACATAGGCAGTCAACTAGAGTCAACATAGCCACATCACCTTAAAATGACCAAATGCCGGAGCCCTAGCTCCGGTTATCTTCTCCGGTGACCCTCACTGGAACTGACTGAAAACCAAACCAAAAGCCAACATTTCTTATACCAATCTCAAGGAAATTTCATGCTGAAGACAAATATGAACTCCATTTTTATTTCTAAGAGCTTTAACATCATGAAAACACAGCATAAATGAAACACGTGATTTCTGCAACTCATTCAAAATAGCACAAAACTAATGCAAGCATGACCTACAGTGTGTAGGACTTCAGATGCAACCAACATGAGTCCTAATGGACAACTATCGTGAGAGAAAAAGGCAAAAGAAAATTACCCAAAAATGCAATCCTGCAGCTCTTGAACTTGCTTTGAGCTTTAACCAAACTTCCCTTTGTGACTTCTTAAGCTTTATGGATGATGATAGAAGCAAGAGTGAAGAAAAAATGCCTTTGGAAAATGAGATTCGAAGAGAGGAAATTTTTTGAAAATGAGAGAGAGAACTTTGTGTGTTTTGGCTACTGAGAATGGTCTTCCTTCTTAGGGTTTCATCTCTTAGCTTATATATGATGATTTGGCACGTGAGAGAAGGGTGGAAAGTTTATTGTAGTGGATTGTGCAATTTTGAAAAATGAGGGAGTGAAAATGGGGTGGCACGAGCAAGCCTGGTTGTGGATGGTCTGGCTGTCCTTTTGTGAGTGGAATTAGAGTGGGCAAGAAATCAGAATAGGAGAGAGTGGCAAGACATTCTTGGTGCACAAGTTTTGCAAATTGATTCTTTTGGAAAAAAATGTGAAAATGGTACATGAAGGTACATGTCATGTGGACTCTTTCTAGGTAATGTTTTGGTAAGGTCTAGGCCAGCTTATGCGTATGGTATTGATGTGTGAAAGTTGCTGCAAGCATTGTTTCATGATGTGCCAATAATGGTGACCTAGGATGCATAAGATCATGTCCACATAGCCACTTTTAAGCCACCATAACTCTATGAATAATGCTTCAATCCATGAGATATTGTGCTTGAAAGAAATCTAAGAATATAATGAGTATATCTCATGTTGATGGCAACTTAGAACAAGCCTTGTATGATCATGAAAAATGGTTTGAAAGTCATGCCTTGAAATTTGCCTCAAATGACTTAGAAAAAATCTAAGTCATGATCCTTTGCCAACATTAATACCTCAACTTTGGTGACACATATCTTGGAGAGTTTTGATCCAATAGAGATGTTCTAGTAATGGATAGAAAGCTTGAAGAATGATCTTCAACTTTCATGTTTAAGGGAAAGTGATTTGAGATCAAAAGCTTAGTGAAAATGTCTTGGAAAGTGGCTCCAAAAATCATCCTAGAAACTTGCCAAACTTGACATCTTTGAAACCCTAACTTGGGAGCATCATATCTTGAGCTCTACATATCCAATGGAGATTATCTAGTAGTCAAAAGAAAGATTGGAGGATATATAACTTTCATTTTGGAGTAAAATCCATTTGAAGCTTGTATCACCATGAAAGATATGCTTGAAAAATGTGTACTTCAAGCTGAATTTCTATACTTAGAAAAAATTCTTAGTGTTGAAATGTCAAAATCTCCATTTTCTCAACTTTAACTCATCATATCCCTCAAACTATGGATCTTTTGGACATGCTTCCTTCCATAAATTTGTAGTTCATGATGTCCTATTTAATTTGATAACAAGTTTGCTCCAATTAGATCAAGGATGAGAAAATTATGGAAGTTGCAAAGTGGCTAGAATTAGGGTTTTCCACACTTACGAAGTATTCCAACCAAAACCCTAATTCATCCAAACTACTGATTTTATGTTTCCCTTTGACTTCACTTGTTCCAAACACGTGAAATCACTTGAAAAGACATAGCATACCCTTGGTTGACCTTGAGATCCAAGATTTTGACCCCATTGAACCACATTTGACTTTTGTTGATCAGATGAAACCCTAGGATCATTTCGACTAATTGAAGCTCTTGTGATGGCTTGTGATGACATATAACCCATGTAGAGGACCCTCAAGATGTGTATTGAGCCTTAGAATCATGTATTGCCCAAAGAACTAACCGCAGATGCCTTTTGAATCAAAACCCTAATCTAGTTGCCCACAAGGTAGGAGGAGGAGATCAATGCTTGAATCCTTAACTCAAGTGGTTGTGTGACATGTATTGATGATGATGAGGACCTTGTGATTTTGATAACACCACAAGGTTGAGCATGAACTCCTTGCTTGAGCTTTGAAGATGAAGTTCTTCCTTTGAATGCTGAACTAAATACCTTGATCCCCTGTCTAGAACCAATGATATGTACTAATGCCAATACAAAATGATATGAAACATAAGCCAAGATATAAGAAAAAGTATGGGCAAATTTTGCGGTGCTACAATAAGGGAGGGTGTCATTTTGGTTTATGGAGGGTGGTTACTTAATAGTAATGATCGAAAAATAGGATATAGGTCTTCTAATCTATTTCTGATAGATCCTTGGCTTGATATTATGTCTTTGAAGGTAAGATTTAGTGTGTCGTTTGAGTTAGAGGAGAATAAAAGCGCGACAGTAGCAGAAACGAATGAGTTCGGGTGAGGGGAGAACAGTGAGACTTAAAAGTGGCAGGAGGTTGCTTTCTTGTGAGGAGTTAGTGTGAGAGTGTATTAAGTGGTTAAACTCAGTTTTTTTGCAGATGGAAGTAGAAGATTTTTGGATTTAGATTTTACATCCCTCTTTTTGCTACACGGTCAGCAATGCTTATAAACACTTATGTGAAGTTAACATAATCAACAATCAGTCTAGCTCTTAATTTTTTGTGGTTGAAGACTGTACCAATTAAGGTATCTATTTTTGCCTGGCAGTTGTTATTGAATCATAGTCTGACAAAGGACAATCAGGCTAGGCAGCATATTCCTTCCACAACGATCAAAGATGCATGGCGAATTATGGCGTGGATAATACAAAGATCACTTGTTTGTAACATGTAATTTTTCGGTCAGTTGTGGCCTGTTATTTCTAATTGGTTAAGGTTCTCAATGGCATCCCAAGGAATGATTTTGGATTATCTCTTGCTGTATGATGGACTTGGTGGTTTTTTGAAAAATGTTCAGTTGGCTTTTATAACTATTTGGTTTGTTGTGGTTTGGTTTATTTGGAAAGAGAGAAATATGTGTATTTTCTAGAATAAAGCGGTGCATTTGCAACTGTTATTGAAATGGGTAAAACTCCATTCACTTTGGTGGTTAAAGTAGAAATATGTTTCTTTCGATTATGATTACCAGTTGTGAAGGTTAAATCCTTTAAATTACTTATCAACAGTTATATAGACCACTTTTTGTTGGTTTCTTTCAAAGTTTTGAGCTTTAATTTTAGATTCTTTCTTGTCATTTTTTTTTGTATATCTTGTGTTGGATTAACTTGTTTTGATAATTAATATATATCTCATATTTTTCAAAAAAAAATTTACATACAAAGTAAACACATAAAATGTACAGTTGATTTTTTTTGATATGTTTGGTTTCGTGGCAAAAATTTCACAACTTCAAATAGAATTCTAATTCACTAAAGCTGAAAATTTACCGTATTTATGCAGTCATGATCTATAGTTGTCTTATATAAATTAGATGATTGTGATTATAAACTGATATTTTTGAAATTAAATAATAAATTTTAAATTTGTTTTCTTTCATTTAATTAAAACCAGATGGTTAGTGACGACTTGATTGTATGACTGCTTGTTTAAATAGACCCCAAAAACCAATTTTCCTTAAAATGGAGTTTGGCTTGGGTAATTAACTTTAGGGAGAAAAATAAATTATCTCTCTCTAAAATTCCCCACTTATCCTAATTATCATACTTATTTTATTTTATCTAAAACATCTAAAAATATACTAAAATTACCATACCTTTCTATTCTGAAAAGATGTCACTTTATCCATCCATGGAGTAATGGTGAACAAACTTGAAGTTCAAATTTGACCTTTTATATTTCAGATATGCATCTTCGGACACATTCAATACTCACATAAAGGGTGTGGCAAGTGAGACACGCCCGTTTATACCAAAAAATATTTCAAAATTTCATCTCCAGAATCGCCAATGGTGTTTTCAATACACACATAAACGGTGTGACAAGTGAGCCACCCTTAATTAAATCAGTGATAATTCTAGAGATGTATCTCCGAAAATATCAAGCGGAAAAATAAATAAAACAGCACCCTTTCATATTCGTCTTCTTCATGATCAAAGACAACTATTATATCAAAACCCTTAAAACCTCCATCCATTCTTAATAAACTTTTGCGCTCCAAAACAACATTTTTATATTTTATAACACAAAAAAGAGCAAAATAAGCTACAATTTTAGGTAAAGAACATGTTTTCCCTTTTACATTGCTTGCATTAATCTAGTTTACTAGTTGAAATGAACGTTGTATCCAAAGATGTATATATAGAATAATATGCAATGTTCTAGAAATGCATATCCAGATATTGTCAAGGTTGAGTATGAATATTAAATATGTTTCTATGTTATGCTTGGTTGTAGATATGGTACACCGTGATACTTTTCCTAAAGCTATTGTGTATGACGATGTTAGACCAGGTGATGTAGAAGATGATGTTAAACTGGTTGGTGTCAAAGATGATGTTAAACTAATTTATGTCGAGATGGATGTTAAACTGGTTGTTGCTAAGGCAGATGTTTATGAATAATTTACAACTAAATAGGAGTTTGTTGAGTGTGAACATATGCTTCATTGGATCTGCATGCAGGCTGCCAAACTTGGGTTTGGTGTTGTAATTGGGAGGTCTGATAATGATTATGATAAAAGACAAGATTATGTAACAATGAGACGTGAAAGAAGTGGCACGTACCAAGAACCTATTCAGAAGTTGAAACAGGATGACATGGGATTGAGAAAGTGTAACTGTCCTAAGGTTCGTGGATACCACAAGGCGAATAATACATGGAAATTTAATATAGTTTTTGGTATACATAATTATTACTTGCGTCACAAGTTAGTCGGTAATCCCATTGTATGTCACCTTAATCTAGAGGAAAATGAACTTGTTTCTAACATGACATTGAATATGGTGCTGCCCAAAAACATACTTGAAACATTGAAATGAAAAAGACCTCAAAATGTTTTAAATATCGAGCAAACATGTCGTAAATAACAAGGTGATAAGAGGACTAATAACTGAAATGCAATGTCTGTTAAAGCTTCTGGATGATGATCACTATGTTTCTAGGTACAAAGTGTGTGAGGATGAAGTCATAGTTTGAGATATATTTTAGACTCATCATGATTTCATCAAGTAGTTTAACACATTTTCTAGTGTGCTTATAATTAATTCAACATAAAAAAACAAACAAGTATAGGCTTCCACTTTTGAAAACTGTTGGTGTTACTTCAACAAATATAACTTTTTCAATGGGTTTTACATTTTTGGAAAGCGAAAAAGAGGACATCATTACATGGACTTTGGAAGTGTTCAAGATTACTTTGAAGGACCAAGAAAATATACCAAAGGCCATTCTAACTATTGCAAGACTGCACTGATGAATTTGGTTGCAAAGGTGTTTCTTACATCCTATACATTACTTTGTAGGTATCACGTGACCAAAAATCTAATAAAAAAATTAAATCTGCAATTCGAACCAAACAAATCAAAAGTGAAAATGGGAAAATGGTCAAAGCTGGTATGGTAGTGAAAAGATAATGGATGTCTGAAATTATGTTATAAATTCTTCCCTGAAAGAGTTATATTAAAAATTTGTCATACAGTTCAAAAAGGTGTGCGTGAGATATCCGGATTTCCGTAAATATGTTGAGAGCACAATTCTAGACCATATGAAGGAGAAGATTGTCTGCACTTGGACCGATCAAGTTAAACATTTTGGCAATAGAACAACTAATAAAGTTGAATATGTACATGCTATACTGAAGAATTGGTTGAGAAGCAATAAAGGTGATTTTTGTAGATGTTGGAACTCTTTGAACCAGATGATTCAAAATCAACATAATGAGATTTAAACATCTTTTAGTTTGAGCATTACTATATAAGAACACCAATTAAAAGACAACATCCTTTATTCATAATTGGTTTGCAACATCTCTCAAGCGAGATTGAATTTTATTTATCACAAAGCCAAGCAGGAACATAAAATAGGATCAGATGTTTCAAAGTGTGGTTGTACACTTAGGAAGACATACAATATTCGTTTAATTGCAAAGAAAATGAAGGTTACTACACTGATACATATGGATGATATTTGCACTCACTAGAAAATGCTCTAGTTTGATGATGATAGTGTGATAAAAGATGATAAATCAAACATATATATATCATGTTCGAGTGGGAAGTGATCCAAGAGAGATTCATGAAAGCTGATGATAATATAAAATTGCACATCAACGAGCAGTTGAGGAAGATTTACTATCCTGAAACCATAAATTTGAAACCATCCTCGAAATTGGTTAAAATGAAGGGTGCCCCTAAAAAGGTCAAACCGACCGAGAGTAACAATTCTATAAAGTGGTCTCCATCTTAATTTGAACATGTTGACTCACACTTTCCAGATTATCCAACTCCTGAATCTAAAAAATTTATTTTCAAGGGAGCTTGCATTAACAAACCATTTCCCCACCATTGTTACAAAAAATCATCCATATTGAAGAGATGTTATTTTTTATGCACAACTACATTGAGCAGATTGTTGATATTAAAGGTGATGGAAACTATGGTTTTCGAGCTATTTTGAGTTTGCTCGATAAAGGAGAGGAGAACCACACATTTGTCCGCCGTCAGCTTATACAAAATTTGACGATGCATAGAGAATCATACACATCGATATACGAAAAAAAAAGAACATTATGATGTAATTCTCAATACTCTTGTTCCTTGTGTTAGTGGTTCGACGCCGTTTAAAAAGTGGACGTGCTTCCCTAGAATGAGGCATCTTATAGAAAGTTCTTATGATAGGGTGTGTATTGATATGATAAGATATGGTTTCTAGCAAACATTTTTCCACTTCAGAGTAGGTCACCTCAAAATTTATTCAAACGCATCATGTGTATTGGGTAGCTTTCAAACATACAACATTTTTGTTCAAGTTTATTTGAAATTGGGGTTTCCTATACCAAAGACATCACCAAAGTGGATGATACATTTCACAAAAGAGGCTAAAACTTAGCCAAATCACTTTCTGGAAAGGATGAAAGAGTTCACCAAGTTGAGCAAGATTGAAAGAGAATCAAATAATGAAAAGTCAAAGGCACCACCACCCATAGAAATAGATTTAGGTGATGACACATGTTTTGATGCATTTTCGTTTTTATCTAACTATGTATTTAGATGATGACTCTTTTTTTATATGTATTATTGACACAACCTCAACACATAGGTAACATATACTCAAGTTTAATTGTATAATAACTGGGGCCAATTTTAAGAAAACTTTTTTTTTCAACTATTACCAAGAAAACCTTACTTTTGTATTTTGGAGATACATCTCTGAAGAAACCCTTACTTTGGAAAAACAAAGGTGATTATGGATATGCATATCCAGAATATCCTCTAAGACATGATAAGGTATCTAAGGCCATCATGATCTAAAACTTGTATAAATACGGGGTCTCTTATCTAATGTTGTTTAGAAAAGCACATCACACCAGAATGAACATATATTGGCATGTTGCATTGGTCTACTTTAACAGAGTGAAACCCTCACTTGAATTTAGGGTCATATATTATGCCTTTATTGTAGATTTCAAATCTATATTGGAGAATATCCTACAATACTCAGACAATCGAAGAGTTGTAAAGCTCGAGTACCGTTCACCCTCGATTAACAACGAATGGAAGATTCTGTTCAAGAACTTTGAGCTGAAGATGAATAATGATTTAAAAGTTACCTGAAGTACATTTTACCATTACGAAATAAAAGGTCTAATTTCGATCAAGTTGGATGTGAAGATTGCAAGATCGACTGAAGATATTTTGAAGATGTTGCAATGTCCTACTGAAATATACTGTTAAATTTATGTTACATATTCATGTTACAATTATCTAAGTAATGTGACGTATTTTGATATTAATTTATGTTTTTATTCAACTTTTTGCATCCATTTATTACTGCTTTGTGGTTTAATATTACAATATGCATCTCCGTAAACATCTTTGTGTTTTGAAATAAAGGTTGTTACAAATATGCACATTCGGATAAACTTTAATATGGTTACAGAGATGCATCTTTGGACACATTTTTGGGAAAATAAAGTGACTCACTCACGAAAGCGTTAGGTGTGTAATTTGGGTGCGCTTAGAGATGCATGTCCAGAATCTAGGAAATAATTGTGAATTTTCACCGTAATGAACTAGAACCCTTAAGGGTGGGAAAAATAATATTGTTCCAAAAATTACCCAATCCCAACCCCTTAAAATCAAAATGAATTATTTGGACAAATCAATAAAAACAACCAAAGGCTTATTTTAAGTGAGTGATCTTTAAATGTGTGGGGATTATTCATTTTAGTATTTAAATGTATTGAATTATTTGCCCATTTTTAAGTGTAATAACCTAATTTGCACCCCTAAGATCCCACATATCATTTTTATTTCATTCCACAAACAAGACCGCAAGCTTTAGTTCTCTTGCCTTCCTCTATGTGTTTATTCTTGAGAGATCACCGGGCACCCTTTGTTTTCTTGTTTGTTTGATATTTGTTTATGTTTATGTTTACTAACCATTAATCAAAATCCAAAAAAAAAATGTTTTTCCTTTACTAACTTTGTCAAGAAGAATTTGGATCAAGGATATCAAATACTAGTCCCTCAGCTCGAATAAATTTCCTCTGAACAAAGTCAAAGTTGATCTGTAAACAATTTAAAATCATCTGATCATGGGATTCCAAGATTTAATTGACTTTTATTCAAGAGACTCCAAGGTTCATGTGGTTATTTTCATGCCTTCTTTGATAAGCAAAAAGAATCAAGCCAGAGCCAAGACAACACATCAAAAAGGCAATTTTTCACATTTTTTGACCGTAGTAACCGATTACCATCATTAGGGTAATCAATTACCCTGTGCGCATTTTGTGAAAATTGGCCAAATTCAAATTCTACAGCATTTTTGGCACCAAATTCAAATGTTTCATCACGAGAATATTCTAGATCATTTCATTTTAATTCCCCTACCTCATCATAATTAATTCCCACCATACCCTTCACTAACCATCATTTGATCTTGATTTTCCCTCCAAATTCAAATTCCAAGCCTAATTTTGTTTCAAAACCAAACTCCAATCCACCAAATTTTTCAAGCCTAAATCCTATAAATAGAGGCATCATTTCTTTCATTTGACAAGCTTTTGATAGCCAAATTCACCTTGTCAAATTCTTTCTTGATGCTCTCTTTTTTCTCCAACTACCAAATTCACCAAAGCTCTTTCTTCCTTTGAAAGTTAGTAAGTTCATCATTAGAACTTACTAATCTTTGAGCTAAACCTTCATCCATTCACTTTTTCATCATCAATTTCAGTAGATCAAGGCTTTGGAGTCTGGTTTTTGGAGTTGATTTGAAGAATTTTCATATTTGAAGTGATAATCTCTTGATCCACCATTGTTGTTATTGATACATCCTTCACAATGTGATCTATTGTTGATTCTTGTTGCTTGATCTTTGGATCTTGCAAATTGGGTTCTATTGGTGTTGTTTGTTGTTATTTTACTTGAATTTTCATGCTCAATTGCATCCTTAATCATGAGGTGTTTTAAGAAATGATTGATCAAGCTTTGCACATTTTAAAAGTGGATTTGCTGCTGTTTTAGAAGTGGTAATCGATTACACAGTGAGCATTTTGTGTTTTTGGCTTTGTTTTGGGGTTGTTTTGGTTCTTTCTTTCTTTCTTTCTTCTTCTTCTTCTTCTTCTTCTTCTTCTTCTTCTTCTTCTTCTTCTTCTTCTTCTTCTTCTTCTTCTTCTGTCCATTTCCCTTTGGTTTTTGCCTTATAATACATTTTTAAAGGTCATTTCCCCCTTTGGTTCTATTAGTGTGTTATTTTAATGTAATGTTTGTAAACTACTTTATAGTTCCTTGAAAACTTGCATTTGCATTTGCACATCAAGTATCATTCTGCATTGGATCTTGCCTTTCCCAGGTGTCTTATTTGCTTCATGTTCTTCATCTTTGTTCAGACAAGTTGTATCACTGGTATAATACTCGGGCTAATTAGAGAAAGAAGATAAATTAGCTGCTTTGCTAGCATTCATACCGAATTCGAAGTAGTTATTGAGGGACAATGGAGAGAAGAGAGAATGTGGACCCCATGACAGGCTTTAGAGTGATGACCAACCTGATGTACGATTTTTCTCTGGACGACAATGCTCCATAAGTGGATGTTTCTACTCAATCTCAACCTATGCACAATAACCTGGTTGTTCAAGTTAATGAAAGAGATTCCCGATTTCTAAGGTATATGCCAAATCCTCATAATGTCCACTCTGTGACAAAGATGAATGATCCTAGAGTTGTGGAAATCGAGGAAGGAATTCGTGATATCGAGGAACAATTGATGATGATGAAAGAATGAAATGCATCTGGTCTTAAGGCTCATGACTTGTGTCTGGTTCCGGGGTGTGGTTATTCCCTTGAAGTTCAAAATTCCTATATTTGAAATATACAAGGGTGTTAGATGTCCAAGGTACCATTTGACGATGTTCTATCGAAAGATGACAACTCATGTTGACAACGATAAGTTAATGATTCAGTGCTTTCAAGAAAGTTTATATGGGGGATCCTTGATATGGTATATGAAGCTAGAAAGGAACTATATTTAGTCTTGGGAAAACCTAGCTGATGCTTTTGTGAAACAGTACAATTACAATTTGGACATGGCTCAAGACAACGATCAATTGATGAGTATAAGTTAGAAAGACAGCGAATCCTTCAGAGAGTATACACAATGGTGGAAAGAATTGGAAGCCCAAGTTCGTCCACCACTCTTAGAAAAAGAACTGACCAAAATGTTTCTAAGAACGCTGTCAGACTCTTATTATGTCAGGATGGTAAGCGTTGTACCTCTAGAGTTCTCCAAAATTGTGGAAGTCAGAGTAAACATCGAGAACACATTCAAAAGTGAAAGAATCCAAGATGGTTCAAATGACCAAGCTAGTGAAGAAAAATCTGTTAATGATTCCCAAGTAGAAGAAAATGTTGAAGTTGATGAAATTCAGGATTCTCCTCAGATTCTGCAAAATCTAATTTCGGTGCCTTATCACCAATATCAAAACTAGTGCCAGAATAAACATAGACCTCTGGATAATCCAAAAGGAGAGACTATCCAGTTTGATCCAATCTCGATGACTTACAGTCAGTTGTGGTTTTATTTTTCCCAAAACTCAGTAATGACACCCAGAAAGACCAGAGTCATGAAATCTCGTCCTCACTAGTACAATCCAAATACCAATTGTGAGTTTTATGATAGGGGTAATGGGGCATATGATTGAGGAGTGCAAGGTTTTCTAGGAAAAGGTTCAAGAGATGATCGACGATGAGGTGTTGACCTTTAAATGAGGAAGCCCATTTATGAACGGAACGCCTTTATGCTAATAAATATAAAAACTCAAGGAATTTCATATTGCCGATGTTAGTGGAGTGACCCGCAACGGTAATGCATTTGCCTCTGTGTCTCCCAGGAAAGTTGAGGATGTTCTTTCCACATTTTTTCCTTTGTCCACTTGGACCATATCTGGTTTAAAACACTAATAAAGGATTAAACCTCTAAAAAAAACTTGGTGCTCTTAACTTTGTGGTTATGCTCTTGGGCTATTCTTAGACCTTGGACCTCTTGGACTATTCTTGGACTTAGAATTAGGTCCTTTTTTTCCTATGCTTGGAGTATTATGGATATTTGCCTTTATTTGGCTTGCTTATTTACTCATGCTCAAGGCGGGTGGAATTCTTATTTGGCTTGCCATAAAGTGTGCTAAAATTTGGTTAGATCCTTCTTATCTCTAGCTTTTATTTTGCTTTCTAGGGTAGTCACTTCATCTCCTCCCCTTCTTAAATTTTCAAAATCTTCTCCCTTTTTCAAAAAACCTTCTTGTTTTCAAACTTAAAACCGCTCTCATAATAAAACCTTGACTTTAGTCAAGTGATTTTCAAACTTTGTTTTCTTTAATAAATGCCAATCAATGTTAATCATACTTTGACTAATTTCAAAAAGATATAAAAAACACTTCACCTCATTCAAACTTTTTGTGCCTTTGTGCACTTTTTATTTTAAAATCTTTCATAAAGTTTAGACATGAGTCATTTTTATAGTTGAGATGTAATTCACCTATTCCCCATAGTATTTAAGATGTTGACTTTTTCCACTTAGATGTTGAGCGATAGACTTGTTGATTTTAATCCAAGCAAAATCCTCCATCTTTAGGTGGTGCAAATGTTGTCTTATACTAGTGTGCGACTAATCGTAGTATTCTCTTTAAAATGATGACTTGTCTTTTCATTTTAAATCAATTGAAATAAACCAATTTTTGTTACTTGTACCATGAGCTACAGAGTTTTGATCCTATATTGCACTTTGTGGGTGCGTAGGCATGAGGCGATAAGTCTCTCCAAACACAAAAATCTTTAAAAAAAAAATTCTCTTCTCATCTCCCCAATCTCATTTCAAACAAACATTTTCTAACCAAAAAATGTAGATATTTCAAAGGGTTCCTATAAAGTACTATAAACGTTTTGGGTGTTAATACATTCCCTTAGTGTAACCAACCCCCTTAAACAGTCTCTGTTTACTTGTTCTTGTTTAGAACTTGTTTAGGTTTTGTTCGCTATCTTTCCTTTCCTTTGGGATAAAAATAAAAGTGCAGTGGCGACTCTTGCATTTTTTTAATTAAGTTAATCAATAGCTTACACTCACTAATTTCTCCGCTACATTAAGGATGTTCAAATTCAAACCAATTCAAATAAAAATCGCAAATCGATCTTAAAAAAGTTAAAAATCGCAAAAACATGAATATTACTGTTTGAATATCATTTTGTAAAATCGCTTGAACAAGATTAGATTTTAGATTGATTTTTCAAAATTGATCCTAATTGAACCAAACCACATGTATACATTTTTATATTATTTTACTTTTTATTAGTATGATATATTGTGTTAATTTATAATTCAATGATACTTATTTTTTTATGTATTTATTAATTTATTTTAATCTATTTATTTTTATTATTTTATTTATTTCAAACATAATTGATCATTCTCATTTTATAATATTATTATTTAATATACTATATGTTATATATTATATCAAATCTATTATTTATTAGGATTTTTAAAATATTAATAAATAATATAATTTATAATTTGAATATTTAAAAATCGATCCAAATTAAATTGCATGAAATTATATTTGATCAAATTTGATTTTTTTTTAATCAATAATCCAAAATCCAGCCGAACTAAAATAAATTTCTTATTGAATCAGATGAGTTTTTATCTTAAAGCTGATTTCAACCGTAAACACTCGGATGAGTCTTTATCTTAAAGCTGATTTCAACCGTAAACACTCTACCTATTTTTGTTGTTAATATATTTTAAATAATCAATTTAGTTTTCAAATATGCTTGTCAGCTGGCTCAATTTAATCTTTGAAATTACTAACAAAATCAATTCAGCTTTGTCTCTTTTTTTTTTAAATGATTTTTTTTTATTGTAGCATAATTTTGAGTAAAAAAATATTTACAAAGAAATTTTTGGCAAAAGATTCAAATGAAAATTTATCTTGAATAGTTATTCTTATAATGTTATTTTAGATATTTCATCATTTTATTGAAATTTTTTTTTGGATATCAAAATGTTAAAAAATCACTTTTGAAGTTATTTCAAATAACTTTTTTTATAAAAATTATTTTTGAGGTACAACTTTTTGGAAAAGTTGTGGTTTTCAATATATTTTATACTTCAATAATGTATGTTTATGTTATGGAATGTCAAAATAGTCTTTTAATTTAGAAAAACGAATATAAAAAAAAATTTGTAATATTTTAAAAAACAGTTTTATAAAATCTAATTTTAAAGAAAAAAATCTATTTTTTAAAACTGAAACAAACAAGCCCATTATAGATCCATTATGTATGTGTTTGTCATTTTTGATACATTTAAATTAGAGGACTTCTTATTGCATCATAGATGTTTCTTAGGTACTACACAAAATTCTAAAAATATCTTTAATTTTCGAAGATGTATATCTAGACACATCTCAATACACACATTTCATTTGTTTTTGAGTCAAATTCGAATTTTATGAATAAATTTATTTCGGAAATACATCTCCGAAAAATTTAAAAAAATATATTTTCGAAAACTAAATTTATGAATATCTTATAGTGAAGCACCAAATGTGACTAAGTTATCCAGCACATCAGAAATTATAATTCCAATTGGATGCTATCAACAAAAGTTCACCTGTAAAATATGAAATAAAGCAAATTTGTAGCATGGAAATAAAGATTTGTTTGTTTCTGTTTTTTCTAAATAAGGAAAACTTGACTTAATTTAAGATACATTCAAAAATAGTAATTATGCAAATCTTTCAAAATAAAAACTCAAAATAGTTGCTTAAGCAATGTTTTGGCAGTTAAAGAATTAGGTCTTTAAAAAAAATCATTAAGTAGTACTTGTAATTGCTATGGTAGAAATGGTCGAAGAATTAGGTATTAAGATGACAATTGGATCATTGGAACATTTTATACACTATAGAGAGCAGAATATTCATCGAGTAGTTCCTCCAGCTCTTGCTCTACTGTGTATATCAAATCCAAAGGTAAAATTGACATCACTTTACTTTATCACCTTGGTAATGCTATTATTTAACAGTGAATCTCTTGTTTTCATTTTTTAGTTTTTAGAAATATATTTTTTTTAAAATTTTGGAGATGTATTTTTGAAATAAATTTATTCATAAAATTCGAATTTGATTAAAAAACGAATGAAATAAGTGTAATGAGATACGTTCGGAGATATATTTACAAAAATTGAGAGTATTTTTAAAATTTTGCGTGGTACTTAAGAAACATCTAAAGTGCAATAAAAAATTCTTATAAATTATGTTTGGATATTTTAACTAGAGATGCTGAGTTAAAAATCAACATTAAAAATATTAAATCTTTTTGAGAGAGAAAATTTTATTCTATATCCTCTCAACTTTATAAACTAATTTATATGATTATGCGTGAATAGTATCCAATTTATTTTAAAAAATAACATGGTTAAATATTTTAAAACGATTGAAACATACTAGAAAAGAATGAGACATATCAAACTAAAGATTTTATTTATTGTTTATACTTTTATAATTTAACAATGGTTCCGTTCAAAATAGATGAAAAGCTTGAACAAAATAAAAAGAAG
The DNA here is from genome assembly GCA_963859935.3 of Lathyrus sativus. Taxonomy (NCBI): domain Eukaryota; kingdom Viridiplantae; phylum Streptophyta; class Magnoliopsida; order Fabales; family Fabaceae; genus Lathyrus; species Lathyrus sativus. Next base: position 442,691,567 of record OZ012740.1, on the reverse strand, counting down.
AATTAGAGAAAAGAAAAGTGATGGAAAGAGATGAAAAGGTTGAACAAAAAATTGCAACATGGAGCACATGTCAATCAAAATGGCGACTGTATCATTAAATTGGGGATTGCATCATACATAGTCAATTGAACTGACAACTATGTACAAATGCAAGGAGGAGGCGCAAATTCATTTGCCTCTAGGACTGATAATGAACCGAACCAACTTGAAGATAGTTCAGAACTCGATTCGATAATTAAATCGTTGAACTAGGTTCATGAATCAAATGAGATAAATATGAGCAAAAAAACTATGTTCGTTAACTAAATGAGTTGAACTTGAACTATACATAGCTCGATTCGTTAGGTTCATTAGTCAACTCGATTATATATGAAAATGATTATGTTATTTTTAAGAGTAGCTTTAGATATTTACTTCAAATTTTAATTCTATATTGTCTCTTAGGTACTAGTTATGGCAATAAAGTTTACAATTGCATTTAGAGTCATCCTTGTTTGAGACATTATGACATTTGCTAAAATAACATGTGTAATAAAGGTTGCAAATGGTGTAATCAATAAATACGTATCAATTTCTAGTAATTTGTTGGGTACTATTTCATTAAATTTGTAAGTTTACTAAATATTTGACGAAGTTATGGATTTTTTAGATAAATTTAAACTTCAATTAAGTGTTTTTTGAATTAGGCTTTTAAACGTGTCTCTTGAAAATTGTATAGTTTTTGAATTAGTAGATTTTTGAAACAAAATTAAATTTCATACTCATAACTTTTATTTTATTTTAATATTATCTTTTTTAAAAAATATTGATTTTAAAATGTAAAATATATAAAAATAAAATAGACTTAAAAAAATGGCTTTTAAGTCCGTGAAGCAAGTGAGCTGAACCTAACGAGATGATTTAAATAGTCCGTGAACTTTTAACGAGTCGAGTTTGAGCTTAAAAAAAAGTTCGTATTGAACTTGAACCGAGATTTGAGCTGAACCAATTTTTAACGAGTCGAGCCGAGTTAAGGTAAGTTCGACTCGACTTGACTCATTTCCAGCCCTATTTGCCTCCTATGTTTGATACATGTTGCCCCAAACAACACACATATTAGAATCGAAATGGATACGACTAACAAAATGGTAAAATTGTATGGTATATGTCGTCAGCCCAGACACATATTTAAATGTTATCCTAATATTGGAACAACCTCTGCATGATAATTTATTATGTTGTTAAATTTTTTTTGTAACTTTGGCATTTAATATAGATAATGACTTTTGATTACAACAAAACAAACATAAACACCCATAAAACAATAATACAAACAATCAATAAAAAAATTAACAACACAACAAATCTAAGAGATTACAACAATCAAAACAATATCATCTAGTGCAGACATCATATCCCTAACATCATTGTAATTTTTTATTGGCACCCACATATACTGGATATCATCATTATCGTCCGCAATAGAGATGTATGAAACAAATCTCTTAATACTTCTAATTCTTTCACTATCATTAATCTATCAGTCTAACAAAAAGATCAAGTTTCTCTCAAATTGCTTAAAACTTCGGATGTTCCAAAAATTTTCATCGAAGACTTGATTCTAAAAAAAAACATGTCCATTTCTCTTATTACTCGTGTTAGAAAAAGTGAAAAAATATTAAGAAGAAAATGAGAAAAGATGTGGAAAAAATGGTAGAAAGAACACCTTTATTTATACTAAAAAAGTGTCTATCACATAAGAGCCAGATGAATTGGCGCCTTATCCTCGTGCTAGTACATAGTCATCAATTCAATTGGCTAGACATGTCGCCAATTCAGTTGGCGTCTCGGCTTATTTATTCAATGTAGTTGTCAATTCAATTGTCATGTGCTATATGTTGCAATGTGTACTTTTGTAATTAATGGAGAAACATGGTTATTTAGGGTATGTTTGGATAATTTAAAATTAATGGAGTGGAGCATAACGAAATGGATAAAATAGAGCGATATGGAACATGAACACATTCTATTGTTTGGATATTTTATAATAGAGCGGAAATAATATCCCATTCTATTATTTAAAAAATGGACGGAGTGAAAAACATTATATTTTTTTATTTCATTTTTAACTCTTAAAAAACATTAATATGATTAATAAAAGTAAAAATTTAAAAGACAAATTTATAATTATGTTATTAATTTATTTCATTCTATTAAATAACCGCAATTTGGATGAAATAAAAAGTGCACTTAAATAGTGATATTGAATGAATGAAATAGGTTGCATTTCCTTTCATTCCATTTCATTCATTTTTTATTTATAAAACCAAACAATAAAAATGGAACATGATACTATTCCACTTCATTCAGTTTCATTTCATACATTCTCATCTATCCAAACAAACCTTTAGAACATTTTGTTAAAAAACAAAATTATATATATATATATATATATATATATATATATATATATATATATATATATATATATATATATATATATATATATATATATATATATATATATATATATATATATATATATATATATATAACTTCGTTTATTCTATTTTGCTTTATTAAATTTTAAATAATTTAAACATTATTATTTTTTTAATAGATCACTCCATCCTACTAAATTCCATCACTTCAAACAAAACTTTATGAATTAGATAATATTCCACTCATTGAAGAATCCAAATGATATGAACTTTATAATAAAAATATTAGAAGAAAAAAAGAAAAGAGGAAAATGACAAATCAAACAAAGCAAAAAAATAAAATAAAAATTAAAGCAATTTTATAAAAAAAATCAATTAAAATTAAAGTGAAGCACTTTAACAAAAACCTTCCCATCCCATCTCTCATCAATGGTGTGAGTGCTTGTTACAAGGTGGAGCTTTACGCAATCCCATTATACCTTCCATCTTCTCACTGCTTCATCCATCCAACCACTGAAATCTCTAGAATCTTTCTCCTCCTACTTCATTTCTATCTCTTACTAGCTAGCTACTACTTCCATTCTATATTTTATTTTATTTATTAAACCACAACAAAAGAAAAAAAAACCTTAGTGCGTTTTGGTAATTTTTTCCGTTTTCATGGGTAACGTAGGAAGTTCACACAATCGTCGGAGACACGGTGGCGGTGGAAGTGGGCGACGTGTTCATCCTCCGGTGACTCCTCCTCTACAAGAAGCTGCGGCTAACCAATTTGCTCACCCTGCCGCTGCTACACCGTATCAGAATTACCCGAATTACTATCCTCCGCCGGCTACAGTTACGATGCCTTTACCGGCACCGTATGATCATCATCACCGTACGCCGATGGACCCGATATATGGCCGTTATCCGCCACCGCCACCGCCACTGCCACCGGCGCCTTATGTGGAACATCAGAAAGCTGTTACTATTAGGAATGATATTAATATCAAGAAGGAGACACTGAGGATTGAACCTGATGAGGAAAATCCTGGCCAGTTTCTTGTTACGTTTACTTTTGATGCCACTGTTTCTGGGAGGTAACGGTTTTTCTCCCTTATTGGATGATTTAATAAGTTAATTTGTTTTGGTTTATGGTTTGTAACGCATCATGTGAATGTTAACTGTGTGTCTTATGAAAGGTTTCGGTGAGATTGCTGTTAGATCATGTGTTTGCTTTCTTGTTGTATTGCTGTTAGTGTTAACTAGCTTGTACAAGGCCCTCTTTGAGAGCCTGCAAGACAGACTATTGCATAAGGCCCAAAATTTCACAGTTAATTTGTGGTTAAAAATGTCTTATAAAATATTTGTCAGGTTAAATCATAGCTAACCTACACAGGGTTTCAGAAAACTTAAGACGGTTCTGGTTTGGAATTGTGGTGAGTTTGATGAAGTCACAGCGGCAATGCGATCATTGTGGTTTTTGTCAAAATTGTGGTTTTTGGAATGTGAACTGTAATGTAATGAGAGATTTCTAGTAGTTGTGCCAGTGTAGAATAGTTTGATTAACTATTTATGTATTGGCCCAATATGTCATTTTAGCGATCTTAGGAAGGTGGAAAAATGGTACATGACAAGGCTTGCAAATATATTGTTGTGTTTTGTGCGCAATAAGTATATCTATGTGTTGCTCAGGATCAATTTTCTTTGACAATATGGGGAGCTTGATTGGAAAGCAAACTAGGTTGCTGCTAAAGATTGTCAGCATGACAGTTATCGTCATTTTATAATAAACAATACTTAGAAGCGCTATAATAAACAATACTTAGAAGCACTATGTACTCTTTGGTTGTACGTTTGAAGTCATAAACGTGCGTCACATTGCAGAAAAAATGTGGAAAAAGCGAAACTCCGTCCTGTAGCATTATGTTGGTGGGGGTACCCACCGTATTTCCAAACACATACTGTTTCCATTCCTTATTATAAATAAATTTTGACTTTTAAGATTTATTGAATAACTAATGTATCTGGTTTATATATAGACCAGATACCTCATATATTCAATGAATTTAAAAAGCTAAAATTCCCTTATAATAAGGGATGGAAGGATTACTATATTTTGTTTTTTTTTCTTCTTTCTATTTAATGTACCTCTATACTTTGTTATGTTAAAAGCAAAATTCCATTGTGCTATAGCTGTTTTATTTGTTTGATCTAAATGTTTGTTTCTCCTTTTCTCCATAACAGCATCACGGTACTTTTCTTTGCAAAAGAAGGTGACGGGTGTATCCTTACATCGACAAAGGAAAATGTTCTTGCACCGGTTATTATAAATTTCCAGCAAGGTCTTGGCCAGAAGTTTAGACAGCCAGCTGGAACTGGTATCAATTTCTCAATATTTGAGGAATCTGAGTTATTGAAAGTGGGTGACGTAAACGTCTATCCTGTAGCAGTTAAAGCAGATGCATCTTCAGGTGCCGAGGATGGATCAAACGAAACTCCTAAATCTGGTAGTAAAACAAACACAAACAACTCTCAGATAACTCAAGCTGTATTTGAGAAGGAGAAAGGAGAATTCCGGGTGAAGGTTGTTAAGCAGATATTGTGGGTGAATGGAATGAGGTATGAGCTGCAGGAGATATATGGTATTGGAACTTCGGTCGAAAGTGACTTGGATGGGAATGACCCCGGAAAAGAATGCGTAATCTGCTTGTCAGAACCTCGCGACACAACTGTCCTTCCTTGTCGCCACATGGTATTTACAGTTTTCTCTTTAGTGATTTGATTTTGCTTTTTTGATTGACAAAATGATGCTGATGTTAGCCGTTGATATGACTAGTACTAATCTAAATATCTGTTTGTGCTTAAGCTATTTCTATGACAAAAGATGTAATAAAGACATTGTTTTGGATTGGCTTAATGAGCTTCTCTACTCGCATAAACACACGTGAAACTATTTGGGAGAGCTTATGAAAAGATCTTGTGACACGTTCATAAACTTTTTTTCAGTTTATTTTCTTAAGCTCTCTAGGATAGTTTATGAAAACAGTTTGACTTGTTTATCTTTGGTTAAATCAATAGCTCATAAATCACCATATGACAAATGTTTATTCTATAAATTCTTAATTGAGTTGTTTTTTTCAAATAGGGTCTAAGCTATAAGCAGTTTTCATAAGTTTATCTAAACAGTTTCACTTATGCTAATGTTAGCTGATAAATTCAAATAAGTTAATCCAAACACGCCCTTACTCAGTCCTTATTGATACAATTTGGCTGTATGTCTTTCCCTGTTGCAGTGCATGTGTAGCGTATGCGCGAAGGTATTAAGGTTCCAGACAAATAGATGTCCAATCTGCAGACAACCAGTTGAGAGGCTTTTGGAGATCAGAGTTGGGCCTGAGCCCGAGCCCAAGCCCGAGCCCGAGTCCGAGGAGTGAAGTTACGACGTTACTGACAACAGAATTCCTGTACAGTCCAAATGTTACTATAGTTAATGCATTTCACTTATTTAATTTCATGTTTTTTGCAATAATCCAAAAAAATAGAAACTGGAATTAATGCATGACATTCTGTTTATAACATGGATTGGTTGGCATTGCACCTGACTGTATAAGCAAATGCTTCCACCATACTTGTTTGATTTCTCACTTCTAACTTCTAAATGGCTTTTATGTATAATTTAATGCGTTTCTTTTCACCTCTTTTGCTGTCAATTTTATTTTATTATTGTTACTATTTATTTTGGGATAAATTGCACATAAATTCTTCCACTTTTAGGCCTCTTGCAGAAATTTTGTAGTAAAAAGATAAACAATTTTGGCTAACTGGGCAACAATTCATAAAACATTGTTAACAATTTATATTCTAATGCTAACTAATTCAATCTTTTATCTCTCATTACCCACTATCATGTATAAATAAAAACATGAAATTTATGGTTGGTTCATCATACAATTTTGGGAATTGAAGAAATCTAGAACCAGCGTTATCGTGTAGAATTCCAGCGACGTTCTAGAATATGTGTGTATATGCCTCTATCTTCATAATTAGAGTATTAGAGTGGTTGAAACACGCTACTCTTTTTATAAGGAAATTTTATCTCATTCCTCTATCATTATTCTTTTATCTATATTTTTTTAAATATTTAAATTCTACTCTTTTTATTTATCAAATAATTTTATTATTTACTATTTATCATTTTACATCTCTATCAAAGTGTATCGATATGTAATTTTTCTAAAAATTTTTGGTATATAATTTTTCTTTATCAGATAACTTGCAATTAACTTTTCTGATATGTATTTTTTATTCATATAATAACTTGTAATTAAATTTTTCGATATATAATTTTTTTTATCGAATAACTTGAGTTTAGGCAACAATGAAAATTTTTGGCCTAAAGTAAATAAAATTGTGGTCTATTCTAATTGACGTAGTTTTGCAACTTATGAAAAATTGTATAATCCACACATAAAAAGACTGTTGCCTATTGTTTTAGGCAACGATTTTATTTACTTTAGGCCATAGTTTTTTCGACTTAAGAAAAATTGTATATCCCGCCCATGAAAAATCGTTGTCTAATACATTAGTACCGGTTTTTCTAAAACATCCGCAAGTTGTTGGATATTTCGTCCATGAGTAAAAAATCCAGTAGTTATAAAAAGAGTAAAAAATTGAATGGTTGAGATTTTGCCGACACTTTTTTACAATTGTGATTACACCGACCTTTTCGTGTGGTTTATAACGAATATAAAATTGTATTAATAAGGGTCGTCTGTTGTTGAGAATAACATCTAAGAATGTATTTTCTTCAGTTTTTTATTAAGGCAGAAGTGCACTTCAACGAGGCGAAATCTCCCATAAAGTTTCGACTTTCGAAGGACATTGTTAGGTGAGAATATGGATGCAAAGAGGTATAGAAGGGGGAGTTGGATATACCATTTTCCCTTAAGACAATTTCAAAAGCATTTTAGGTTCCATAAACAAAATCAGAGATTTAAGAAATGTGGAAATAAAACTTAAATGAAGGTGAGAAAATACTTAGAAGGGGGGGGGGGGGGGGTTGAATAAGTATATAGAAAATAATTATGGCAATAAAAACACAATGATTTTTATCCTGGTTCGTTGAACTCAACTACTCCAGTCCACCCTATCAAGAGTGATTTGCCTTTCTCCATAAGGACTTAATCCACTATTAATCAAACTGATTACAATAGCAAACACTAAGAGCAATTGTTCTTAGTCTTCTCAAGAACTACTGACCACAACTGGGTCTTCTCAAGGAACTTTTACAATCAAATGTAAAACTAAACAAGTGTTTGAATGCTTCTAAGAAAGATATATCACAACTGTGATTTTACACTTAAGTTTAAGAACGTATGAAATAAATTCAGCAAAGAGAATAATTTGTATGAGAGCTTTTCAATGAATTTCTTTCAATAATCGTCAACTTGAGAAAGATGTTGAAGTCTTGCTTTTATAGGCGCAGAAGTCCAAGACGTTTGCACTTGAAGACCGTGTACTGAAAAGAGCTGTAGCCTTTTTGTCTTCACATCACTTGACCTTTCCTAGAAGTAGAACGTTTAGAGAAATCCTTTTTTCCTGTGTTCTTGTGTCTAGCATAAATGAGGAAAGAGTCGTTTAGCATAACCAACGGATATAACTTTGAATTCTTCTTCAACAAGTTTCTAACTCCCAGCAATTCACATCAGAGCCTAGAGTGATCAGAGTCTTGATGTCTTCAGAATATGTTGTATCAGAGTGTTGCAGCAAGTGTGCTTTAGCGTGAGATTTCATTAGAGCAGAGTTTAGGGATTAGATCCTCAGTACTTGTAGCGTACAGTACTATCAGAGTCTTCTGAAAAACTGTGCTTGAAACTCTTCATACAATGTCTTCAGAATATGCTTCAGATGCTTCTGTAGCTTCTGCTTCAGATCCTTCTGTAGGCAGCGCTCAGAGTCTTCTGTAGGCAGCGCTCAGATTCTTCTAAAAGATGCTTCTGACGCTTCAGAGCCTTGCATAGTTCAACGTTCAGATCCATTTTGCATTCAGAAGAATATTAACTTTAATATCTGCAGCAAAAATACTTGAACAAATTTTAGAGTATATAATTTCTTAATACAAAATTTCGTAAGAGTTATCATCAAAACATAGAGATATAACTAAGAACCAATCTGTGTTCTAACAATCTCCCCCTTTTTGATGATGACAAAAACATAAGAAATTTCATTCAATAAAGATATAATTATAACTCCCCCTGAGATTATGAATCTCCTCCTGAATTGAATACTTAGAAGGAATAGAAACTTCCCTTTTTGCATGAGTATTGTTTACAGAATCAGAGCCTGATTGTTCCAAAAAAAATAGAGCTTGACTTGGATGAACGTTTCAGAATCAGAGCCTGATTGGTTAAAACTTGATCTGGAGATCTCAGAGTTACTTTAAAGAATTTTGTCAGATTTTTCATAAGTTTTGAAATACTAAGAGTTCATGTTAGTTATAATTTGATATATCTGAATTCCATTCAGGTAAAGTTTATTTGAACATTCAGAATTTCATTTTCTCCCCCTTTTTGTCATAATCAAAAAGAAAACTTTAAAAGACAATATAAAAGGAAATAGAGAAAAGATACATTCATGTAGAGAAAACATCAGAGTCATTCATTCAAATAAGTACTCAGACAGAACAGACAAAAACATCAAATAAGAAATTCAAGTACAAGTGCACAAACATCAGATACAGAAAACACAGAACTAGGTTTGTTTGGAAAGAATCATCTTCAGAAGTTGAGTGATCTCAGATGAGGATTCTTCTTGCTTTGACATCCATTTCTCCATGTTCTCATTCTTCTGATCTTGCTTAGCCATCCAGGACTTGATCTCAGATTACCCAGCTTCCAGCACAACAATCTTATCTTCTAAGTCTGGGTTCTCTTTCTTGATCTCAGAAGAAGTAGATGGAGCAGATTCTGATGCAGGAGCAGAGTCAATAACCATTTGAGTTTCAGAGTCTAGAGCCACAGACGCAAAGGGTTTGTCCACAGTTGTCAAAGCCAATGGATTTTCTTCAGAAGTAGATTCTGCAATAGTTTCTGTAGCAGATACTTCAGAAGATGAAGGTACATCCTTAAGAAGCAAAGGTGCAGATCTTTTCATGTTCCATATTGTTGCACCCCAAAATTTGACCAACATTTATTTACCAAGCTTATGTTCACTAGCATGATCATCTGCTTCTCATTGATATGTGGGCAGTAGATCAAAGGGTATGATCACCCAGCAAGAGTTGTATGAGACTATGAAGCTAGCCAAGAAGGTTAGTCAAGTGTTCAAAGGTTGATATCTTTGTCAGAGAACTCAAGAGATCCTCAGAGAGATTGTTTGAAACCAATGTTGTGTGTCTCATAACTTGAGAGTTGTGGGAGCTTCTCAGATGATTCTGAGACTATGAGGATGGACTTGAAGCTTTGAGAAAGCTTATGAGATGTCTTGAAAGCCATCGTGAAGCCTAGAGAGGTCATTGTACAAGGATTCAGAAGATTCAGCCATGAGTGGTGGAATTAGGGTTTGACTGGGTCAACCCTAGGTCAACTAATGATTTGGAGAGGGTTGAGACCTAATCCAAGAGCCATGTGACCATGGAATGATGCATTGAGATGCTATAAGGATGATTCCTAGACCAAATCATCATGATTGAGGAGTTTGAGAAGTTTCAAGTTAGGGTTTCTAAGGCTTGACAGTGTAAAATCCCCTAGTTTGATCCCTATCTTCAAGGCAGTTTAGCTCAAGATGTGATTGTTATCTCATCTTCCCCACAACATGAATGTTGTAGAGCTTGCTCTTAGATTTAATTTGAGTACTAGAAGTCCTTGATAGGATTTGTAGACCTCAAGTTATGACTTTGACAAGTTACAGGTTATCTGAGGTATGTGAATCTGGGTCCTTGAAAGTCACCCAACTTGCATCCAACTTTTGCCCTAGTAGGATGATTCCTATGGACTCTTGGTCAACATGAATGTTGTAGAGCATCTTATTATCTTTCTAGAGAGTACTAGAAGTTTTTGATAGGATTTGTAGAACTCAAGTTATGGCTTTGGCAAGTCAAGGGCATTTTGGTCATTTGGAGGTTATAGGTCATTTCAAGCATAAGGCCATATCTCCTATTTCCAAGCTTCAAATGGAAAAATCTTCAACATCAAACTTGCTTAGAATGATGTTTTAAGGCTAGTAAGGAGGTCATGAGATTTTGAAAAGGCTTGTATCAAAAAATGATAAAAATGGCCTAAAATGGAGGCATAAGTTAAATAAGTTGAAATTGAAAATTGGAAATCCCAAGTTATACATCCAAACCATGTATATAATTGGTCATTTTGACTCTAAAAGACATTCTAAGAACAATGGTTCAGCCACAATTTTGATTTGAGGCCTACATCATAGGGCTGCTTTGGAAATGGCTTACTTGCATCTTAAGGCACCAAAGCAAAACATGAAGAAACTCAATGAACAAGTTAGTTATGCATTGTAACACACCATACATCTCATGTGGGGAGAATTTCAAGTCAGAATTGGTAGTTACAAGGACTATGGCATGATATAGCATATGGTGAGAAGTGAAATCAAAGTATCATGAGATGAGAAGTTCAAATACTCATTGGATTGTTCCAGAAAGTTCTGGACAATTCTAACAAGTTCTATATAATGGTTAGAGCTTGCTCAGATGCAAGGTTGGTGAGAAAAGTGATAAGAGAGAGAGAGAGTGCTATCTTGTTGCTTCCATTGCAAGTCAAGTTCCAATTCTACATTCTTCTTCATTTCCATTCATTCTTTCTATACAAACACACTCCATTGATGATTCTGAAGGTGTGCACATTGATTTGAGAGCAAATCCATGGTGAATTGAAGAGTTGGTGATTGAACTTCCAAGGTAGCAAGTCAGAATCGAATTCTGAGATTGAAGCTTCCTCCATCAAATTTGTTGCAAACAGTAGCAAGATTAGCATCTAAGGAAACTTTCTGAGGAGTTTCGAGGCTTGAAGTGAAGGATTTCACCATCTGTAGATCAAGAATAACCAGATTTGCAAATTCTCCATTACACCATGTTTTATGCATAATTAGGTTAGTTTGTTAGTGTAGAAAGGTTAGAGACACATAGGTGATGGATTCTGGAGAGTTAGAGAGAGTTTAGTGATGATCAACATGATGACACCATTTCTGTTTGACCTTGTATCTTGCTGAATCTTGAGAGATAAGCTTAGTGTGATAGCAAGAATTGTTTAGTGTAACATGAGGAAGAGAATGAGCATCACAATTCCAAGAATGGTGAGTTTTGATTTCTGAGCAAATCTTGAGGTTTGATTCGTGTTTCAAGCTAGATGATGATTCAATGATTGTGAGTGACATGGTTGGATTCAGTGTGGAATTTAGAGTAGATTAGTGTTTTACATTTTGAATTTTTGTGAAGTTTTGAGGAGATACGAGATTGGGGAGGATGAGGTTCATAGCTCTGCAACCATGGCTTTCCCTCCAATTCGTAGGTGCAAAAGGAAGAAGATGAGGTCTCATCCGTTGGATTGCAGTGAGACTCGTTGACTTTGGCAAGATCCAGCGGCCCTGATTTGATTTCATTTGAGAGGGAGTTCTGAGATGCGAAACGCGGGCGTTTCATTTAAGTTTGGTCATGGGCTTAAGTGGAATTTGATGTCCACACCCCCTTCACGAGGCCCATTAGATTTTGAACTGAATTCCATTGCTATTCCCACCGCGTTTTTCTCAATTTCTTTCCCTTTTTTCTTTCTGATTTTCTGATTAATGAATGGGCCTAGCGCGTTTACTTTCTGAACCCCCCATTCTGGGCCCATGCGCGTATTGAACTGCATCTGGTTACTATCTGCACCACATCTCTTCATATTTTCATTTTATTTTCTCCATTTTATTTCAAACTTTGAAAAATCATAATAAATGGAAAAATAATGATTTTTAAGTGGGAATTTTTTCCCCAATTCATATTAACGTCTAGAAAATTATTAAATAAAAATATTTTCATTTCATGCATTTTTAATATTTTTTGTGTATTTTTCATTTTAATTGCTTTTATATTCTTCTATGTTGATACATGAATTTGTAGAATTTTGTTTAGGTAGTTCCCTTAACATTTTTAGGCCATTCTTTTTAGGATAGTTAGATATAAGCTTTAGCTTCCCCCTGGATTTATTCCATAATTTTGTGATGAATTTTAGGTTAGTTTTGATTAGATGACATTAGATTGTGTAGAATTAGGTTAATCCCTAACATAGGTCCATAATAACATTAGAATTTTGGGTTTCAAGGTCAAGTTAGACATTGGGACATATAAGGGTATTAAGGGTAGGTATGTAGGATCCCTTAGAAATTATATTAGGGTTTAATATAGTAGTATACTATTTTTAGATGATTTTTGTAGTTGATGATTGTTTGTGTTGCCCTTGTGGGTTTGTATGTTTGTTTGCTTTGCTTTGTGGGCTTGGAGAGCTTGGTTTTGTTCTAAGGAGCATTGAGGAGCATAGTAGGAGCATTGAGGAGCATTGAGGAGCTTGATAGCTTGACCTTGTTTGTTTTGTTGATTGTTTTAGGGTTAGGGACTAGGAAAAGCTTAGACATAGTTAACTTCTTTCTTAAACATGGATGGTATCTTTCACCTCCATTCCTCCCTATGATTCAAAGTCCTTCCATGGTATACACCTCTCTCCTTTGGAGGGATAAGTGATTGTACCTAGGAAGTAGAACTTTTGAGGGAACCTTTCCTTTGATGTTGAACCCTTATAGGTCACCTTTGGTGGTCAATAAGCAGTTCAATATCCCCAGCTTATCCAGTTAAATGATTTCCTCTGGTTTGATTATCTTGAGAGATGTTGAGCTTGAGTTTGAAGATGAAGACTTCATTGAAGAGTGTTGAAGAGGATGAATCCTTGAGTATTGTCATTCCAGCTGAAGCTTGAAGAGCAGCAAAAGCAAGTTGATACTTGAAGATCCCTGAAGATGGAGTAAAGACTGAAGGAAGAAGTTGACACTTCTAAGTGATTGAAGATTATTCTGAAGAGCTGAAGCTTGAAGAGTGAAGGAAGTTGATACTTACTTTGATGCTTGGAGATCCTGAAGGAATCAAGTTGATACTGGTGGTTGTTAGTGAAGCCTGAAGGTGGAACTGATTAAGGAGCTGAAGCTTGAAGTTGAGAGAGGAGTTGGTCTGCTTTCTTTTCTTTTTCTTTGTTGTATTGATGTGTTTTGTTTGAGTTGCTTGATGCATTACAATAAGTCCATATCTGGGATAGGCAGAGCTTAGGAGCATGATTGCACTAGAGGTTGATTTGCTCCCTCTGCTTGTATTGTTACTGTGTGGCTTTGCTTGCGGGTATTCGGTAGAACCCAGCTCCCTTGCCCATGTGGTTTGTTTGTCTGATGGCATTTTATTTCATTTTATCTGTATGATTGCAGTTTACTGTATTCTTGCTTGATATCATGTTTTATATTTCAGTATGATTACTGTTATTCATTCTGGCTTGAGGTTGAGATGAGCTTGTGGAGGCTGAAGCCCTACACACATTTCCTCCCTCACTTGCATTGCATGCATTTTACTGTTTAAGCTGATGCTTTGTCTGTTTTGGTGTATCATTGACATGATCCCTTAGGACTCTCATTTCCTTGGATAAGGAATTGATGACAGAATTTTAGGTTGAAACCTATGCATGACAACTTCTAGGAGTTCCCTGTTCAAACCTTGACCATAGGATGAATCCATGGCATGACAACAGTAGGACTTGATAGTCTCCCTCCTAGTTGAGCCTGTTCTCTTCTCATCTCAAACAGTTTAAGATACAGTAATCATGAATGATTTCTTTCGTACGTTACGAGCCTTAAGCTATCTGATAAAGGATTGTGGGAGAGTTTCTTTTCCACAGTCTGGATGTTTAGTATGGTACCCTTTGGGTGACATGCGACGCATTCACTCTCAGGTCATAGTCTCTAGTGCGGTTGAAATCGCAAAGACAATAAAAAACACTTCTTTCGTAAAAGACAGGAAATAAACCGTAGTTTCCCGAACTACGTAAGCTCTGATCTATCATACCTGTTGAGAGTACGTAGGCACAATACTGATGTATTGGCGAGCTACCTTCCCCCATAATCCGTCGTAGGTCGAACTACGTTGACTCTGATTTCTCGTTCTCTGATGAGAATACGTAGGCATAAAGTGCGACGCTTTGCCGAGTCATTTTCTTTTCTGTTTTAAGCCAGCCTTGGTAGGTAGATAGATAAAACCAACCCGTCCAGTAAACACAACAAGCATGGATCCCGTCGAGTACGACAGACGTGAGGGGTGCTAATACCTTCCCCTTGCGTAACCGACTCCCGAACCCAGACAACGGTTGCGACGACCTTGTCTTACCCTTTTTTTGTTAGGTTTTTCCGATCGTTTCTTTTCCCGCTCTGAGGGATAAATAACGAAAGGTGGCGACTCTTCTGTTCAGCCGGCGCCGATTTTCGCGCAAGCGACAGCTGGCGACTCTGCTGGGGATCGAACCCAGAATCTCTGGTTCTCCGGTTCCCTATGCGAGTCCATCCTAACGCTTGTATGTTTACTTGTTGGGTTGCGTTTATTTATCGCATTTTACTTCTCGCACTTTATTTCCCGTATTTCATTTTCAGTATAATATGATTATCTGTGTTGTTGTGGGATCGGAGTTCTGATGAGTGAGAAGCCAGACCCAGGCTTGAGTGCACCATAGACTTAGAGTGGAAATTAGTGGGCGCGTGCTTGCTTTGCAGGCACTAGTGTCTCATGAAATCCACGCTCAGACGAGGTTCATCCGGTTGGCTTCTCTTTCAACCCTTTGGGTTGAGACGGTTGCTGGTTTGGTGGATTGTCGACTCTGGGGACCGATCATTTGTGATTCAGCCGAGTGAGGACGCTTCATGAGCTGGTGATGCCACACCTTCTGGGTATCGTATCACCCCTCTTGAATGTCTGTGACGCTGATGAACGCATAGGATGCCGAACTTGAGCCAGTTTAGGTCCATACCTGTGAGCAGGGTTGGGTTTATTGCAGGAAACTGTGACCTTCAGACTACCTGGTTTTCTTGACAGTGAATCAGTTTTGTTGGTACCGGGGTTTCTCAGTTGCAGGTATGTTTGTTCTTGATAGAGCAGGTTTTGATTAGAGGATCTTATCATCAGGTGTATGTCTGTTCTTGATAGAGCAGAGTTTTTGTCATCAGTTGTTTGTTCTTGATAGGGCAGATTTTTGATTGGGGTCTGAAGATCTCATCAGCAGATGTTGTTTGTTCTTGATAGAGCAGATTTTTGAGTGGGGTCTGAAGATCTCATCAGCAGCTGTATGTTTGTTCTTGATAGGGCAAATTTTTTTGATTGGGGTCTGAAGACCTCATCAGCAGATATTTCTTGGTCCTACATCAGAGGTCTTTATCATCAGACATTTGTTCTTGACAGAGCAAAATTATGATCCTATGTATATGGTCCTATCAGATGGTTGTTCTTGGCAGATCAGATTTGTGGTCCGATACCAGGGTTTTCTTCTTATCAGTGTTTGTCCTTGATAGAGCAGGATTATGGTTTTGTTGATACAAAATCTCCACAGCACCAGTTGCCCGGATCTATTATTGCATGATTGAATTTTGCATTAGTTTGCATATTCATTTGCATTTCATTAACGTGTGTCTGTGTTGCAGGTACCATTTTCCCCGATCTAGGATTTCTTGCCTCCTATTGTATTGTTATGGGCTCTCTGAGGAAGACCGTGGCTTACAAGTTCCCTGCCCCTGATATGGTTAAGTTGACTGGTTTGATAGCTCTAGCAGATGATTCTGTGAGGGATGAGTTCAGAAAATCTTACGGCCGGTTGCTCAGTTTGGTGCATAAGCCTTCTGTGTTCGAGTTGAA
The DNA here is from genome assembly GCA_963859935.3 of Lathyrus sativus. Lineage (NCBI taxonomy): Eukaryota > Viridiplantae > Streptophyta > Magnoliopsida > Fabales > Fabaceae > Lathyrus > Lathyrus sativus. Next base: position 442,675,241 of record OZ012740.1, on the reverse strand, counting down.
TGGGCTGCACGCTCTGCTGCAGTTCTACGACCCTCCGCTGAGATGTTTTACTTTTCAGGATTTTGTTCTCGCACCTACGCTGGAAGAATATGCTGATTTTCTAGGTGTGCCTATCAAGAGGCAGATGCCTTTTGTTCACATGGACGCTGAGCCTGATCTGGCTAGTTTAGCTCCTTCACTTCATCTGGACGCCTCTGAGTTAGTATTGACTAGTTGGGACATGGTTCCTGGGTTCTCCTTGCAGTTTCTGGTGGGTAAGGCTCAGCAGTGTGCCAAGGAAGGATGTTGGGTCGCGTTCAATGTCATCCTCGCTCTATGCATATATGGCATCATCCTGTTCCCTAACATGCCCGATTTCGTAGACTTCGATGCATTTCACATCTTTGCTTCAGGGAATCCAGTCCCTACCTTGATAGGAGATGTCTATCACTCAGTCCACTACAAAAACGAGAACAGGAGGGGGAAGAATGTCTCGTGCTGCGTACCCTTGCTGTACAAATGGCTTGAAAGTCATCTGCCCAAGAGGGGTCCTTTTGTCTCGTCTGTAGCCACAGCTGAGTGGCCTGAGCGTCTGATGAGTTTATCTGCAGAGGATGTTGACTGGTTCGAAGGAGATAGGTTGGGTACTGAGGTGATCTTCAGTTGCAGCGGGTTTCCTAATGTGCCTTTGATAGGTAGGAAGGGCTGTATAAACTACAATCCCTCATTGCTGGTTCGACAGTTCGCGTATGCTTTGAGAACTCCGCCGAAGGATGAAGAGGTACAGGAATCTCTGTACCTCACGAGTATTCTAGAGGGGGATCTGTTGTCCAAACTTCAGCGCGCGTGGAATGGTATCAGTAAGCGAGGAAAGCCAGTGCTGGGAAAAAGCAACAATCAAGCCTACCCTCCATATTTGACTTGGATCAGAGCCAGAGTAAATGCTATAGGGATGCCGTTTCCTCATGCCAAGCCAGAAAGCCCTTCAATGATCGAAGAGCCTACTACTGTGCCCATTCATCAGCATAATCAGGTGTTGGCTGAGCGGGATGAATTGAAGCGGGCGAATGAGGAACTAGAGAAGGAATTAGCTCAGCTCCGAAGCGAGAGGAACGAAGTCGTTCATTCTTTCAAAAGGCAAACAGAGTTGGTGAACCAGCTGGGTACAGACCTGACTAAGCAGATAACCGAGCGTGAACGCATGGCTCGAGACTTCAAAGCTGTCAACGACGTACTGGCTACGAAGAAGAAGCACTTGGACGAGGCATATCAGAGGATATCTAAGTTCAACCAGCACTGGAAGGCTTCCCTGGCCACCAGGAAAGAGCGAGAGGATAATCTGATGCTACAGATCTCCAAGCTGGAAGCCCAGGCGAAGGACAGTGAAAAGAGGTTTGATGAAGAAACCGCCCGCAGATACGCCGCCGAAGGCCAGCTCAACAAAGCTCTCGCTAACCTGAAGGAGCCCAAGCTGACCTTTGAGTCCAAGAAGCGGAAATTAGAAGATTGCTTTGGCGAAGGAGCATGGGAAAGTTCGGTTGAAAGACTTCAGTACACCATTGTGCAGAGGGAATTACTCGTCGAGGGGTTGCTCACTCTGCCAGATCATCCAGAGATGAAGGAGTTGTTAGAAGAGTATCGCGCCTGTGGCCGTACTTGACCATTTGTATCCCTTTTGTTTTGATCATTGTTGTATGCTGACCATCACCAGGCTTGTTGGCTGAGGTCACGCTGTTGATTCATCTTGTATTCGCTGATGCTATGTACTTCCTTGATAGGCTTTCTTTATATATGAAATTGTTGTTTCCCTGATTGGACTCGAACTTCTTCTTATTATTATTATCAGCACTGGCACTCAGGCACTAGGATCGGGGGAGATCTCCCAAACACACAGACACACGCATGCATTTGCATTGAGCATGTGCATGACGAGCATTTTGTTGTTTTTCCTAACCCTTTAGTGTTTACAGGTTTTTTCAGGTTTACAAGTGTCCCAGGTTGTTCCCGGTGACTCCAGGATTGATCAGAGACTAATTCACCGTTATCCGACTAGAGCTAATCAAACCAGAATCATGGATCAAGTGCAAACCGATGTTCAGGAGCTCCGCGAAAGGATGGATCACTTCATGAAGCTCATGCAAGTGGTCGCCAACGGCCAGGATCAGCTTAGAACTTTGGTTCAGCCTTTGATCTCCAGGGTTGATAGCAACGGCGTGCTCCACGGTGGGACCGTGCCTACTCCTCCACCAGTTGAAACTCCGCAGAACGGTGTCCCCGTGGCCGGGGGCAACGGCAGTGCTCATGGCAATGTGATGGCCAACATCGGACTCAATACGACGGGCGTCGGTAATGGGAGTCTAGGAGCTAATGTCAATCTTGGGCCGGGCAATGGCAATGCAGGCGTCGGGAATCTGTTTGTGCCTCAGCCATGGCTCGAGGATCATCAGGATGATGTGTTCTCTCAGAAGGGTGCTGAAGGGGAGCTGAACGCTGAAGCGCGGCTTAGATTCAAAGCACTTGAAGATAAAATGAGAGATATTGAGAATCAGAATACTTTGGGCGTTGATATGTCCAAGCTAGGATTGATTGCTGATTTCAAGGTACCTCCTAAGTTCAGGGTACCTGACTTTGAGAAATATAAGGGCACCACTTGCCCTCGTGTCCACCTGAGATCGTATTACAGGAAGATGTCTGCCTATTCGGAGGATGAGAAGTTGCTGATGCACTTCTTCCAAGACAGCCTTTCCGGACCATCCCTCGAGTGGTACATGGGTCTGGAGCCCACTAGCGTGCGCACATGGAAGGATCTCGCTGAAGCGTTTGTGCACCATTACCAGTACAACAACGACTTGGCCCCAAACCGAGTCCAGCTGCAGAACCTATCGCAGAGGAGTAATGAAGGATTTAAGAAGTACGCCCAGCGGTGGCGTGAGTTGGCAGCCCGGGTTCAGCCGCCAATGGTTGAACGCGAGCTCGTGCAGATGTTTGTAGCTACCCTCCCAGGGGTTTACTATGAAAAGTTAGTCAGCGGTATGTCTGGGACGTTCTCAGCTCTCATTATCATGGGCGAGCACGTCGAGAATGGAATCAAGATCGGGAAGATTCAAGGTGAGTCATCCTCAGCCGGAGGAGGTGGAAAGAAACCTTATGCTGGTAAGCAGCGAGAAGGAGAAGCGAGCGCTGTGACCAACGCTCGAAGGAAGGGTAAAGGCCCTCAGCAGCAGATAGCCAGTATAAATATCCCAGCAGCTCCGTAGCAGCAGCAGCAACCGAATCAACAGGGGTATAGAAAGTACCAGAATCGGGCATCTTTGGCAAACTGTCACTTCGAGGCACCGCCCATGTCGTACGCGCAACTCTTGCAGACTTTGCTCCAGCTTCAGTTGGTCCAGAAGAGAACGACGGCTCCCTTGACAGGGGCACCTCCACCAGGGTACGACGCAAATGCCACTTGCGATTTCCACTCAGGGGCACCAGGCCACACAATCGAGAACTGCAAAACCTTCAAGCACAAGGTGCAGGACCTGGTAGATGCCAAGATCATTAACTTCTCCGATAATGTGCCCAATGTCACGAAGAATCCTATGCCGAATCATAGGGGAGGCGGGGTGAACGCCATTATCGAAGAAGAGAGTGCAGATCTGTTGACTGATGTCAGAGACCTAAAGACGCCGCTTAGTTTTGTTAAAGCTAAGTTGTTGAAAAGAGGGTTCTTTCCAGGTTGCGGAGAATTATGTATGGACAGTGCTACACATTCTGATGGATGTGAGCAGCTGGTAGAAGGAATTCAAAGTCTGATGACTGAGGGGATTCTGCAGTTTAGCCGGAGGGCTGAAAGTGGATCAGGAGAGGTAGTGCTGAAGCATGCCGATGAAGTCGCCACCATCACCATCCCTCGCCGGCCAATAACTATTTCGGCGCCCAGACCGCCTACAATCACTATTACCAAAGCTGGGCCGATACCCTTCGAGAGCACTAACGCCGTCCCGTGGCATTATGGGGCTAAAGTCTATTGCAACGGACAGAGGTTGGAGTTAGAGCCGTATGGGTCGACTGTGGAGAACCTCGCAGGAATCAGTGGTATTATTCGCAGCGGAAGAGTATTTGCACCACCAGAGGTCGTAGCGGATAAAGCGGTCAGAGATGATGCAGCCGATAAAGGGAAAAGCAAAGTCGTCGAAGAAGTCCCGTGTGGGGTAGAGAAAGATTTGCTTGTCAAAGATGCCGAGGAGTTTATGAGGTTGATTAAAAAGAGTGACTACAAGATTGTAGATCATCTCCATCAAACGCCCTCAAAGATTTCCATTCTCAACCTGTTGCTGTATTCTGAAGCACACCGCAACGCGCTGCTGAAGGTGTTGAACGCCGCTTATGTACCGCAAGAGATATCGGTGAATCAGCTAGAGGAGGTGGTAGCCCACGTTAATGCTGGCAATGGGCTAGGGTTCACAGACTTAGAGCTGAAGCCAAAAGGGAGGAATCACAATATCGCCCTGCACATCTCGATAGAGTGTAGGGGCACAATCATGTCGCACGTGCTGGTGGACACGGGTTCGTCGCTTAATGTTCTTCCGAAGAAGGCATTAATGAAGTTGGATACTCGTGGAGTGATTTGCACACCCAGTGATCTGGTTGTGAAGGCGTTCGACGGAACTAAACGCCACGTTTTTGGGGAGGTGACCCTGCCGATCCAAGTCGGTCCGGAAACGTTCAACACGGTCTTTTATATTATGGACATCATGCCTGCCTACAGTTGCCTCTTGGGCCGGCCATGGATCCATGCTGCTGGTGCCGTGACCTCCACGTTGCACCAAAAGCTCAAATATGCTGTCGGAGGAAGCATCGTAACCGTTTGCGGCGAGGAGGACATAATGGTGAGCCATTTGTCATCCTTTAAGTATGTTGAAATGGATGGCGAAATCCATGAGACTCTTTGTCAAGCGTTCGAGGCTGTCAAAGTAAAGGACGTGGCCCCTGTGGTCGCAGAAAAGCCAGAGATGAATCTCTCCTCCTTCAAAGAAGCGCGGGCCGTTGTCCAAGCTGGATCCACCCCAGGCTGGGGGCAAATTTTGGAGATACCCAACAAGCAGGATAAGTTTGGGTTGGGATATTCTCCTGGAGCTGAAGCTTCTTCTTCTTCGTCTAGCAGTGCGTCTCGAGGTAAAGGGTCGATCCAATTTACTAGTGGCGGAGTGATTTTCGAAAGCATCAACGCGGCGTCTGAAGACAGCGGGGATAGCGATTGTGATCTCGACTCTTGGATTCATCTAGGCAAGCCAGGCGAGGGCCTCAACAATTGGACCATCAAGGATATCATCCAGACGACAAGTGAAGAGTAATGATTTACTTTTTCCAATCATTGTACAACCCTATGTCCTACCCGGGGCATAGCGGTTTTATTGCCAGGGCCTTGTTGGATTATGTACATGCATTTTGTTAATAAATCAAAGGCGTTTTCTTCGTATTCAAATATTGTGATCTCTGTTATTCCTGTTTTATATTTGTTTTGAAAAACAGTAAAATGGCAATGGGGTTTATGCTAACCTGCATATTCTTGTTTTAAACTTAACCCTTGTTATTGCAGGATCCACATAACAGATGACATCGACTCTGGACCTTCTACGGCTCACTTCGACTTCGATTGCCCGATCTATCAAGCCGAAGAAGAGATTGATGAAGACGAAGACCTTCCTGAAGAGTTGGCCCGCTTGTTGAAACAAGAGGAAAAAGTTATTCTGCCCCATGAGGAGGAGATCGAAATCGTGAACCTGGGTTCTGAAGAGCTCGTCAGAAATGTCAGGATAGGGGCCGCATTGCAGAGTGATGTCAAGCAGAGATTAGTCGAGATGCTAAGAGAGTATAGTGACGTCTTTGCTTGGTCATACGAAGATATGCCCGGACTTGACACGGACATCGTGGTCCACCACTTGCCGCTACGAGAAGATTGCCCTCCCGTTAAGCAGAAGCTTAGGAGGACGAGACCAGATATGGCCGTTAAGATCAAAGAAGAAGTGCAAAAACAACTTGATGCTGGCTTCTTAGCGGTCACCACTTACCTGCCGTGGGTCGCCAACATAGTGTTTGTACCGAAGAAAGACGGTAAGGTACACATGTGCGTCGATTATCGGGATTTGAATAGGGCGAGCCCTAAAGATGATTTCCCGCTGCCTCACATCGATGTGTTGGTCGACAACACAACCCAGTTCTCCGTGTTTTCGTTCATGGATGGCTTCTCCGGTTACAATCAGATCAAGATGGCGCCGGAGGACATGGAGAAAACGACGTTTATTACACCGTGGGGAACGTTTTGCTACAAGGTAATGCCTTTCGGTCTGAAGAACGTAGGGGCCACTTACCAACGAGCAATGGTAACTTTGTTTCATGACATGATTCATCATGAGATTGAGGTCTATGTCGATGACATGATTGCAAAGTCCCAAACGGAGGAAGAGCATCTGGTCAACTTATTGAAGCTTTTTGAGAGGCTTAGGAAGTTCAGGTTGAGGCTGAATCCTAACAAATGTACTTTCGGAGTACGGTCCGGAAAGTTACTGGGGTTTATCGTGAGTGAACGAGGCATCGAGGTTGATCCTGCGAAAATAAAAGCCATTCAAGAAATGCCAGCGCCAAAAACAGAAAAAGAAGTTCGTGGTTTCTTGGTCAGAATAAACTACATTGCAAGGTTTATCTCTTAGCTCACGGCCACTTGTGAACCGATGTTCAAGCTTTTAAAGAAAGATCAGACGATTACTTGGAATGAGGATTGCCAGAAGGCATTCAACAAGATAAAGCAGTATCTTCAAGAACCTCCAATCTTGATACCCCCAGTGGCTGGACGGCCATTAATCATGTACTTGACAGTTCTTGAGAATAGTATGGGGTGTGTTCTCGGTCAGCACGACGAGACGGGCAGAAAGGAGCATGCCATTTACTACTTGAGTAAAAAGTTCACTGACTGTGAATCTCGATACTCGATGCTGGAGAAAACGTGTTGTGCACTAGCCTGGGCTGCCAAACGTCTACGACAGTACATGCTCAATCACACCACTATGCTAATTTCGAAGATGGATCCGATCAAGTACGTCTTCGAGAAACAGGCTCTTTCGGGCAGGATTTCCAGATGGCAAATGGTGTTAACGGAATATGATATTCAGTACGTGTCCCAGAAGGCCATCAAGGGAAGCGTATTGTCTGATTACCTTGCCGAGCAGCCGATCGAGGATTACCAGCCTATGAAATTTGAATTCCCTGATGAGGATATTATGTTTCTCAAAGCGAAGGATTGCGATGAGCCGTTGCCCGACGAGGGGCCAGATAAGAAATCCCAGTGGAAATTGATATTCGATGGGGCGGTTAATTCCTATGGAAGTGGCATCGGGGCTATCATCACGACTCCCCACGGATCCCACATCCCGTTTACTACGAGACTGACGTTTCCAGTCACCAATAATGAGGCGGAGTACGAAGCATGCATCATGGGTCTGGAAGAGGCAATTGATTTGAGAATCAAGAACCTAGACGTATATGGTGACTCAGCGCTTGTAATCAACCAGATTAAAGGGGAGTGGGAGACTCGTCAATCGAATTTGGTGACGTACATGAATTATGCCAGAAGGCTACTTCCGTTCTTCGATCGAGTGGAACTCCATCATGTGCCCAGAGCAGAAAATCAGATGGCTGATGCCTTAGCCACGTTGGCTTCAATGTATAAAGTCAATTTTTGGAATGAGGCTCCAAGAATTGTCCTTTCCCATCTTGATAGACCGGCATTCGTCTTTGCAATCGAGGAAGCCGCCGACGGCAAGCCATGGTTCCACGACATCCAGACTTTCCTTATGACTAAGGAGTATCCTGCGGGTGCATCAACCCAGGATAAGAAGACTCTGAGGAGGCTGTCTGGAAACTTTTATCTCAATCCTGATGGAGCGTTGTATAAGAGAAACCACGATCTCGTGCTACTCAGATGTGTAGATGAGAAAGAGGCGAGTATGCTCATGGAAGAAGTCCATGAAGGCACGTTTGGTACGCACGCCGGCGGGCATGCTATGACAAGAAAAATCCTGAGAGCAGGATACTACTGGCTGACGATGGAATCAGATTGCTTTAAATTCGCGAAGAGATGTCATAAATGCCATATTTATGCTGATAAAGTTCATGTGCCGCCGTGCCCGTTGAATGTCATGTCCTCCCCGTGGCCGTTCTCCATGTGGGGTATCGACATGATAGGCAAGATCGAGCCCACTGCGTCTAACGATCATCGCTTCATTCTGGTAGCTATCGACTACTTCACCAAGTGGGTGGAGGCAGCCTCGTATGCTAATGTGACCAAGCAGGTAGTGGCTAAATTCATAAAGAGGGACATCATCTGTCGTTACGGAATTCCCGAGCGGATCATTACTAATAATGGTTCGAATCTGAATAACAAGATAATGAAGGAGCTGTGCCAGAGTTTCAAGATTGAACACCACAACTCATCTCCTTACCGGCCGAAGATGAATGGCGTCGTTGAAGCGGCCAACAAGAACATAAAGAAGATTGTTCAGAAGATGGTTGTGACCTACAAAGACTGGCACGAGATGCTGCCATTCGCATTGCACGGTTATCGTACAACGGTACGTACTTCAACCGGGGCAACTCCTTTCTCCTTGGTGTACGGTATGGAAGCTGTCCTACCGTTAGAAGTGGAGATCCCTTCTTTGCGAGTTTTGGTTGATGTGAAACTCGACGAGGCAGAATGGATTACGAACCGACTGAACCAACTCAGCCTGATGGACGAGAAGAGGTTAGCATCAATTGCATTTGGTCATTTATACCAGAGCCGAATGAAGAAAGCTTATGATAAGAAGGTGCGTCCTAGAAGCTTTCAGACGGGTGATCTCGTCCTGAAGAAGATTCTTCCTCCACACTCCGATCATCGAGGCAAGTGGACTCCGAATTACGAAGGTCCGTACGTCGTCAGCAAGGTCTTCTCGGGAGGAACTTTGTTGTTATCCATGATGGATGGTGAAGATTTTGCATCCCCGGTGAACGCGGACACAGTTAAAAAATACTTTGCTTGAAAGTGACCCGCTGGACAAAAAAGGAGAGTCCAGGCAAAAAAGGGGCATCCCGGCGAACCAAAAACAGAATAAAAGGTTCGGGCAAAAATTAGGGATATAAATTGAAAAAATGTACACCCGCGAAGTCGAAAACCTACACGGGGCGGCTTCGGCAAAAAAGGGTATCCCGGTGAACTGAAAACCCGCAAAGGGCGGTTCACGCAAAAGTTAGGGATTTGAAAAAGCAAATGACTGCGTTCTACGTGTGAACTTTCATTGTTTAGTGGTTCGGAAGACCTGAGGGCCGTTCATCTGAATCAATCTCTTCCGAAGCTGAAGCGTCGGAGAAGTATCGAAGTCGAGTGGGTCATAGAAGGATCAATTCATGGTGTTCGTCTACGCCTCGTTGCCGACATTTGTATATACTGATGTATATTTATGTTTTTTTTTGCGCGGCTTCCTCATTCCAGGAGCTTGCATCTGTTGTAAAACATTCTTACCCGTTCAGGGGTTCGTTATCAATAAAATGTATACTATTCGGCAATTTTGTTTGTCTGTTTAGCATTTATCTGTTTTGTTTGCGAAAAAGAACGCCGATGTTTTTGATAAAATGTGCATACATAAACTTACGGGCCTAGGCCACTGATTGTTGAAACAATTAAATACTTGAACGTTGTCACGATATAATAACCTTGATAGGTCCCTTTGAGAAGGGTATCTTGTCTGTTTGTTTGTGTTGTTACAGGTGTAGCTTATTCCAGGCAGTGCGCCGTGCGCATCCCGAAGCAGGATGATTCCTCCTTCTCCAGCAGAGTTCAGTAGCCTCTCCCCGCAGAGTCTGAACACGAGATAATGAGCATTGATATGTCTCCCCAGGCAGAGATGATTCTCTTCCCTAATCAGATGCGTCCTGAAGGAACGTCATCTCCTCAGCTGAGTCAGGCGCCGAAGTGCGTGTTCATCCCCCAGCACCGGGTCACAAGTGCAGGTTTCGTAGGAAACTATTCGTACGCCGAAGTATGCAGCAGCTGATGGTGCCAGACTAAAGTCTCTAGCGGAATTGAAATTCCCCACTAGAGTTGTACTCTCCCCCGAAGTCGGATGATTCCTTCTCCCCTAGCGGAATTAAGATTCCCCACCAGAGTCGTATTCTCCCGACAAGCAGAATGATTTCTCCTTCCTGAGCCGAGTTTGCAGATCCCCAAGAGAGCCGAGTCCTTGGAAGCTGCCCAAGCCATGATTATTTTTTCCCCCTAGTGGAAGGTTGAACAGCCGAAGTTGTTTCCCCACAGAGTCGTTATCTCCAAAGAAGTAGCCGAGAGGGCCATGCAGTTTATTTCCGCGATTGACATCGCCTTCCCTCAGCAGGTCCAAGTTCTCGTAGAGCTTCTTTCCCCTGCAGCAATCAACTGAAGTTGCGTCCCCTGCGGAGTCCAATTGAGATTGGCGTGACCATGTTCTCCTCAGCGGGATGATTCCTCTATCTGAGTAGTTATTTCTCCTTGACAGGAGGATTCCCCCTTCAGCATTTATTTTGCTGACGGGATCGCATCATTGTGCATGATTGCATAGCATTTATCATAAACGCATAGCATTTCCACCGTGTGGAGCATTGCGCCATTGCCGAAGCATATGCATAATAAACATGATCTAGGTTGTTACCGTTCTTGTTTTGCAGGTGTTCCGCCGCAGAATCGATTGCTTAGGATGATTCCTGACATTCCCCCCAACGAAGCCGCTTGCTCAAGATGATTCTTGAGGTCTCCAGCGAAGTCTTCGGTTCAAGATGATTCTTGAATTCCCCAGCAGGGTCGTTTGCTTAAGATGATTCTTAAGACCCCAGCGCAGTCACCAGAGTTGGTCGCTCAAGTTGATACTTCGAGCCCCCAGTGAAGGTTGCCCAGGATGATTCCTGAGGCCCCAAGAGAGCCGAATCCTTGGAAGCTGCTCAAGCCATGATTGGTTTTTCCTCAGTAAAGGTTGCCCAGGATGATTCCTGAAATCCCCAACAGAATGTTTGCTCAGGATGATTCCTGAAATCTCCAGGTTGGTTATCGGTTCAAGATGATTCTTAAAGGTCCCCGACGAAGTTATTTGTCCAAGATGATTCTTGAAGTCCTCAGCAGAGTTGATCCATCCAGAATGATTTCTGGACCCCCAGAGCGGAGTTACTTGATAGTTCTCCAGAATTCCCAGCGGCGAAGCGTCATCCCCGGCAGGTTTCTAACGGCGAAGTTGAAACCTCCCTTGAAGACTCCATGATTGAAGTCCGACCGTGTTAATGAAGCAGTTCTCTCAGCTGATGCGGAGTGCCTGATGGCAGAGGTTTAGATATTCCCAGTTGGCTCATGATTGACCAAGAATTCTATTCCCGACTTGCTGACGAAGTCCGACTGATGCCCGACAGTAATGCGGAATGCCTGATGGCATGATCAACCTGATGGTTGAAGTTCGGCTGATGCCCGACAGTTTTCTTGGAATGCCTGATGGCATGATCAACCTGATGGTTGAAGTCCGGCTGATGCCCGACAATTTTCTTGGAATGCCTGATGGCATGATCAACCTGATGGTTGAAGTCCGGCTGATGCCCGACAGTTTCTTTGAATGCCTGATGGCATGATCAACCTGATGGTTGAAGTCCGACTGATGCCCGACAGTTTCTTTGAATGCCTGATGGCATGATTGACTATGTATTACCAGTTACCGTGTGACCAATTCTCCAGCTAGTTGCCGTGCAGCTATTATTTCAGTGTTCGAAGATTCGTTCCCGCCAGAGTACCGTGTACTTGTGCAGTTGGAAAATTTTCGGGTTTATCGGTATTCAACCGTCTCGCACCTTGATTGGATGAGAGCCGTTCGCTCCTCACCCAGTCAGGTTCAAGCCGTTTGAATAGGGGCAGCTGTTGCACCCCAAAATTTGACCAACATTTATTTACCAAGCTTGTGTTCACTAGCATGATCATCTGCTTCTCATTGATATGTGGGCAGTAGATTAAAGGGTATGATCACCCAGCAAGAGTTGTATGAGACTATGAAACTAGCCAAGAAGGTTAGTCAAGTGTTCAAAGGTTGATATCTTTGTCAGAGAACTCAAGAGATCCTCAGAGAGATTGTTTGAAACCAAGGTTGTGTGTCTCATAACTTGAGAGTTGTGGGAGCTCCTCAGATGATTCTGAGACTATGAGGATGGACTTGAAGCTTTTAGAAAGCTTATGAGATGTCTTGAAAGCCATCATGAAGACTAGATAGGTCATTGTACAAGGATTCAGAAGATTCAGCCATGAGTGGTGGAATTAGGGTTTGACTGGGTCAACCCTAGGTCAACTGATGATTTGGAGAGGGTTGAGACCTAATCCAAGAGCAATGTGACCATGGAATGATGCATTGAGATGCTATAAGGATGATTCCTAGACCAACTCATCATGATTGAGGAGTTTGAGAAGTTTCAAGTTAGGGTTTCTAAGGCTTGACAGTGTAAAATCCCCTAGTTTGATCCCTATCTTCAAGGCAGTTTAGCTCAAGATGTGATTGTTATCTCATCTTCCCCACAACATGAATGTTGTAGAGCTTGATCTTAGATTTAATTTGAGTACTAGAAGTCCTTGATAGGATTTGTAGACCTTAAGTTATGACTTTGACAAGTTACAGGTCATCTGAGGTATGTGAATTTGGGTCCTTGAAAGTCACCCAACTTGCATCCAACTTTTGCCCTAGTAGGATGATTCCTATGGACTCTTGGTCAACATGAATGTTGTATAGCATCTTATTATCTTTATAGAGAGTACTAGAAGTACTTGATAGGATTTGTAGAACCCATGTTATGGCTTTGGCAAGTCAAGGGCATTTTGGTCATTTGGAGGTTATAGGTCATTTCAAGCATAAGGCCATATCTCCTATTTCCAAGCTTCAAATGGAAAAATCTTCAACATAAAACTTGCTTAGAATGATGTTTTAAGGCTAGTAAAGAGGTCATGAGATGTTGAAAAGGCTTTTATCAAAAAATGATAAAAATGGTCTAAAATGGAGGCATAAGTTAAATAAGTTGAAATTGAAAATTGGAAATCCCAAGTTATACATCCAAACCATGTCATATAATTGGTCATTTTGACTCTAAAAGACATTATAAGAACAATGGTTCAGCCACAATTTTGATTTGAGGCCTACATCATAGGGATGCTTTGGAAATGGCTTACTTGCATCTTAAGGCACCAAAGCAAAACATGAAGAAACTCAATGAACAAGTTAGTTATGCATTGTAACACACCATACATCTCATGTGGGGAGAATTTCAAGTCAGAATTGGTAGTTACAAGGACTATGGCATGAGATAGCATATGGTGAGAAGTGAAATCAAAGTATCATGAGATGAGAAGTTCAAATACTCATTGGATTGTTCCAGAAAGTTCTGGACAGTTCTAACAAGTTCTATATAATGGTTAGAGCTTGCTCAGATGCAAGGTTGGTGAGAAAAGTGATAAGAGAGAGAGAGTGTTATCTTGTTGCTTCCATTGCAAGTCAAGTTCCAATTCTACATTCTTCTTCATTTCCATTCATTCTTTCTATACAAACACACTCCATTGATGATTCTGAAGGTGTGCACATTGATTTGAGAGCAAATCCATGGTGAATTGAAGAGTTGGTGATTGAACTTCCAAGGTAGCAAGTCAGAATCGAATTCTGAGATTGAAGCTTCCTCCATCAAATTTGTTGCAAACAGTAGCAAGATTAGCATCTAAGGAAACTTTCTGAGGAGTTTCGAGGCTTGAAGTGAAGGATTTCACCATCTGTAGATTAAGAATAACCAGATTTGCAAATTCTCCATTACACCATGTTTTATGCATAATTAGGTTAGTTTGTTAGTGTAGAAAGGTTAGAGACACATAGGTGATGGATTCTGGAGAGTTAGAGATAGTTTAGTGATGATCAACATGATGACACCATTTCTGTTTGACCTTGTATCTTGCTGAATCTTGAGAGATAAGCTTAGTGTGATAGCAAGAATTGTTTAGTGTAACATGAGGAAGAGAATGAGCATCACAATTCCAAGAATGGTGAGTTTTGATTTCTGAGCAAATCTTGAGGTTTGATTCGTGTTTCAAGCTAGATGATGATTCAATGATTGTGAGTGACATGGTTGGATTCAGTGTGGAATTTAGAGTAGATTAGTGTTTTACATTTTGAATTTTCGTGAAGTTTTGAGGAGATACGAGATTGGGGAGGATGAGGTTCATAGCTCTGCAACCATGGCTTTCCCTCCAATTCGTAGGTGCAAAAGGAAGAAGATGAGGTCTCATCCGTTGGATTGCAGTGAGACTCGTTGACTTTGGCAAGATCCAGCGGCCCTGATTTGATTTCATTTGAGAGGGAGTTCTGAGATGCGAAACGCGGGCGTTTCATTTAAGTTTGGTCATGGGCTTAAGTGGAATTTGATGTCCACACCCCCTTCACGAGGCCCATTAGATTTTGAACTGAATTCCATTGCTATTCCCACCGCGTTTTTCTCAATTTCTTTCCCTTTTTTCTTTCTGATTTTCTGATTAATGAATGGGTCTAGCGCGTTTACTTTCTGAACCCCCCATTCTGGGCCCATGCGCGTATTGAACTGCATCTGGTTACTATCTGCACCACATCTCTTCATATTTTCATTTTATTTTCTCCATTTTATTTCAAACTTTGAAAAATCATAATAAATGGAAAAATAATGATTTTTAAGTGGGAATTTTTTCCCCATTTCATATTAACGTCTAGAAAATTATCAAATAAAAATATTTTCATTTCATGCATTTTTAATATTTTTTGTGTATTTTTCATTTTAATTGCTTTTATATTCTTCTATGTTGATACATGAATTTGTAGAATTTTGTTTAGGTAGTTCCCTTAACATTTTTAGGCCATTCTTTTTAGGATAGTTAGATATAAGCTTTAGCTTCCCCCTGGATTTATTCCATAATTTTGTGATGAATTTTAGGTTAGTTTTGATTAGATGACATTAGGTTGTGTAGAATTAGGTTAATCCCTAACATAGGTCCATAATAACATTACAATTTTGGGTTTCAAGGTCAAGTTAGACATTGGGACATATAAGGGTATTAAGGGTAGGTATGTAGGATCCCTTAGAAATTATATTAGGGTTTAATATAGTAGTATACTATTTTTAGATGATTTTTGTAGTTGATGATTATTTGTGTTGCCCTTGTGGGTTTGTATGTTTGTTTGCTTTGCTTTGTAGGCTTGGAGAGCTTGGTTTTGTTCTAAGGAGCATTGAGGAGCATAGTAGGAGCATTGAGGAGCATTGAGGAGCTTGAGAGCTTGACCTTGTTTGTTTTGTTGATTGTTTTAGGGTTAGGGACTAGGAAAAGCTTAGACATAGTTAACTTCTTTCTTAAACATGGATGGTATCTTTCACCTCCATTCCTCCCTATGATTCAAAGTCCTTCCATGGTATACACCTCTCTCCTTTGGAGGGATAAGTGATTGTACCTAGGAAGTAGAACTTTTGAGAGAACCTTTCCTTTGATGTTGGACCCTTATAGGTCACCTTTGGTGGTCAATAAGCAGTTCAATATCCCCAGCTTATCCAGTTAAATGATTTCCTCTGGTTTGATTATCTTGAGAGATGTTGAGCTTGAGTTTGAAGATGAAGACTTCATTGAAGAGTGTTGAAGAGGATGAATCCTTGAGTATTGTCATTCCAGCTGAAGCTTGAGGAGCAGCAAAAGCAAGTTGATACTTGAAGATCCCTGAAGATGGAGTAAAGACTGAAGGAAGAAGTTGACACTTCTAAGTGATTGAAGATTATTCTGAAGAGCTGAAGCTTGAAGAGAAAAGGAAGTTGATACTTACTTTGATGCTTGGAGATCCTGAAGGAATCAAGTTGATACTGGTGGTTGTTAGTGAAGCCTGAAGGTGGAACTGATTAAGGAGCTGAAGCTTGAAGTTGAGAGAGGAGTTGGTCTGCTTTCTTTTCTTTTTCTTTGTTGTATTGATGTGTTTTGTTTGAGTTGCTTGATGCATTAGAATAAGTCCATATCTGGGATAGGCAGAGCTTAGGAGCATGATTGCACTAGAGGTTGATTTGCTCCCTCTGCTTGTATTGTTACTGTGTGGCTTTGCTTGCGGGTATTCGGTAGAGCCCAGCTCCCTTGCCCATGTGGTTTGTTTGTCTGATGGCATTTTATTTCATTTTATCTGTATGATTGCAGTTTACTGTATTCTTGCTTGATAGCATGTTTTATATTTCAGTATGATTACTGTTATTCATTCTGGCTTGAGGTTGAGATGAGCTTGTGGAGGCTGAAGCCCCACACACATTTTCTCCCTCACTTGCATTGCATGCATTTTACTGTTTAAGCTGATGCTTTGTCTGTTTTGGTGTATCATTGACATGATCCCTTAGGACTCTCATTTCCTTGGATAAGGAATTGATGATAGAATTTTAGGTTGAAACCTATGCATGACAACTTCTAGGAGTTCCCTATTCAAACCTTGACCATAGGATGAATCCATGGCATGACAACAGTAGGACTTGATAGTCTCCCTCCTAGTTGGGCCTGTTCTCTTCTCATCTCAAACAGTTTAAGATACAATAATCATGAATGATTTCTTTCGTATGTTACGAGCCTTAAGCTATCTGAGAAAGGATTGTGGGAGAGTTTCTTTTCCACAGTCTGGATGTTTAGTATGGTACCCTTTGGGTGACATGCGACGCATTCACTCTCAGGTCATAGTCTCTAGTGCGGTTGAAATCGCAAAGACAATAAAAAACACTTCTTTCGTAAAAGACAGGAAATAAACCGTAGTTTCCCGAACTACGTAAGCTATGATCTCTCATACCTGTTGAGAGTACGTAGGCACAATACTTATGTATTGGCGAGCTACCTTCCCCCATAATCCGTCGTAGGTCGAACTATGTTGACTCTGATTTCTCATTCTCTGATGAGAATATGTAGGCATAAAGTGCGACGCTTTGCCGAGTCATTTTCTTTTCTATTTTAAGCCAGCCTTGGTAGGTAGATAGATAAAACCAACCCGTCCAGTAAACACAACAAGCGTGGATCCCGTCGAGTACGACGGACGTGAGGGGTGCTAATACCTTCCCCTTGCGTAACCGACTCCCGAACCCAGACAACGGTTGCGACGAACTTGTCTTACCCTTTTTTCGTTAGGTTTTTCTGATCGTTTCCTTTCCCGCTCTGAGGGATAAATAACGAAAGGTGGCGACTCTTTTGTTCAGCTGACGCCGATTTTCGCGCAAGCGACACATATCATGGTTCTGGCAGTCTCAGCAAATCTGAGTTTCGCATCATTAGAACAGACATTCTTCAAATTTGAAGCAACAATATTGAATCTGGTAATGAAGCTATTCCAGATAGCATCAGATTCAGCTGAGTTCATGGTTGACAAGCATCTTTTCTTCACAGATCATAAATTCATCTTTATTTCTTTCATAAAATTTACAAATAAATTATCAACATTTAGCCTAGTTTTTGGTTTAAGAAGGGTTTCCAAAGTGAATGGCTTGGATTGAATTGGTGGAGGTGGTATGGTAAATTTTGGAATGATGATCAGAGGGCAAGGATAAGCTGGTTTCTTTTGAGCAGGCATAATGCGAAAGAATGGTTTGATTTTCCGAATGGATGGGATGATAGCTATTGGATTTGCAAAGTAAGGAACAAAAGTTGATGGGTTTGGTTTTGGTGTTGGTGTTGGTTCAGAAATGATAGCTTCAAATGAAATAGGTGGATCTGGTTGTTTAGATTCATACTCTCTGAGAGAGGGGGGTGAGCTAACATCTGGATGAACATCAGATTCAGATGAATCAGATGAGGTGGTTGAGTGACAGGAAGTGAAAGATATATCAAACATGATTTTCAGGGGTTGGACGTCCAGAGCCTCAGAATCAGATACGTTTGACTCAGTAGGTTTGGATTGATCTGGTTGAGGATTAGAAGGTATGGATTTTGGTGGTTCAGATATAACTGGTTCAGATGGTGTTGGTTCAGGTACAGAGGTTTGTTGAATTTCAGGTTGTTGTTGTGTTGGAATTGGTTCTACTGGTTTTGTTATTTGTGGTTCAGATTGAGGAGTGTTAGATGATTGTAATGGTGTTGTGGGAACCGGATCAGATGTTGTAGGTGGTTCAGATGTTTGAGATGGACAAGAAGTGGTTTGAGTTTGAGAAGGAGGGGGTTTTGGAACAGAACTAATAGTTGATAAATCTACTGCAATTTCAGAAATAGAAGGTAAATATGTTTTAGTACCTCTTATATTGATGTGTTTGGTAGGAACAGAAGGAGCTTCTCCAAAAGCTTTTCTCTTTATCTGCTTTTGTGGTTTTTCAGCAACTTTCTGTTTCTTCTGAGCAACAGCTTCTTCTGCCTCTAACTGTCTTCTTTTCTTCATATTTTCCTCATAAACATCTAGGATAGGTTCCCTTGCACGTATCAGAATATCAGCAGGTACAGGTGTTCCATCTGCTTTGCACAAGTCAATGTACCTAAGAATAATATCTCTAGGTTCCTCAGCACCAAAGATAGGAAAATCTTTAACAGGAATCCTCCTCTGACTGACTTCTGCAATATTCAGCTTTTTAGGAGCAGTTGTGAGTTCATCCACAACTCTTAGCCTCTGCAGACTCTTTCCATTCAAAGGTTTTCCAACTATTGATTCAAGTTCTTCTTTCACTCCAGCTTCATGTAGAGCAGCTACCAGACCATTCTCCGTCAGAATGTCTGAAATTAATCTTCCAAAAGGTATCTACGTTCTGATCTTCCGACCCTTTGTCTTGACAGTTTCTCTGGATGCATTAATGTGATTCCACAGATGCATGAAGAGAATGTGTGGCAGATCCACTTTAGTACTCTGACTTAAGCAGTACATGAAATAAAGTTGTTTATTGTTCACATAATCTGGAGAATTTGTGGATTTTCTGTGGTTGATGCAGCCCAGAAAAATCTTTGCCCAGATTTTGTAATCAGGTTTCAGATCCTTGAACTTATTGGAGGCTTGTCCAGATGAAATAACTTCAGCATAAACTTCTTCCATTTCAACATGCCCAACTGGCAGATGAGAAACTCCATCAGCTTCCTCATACCCAATGAGTTTTCTGATAAGATCTTCAGTGATTATAATCTCTTTTCCCAGAACAGAAGAGATGATGGATTTTGGGTATACTGATGCGTGAATCCAAAATTCCTTCACTAAGTTTGGATAAACAAGTCCAAACAATCTATCAAAATATTTTACCCAGCCTTGAGCATCAACGATAGGATGTAAATTAAAACCATTTTCAGCCAAGGAATCAAATTCCACCATTGATTCACATAACACTTCAAGCTTATCAACTGGGGTTAACAAAGTTCTCTCATGTTCCTTAAAGGGAGTAGCACCCACATTTGATGATGAAACTGCAGCCATAGACGATTGGAACTGAGCTGAGGTTGAAGATGAGGTGGCCATTATTGAAGATGATGAAGGTTTAGGGTTTAGATGAAGGCTAAAGAGCAAACAGAAATGCATATACGTGTTTGTGAAAAGTGAAAAGGGTGAAATGGTGAGATTTTGTGGTATATATAGAAAGAAATTAGGGCACACAAACAGACACACATTCAACATGTTCTCAATTAGCAATTAATGGCATTTAATGAAAAGAATAATAATCATTTTAAAGCATTAATTGATTCTGACAATTTGGGGGGAAAATCAAGAAATTAACTATTCAATACCTCAAATGTCTCTTCAGTATTGTGCACGTCATCTTTTCAGATTCTGAGTGACACGTGTTTGCTTGCATGTGCTTCTGAATTCTCTTTGAGAAATGAAATGTTAGCCAACGTTCAGATCCTCTGAGACTTGTTAGTTCAGATACACATAGAAATAATCATTCAAGAAATCAAATAACTGACAAATGAAATACTTCAGATTTTTAAACATTTTGCATCTGAGAAGTTTGCTTCTGATAAATATTATTCTGGATAAAATTCCATACCAATATTTTTCAGAATAAACTTGAACCTATCTTCAGCAAGGGGTTTTGTGAAAATATCAGCCCATTGATAATCTGTATCAACAAAGTCTAATTTTATAATACCCTTCTGAACATAGTCTCTGATGAAGTGATGTTTAATTTCTATATGTTTTGCCTTAGAGTGTAAAATGGGGTTTTTAGACAAACATATAGCAGAAGTATTATCACAGAATATAGAAACATTACTCTCAAAGATCTGATAGTCTTCTAGCTGACTTTTCATCCAGAGCATCTGTATGCTACATCCAGCAGCAGCAATATATTTTGCCTCTGTAGTTAATAGCGCAATTGTAGGTTGTTTCTTGCTGTACCAGGAGATTAAATTTCTTCCTAGAAGTTGACAACTTCCAGAAGTACTTTTTCTTTCCACTCTGTCTCCAGCGTAATCAGCGTC
Organism: Lathyrus sativus; assembly: GCA_963859935.3. Taxonomy (NCBI): domain Eukaryota; kingdom Viridiplantae; phylum Streptophyta; class Magnoliopsida; order Fabales; family Fabaceae; genus Lathyrus; species Lathyrus sativus. The sequence continues at coordinate 442,654,804 of OZ012740.1, read as the reverse complement.
ACAGAATCCAACTAGTTTAAATTCATTAGAACTTCTGTAACACAAACCCACATTAGAAGTACCTTTCAGATACCTTAGAATCCTCTTAACAGCTGTTAAGTGTGATTCTCTAGGATCTGATTGGAATCTTCCACACAAGCATACACTGAATAAAATGTCAGGTCTAGAAGCAGTTAAGTAGAGAAGAGATCATATCATACCTCTGTAGAGTTTCTGATTTACTTTCTTACTTACCTCTTCCTTACCAAGAGTACTTGTTGGATGCATAGGAGTCTTTGCCATCTTACTATCAATCATGTTGAACTTCTTCAGAAGCTCTTTAACATATTTGGTCTGATGAATGTAAGTGCAGTCTGGAGTCTGGTTGACTTGAATTCCCAGAAAGAATCTCAATTCTCCCATCATGCTCATCTCAAATTCAGCCTGCATACATTGAGAAACTCCTTTCCCAGCATAACATTGATAGATCCAAATATAATATCATCCACATATATTTGACAAATTAATAGATCTTTCTTAAATGTTTTACAAAAGAGTGTTGTGTCCACTTTGCCTCTGATAAATTTTTTCTCCAGAAGAAAATTACTTAATCTCTCATAACAAGCTCTTGGAGCTTGTTTTAAACCATAAAGAGATTTCTTTAGTTTAAAAACATGTTCTGGAAATTTTTCACTTTCAAAACCAGGAGGTTGGTGAACATAGACTTCTTCTTCTATAATTCCATTTAAAAAGGCACTCTTAACATCCATCTGATATAGAGTGATGTTATTTTGTGCAGCAAAGGAAATAAGTAAACGAATAGACTCTAACCTGGCTATAGGAGCATAAGTCTCTGTATAATCAATTCCTTCTTGCTGGCTATAACCTTGAGCAACAAGCCTTGCTTTGTTTCTTTCAACTTCTCCTTTTTCATTCAACTTATTTCTGAAGACCCATTTAGTTCCAATTATGTTGAATCCTTTTGGTCTTGGAACCAAATCCCAAACGTCATTTCTTGTGAACTGATTGAGCTCTTCTTGCATGGCAATTATCCAGTCATTGTCTTGCAGAGCTTGATCAACAGAAGTTGGTTCAATAACTGACACCAACCCAAATAATGACGCTTCAGATGATCTGAGATAGGATCTTGTTCTTATAGGGTCATCTTTCTTTCCAATGATCACATCCTCTAGGTGAGAGGCCTTGATTCTGGAAGATGATCCTCTAATAGTTGATTCTTCAGAAATATTCAAGTTGTTCATTTGAGAAGCTAAAGAAATTGCATCTGGCGTTGCTTCCGGTTCCTTCACTTGAACTTTTTCTACCTCTGAGCGTTCAGAGTCTGTGAGAATTACTTCTCTATCTGCAGAACTTTCAAACCGCTTTGGCTTTTGAATGCCAAGCTTATCATCAAATCTAACATGTATAGATTCTTCCACAATCTGTGTTTCAGTATTGTATACTCTGTAGCCTTTAGAGCATTCAGAATACCCAAGCATGAAACACTTCTGTACTTTAGAATCAAACTTGTTAAGATTCTCTTTAGTGTTCAACATATAACATATACATCCAAAAGGATGAAAATAAGAAATGTTGGGCTTTCTGTTCCTCCATAATTCATAGGGAGTCTTTTCCAGAAGAGGTCTTACAGACACTCTGTTCTGAATGTAACAAGCTGTGTTTATTGTTTCTACCCAAAAATGATTTGCCAGATTAGTCTCGTTGATCATGGTTCTGGCCATTTCTTGCAGAGTTCTATTTTTCCTCTCTACAACTCTATTCTGTTGTGCAGTTCTAGGGCAGGAGAAATCATGAGCAATGCCATTTTCATTAAAATATTTTTCAAAATATTTGTTTTTAAATTCGCCACCATGATCACTTCTGACTTTAACAATTTTAAAATCTTTTCATTCTGGACTTGTTTGCAGAAGTCAAAGAACACAGAATGTGACTCATCCTTGTGTTTTAGGAATTTCACCCATTTCCATCTGCTATAGTCATCAACAATGACTAATCCATACTTCTTGCCTCTGATGGATGCAGTTTTCACTGATCCAAACAGATCAATGTGAAGTAATTCTAATGGTTTTGAAGTTGAAACAACATTTTTAGTTTTAAAAGAAGATTTTGAAAATTTTCCTTTTTGACATGCTTCACAAAGAACATCTGAGTTGAACTTCAGCTTAGGAAGTCCTCTGACCAGATTGAGTTTATTAATCTGAGATATACGTCTCATATTAATATGCCCCAATCTTCTGTGCCAGACCCATTGCTCATTATTAACAGACATAAGGCATTTTACATTTTGAACCTTAAGTTCTGAAAGATTTATTTTGTAAATGTTGTTCTTCCTCTTTCCATTAAATAGGATTGAGCCATCCTTCTGACTAACAGCTTTGCAACATTGTTGATTAAAGATTATGTCATAACCATTGTCACTTAATTGACTTATGGACAATAGATTATGCTTTAATCCTTCTACAAGTAAAACATTAGATATAGAAGGAAGGTTACCATTGCCAATTGTACCAGAAATAATGGTCGGAGATGTCGAACACCTCTATGTTGGCATGAGACAGGTGAAAAGTCGGTAGTTGGTCCGGAAATGGTACAGCAAACGACGGAAAAGGTGAAATTTATTCGGGAAAAGATGAGAGCTTCTCAGAGTAGACAGAAAAGTTATCATGATAAAAGGAGAAAGGATCTCGAGTTTCAAGAGGGCGACCATGTGTTTTTGAGAGTTACACCGGTTACGGGTGTGGGTCGTGCTTTGAAGTCGAGAAAGTTGACTTCTCGTTTTATTGGCCCGTATCAGATTGTCGCACGAGTTGGTGTTGTGGCTTATCGTGTGGCGTTACCTCCGAACCTTTCGAATTTGCATGATGTATTCCATGTCTCGCAACTTCGGAAGTATGTTCCGGATCCGTCACATGTTATCCCAATGGATGAAGTTGAAGTAAGAGATAACCTTACAGTTGAAGTTTTACCGGTTAGTATTTTGGACCGCGAAGTTAAGAAACTAAGAGGCAAGGATATTGCGCTTGTGAAAGTGTCCTGGGGAGGTGCCACAGAAGGCAACATGACTTGGGAGTTGGAGAGCAAGATGCGAGAATCGCATCCAGAGTTGTTTGAATCAGGTAGTATTTTCGAGGACGAAAATTTCTAAAGTGGGCGAGAGTTGTAACGCCCCGATTCTGAATTCCCATTAATTGTTGAGTCTTTTAATTTATTTAATTGATGTTTGTTTTAAATTGAGAAATTATATATTACTATGTGGTGTTTGCTTATTTTATCTATTTTTACCGATTCGGAGAGTTTTCGGGGAATTAGAGTAAAAAGGGCATTTTAGACATTTAGCAATTTAGTGTGAGAATTGATTGGTAAGTGTTGGAAAGAATTTGAGAGGAAAGAAATAGAGATAGAAATAGAATAAGAGAGGAAAAGAAAGAAAGATAGTAACATAAGAAGAAAAACAAGAGAAAGAAAAGAGGAGAAGAGAAAGAGAAGAGAAAGTGGAGAGGAAAACCTAGAATCATCAAGGGATCATCACCAAAGCTTGCAATCGATCGGTAAGGGTGTGAAACTCCATCATCTCTTTAATGTGTATGATTGTATGTGTATGTGTTTGGATTTTGTAAAGTTTCTACTCTTTTTCCACTTAGGTTAGAAGTTGGTTTGATGAGTAGAAAGAGGTTTTAATCGGTTAGAACTCGGATTAGACGATGTAGTTTAGTCGGGTGATGGTAGGGTTGTGCCACTGAGACTGGTTTGGATTTAATCGGTTGGTTGTGTGGAGTTTGGGCTTTGGAACAGCCATGGAAGTTCTGTCTTCGCAGGCTCGCCAGGCGAATGGCAGCGAAGCTTCGCCAGGCGAAGCCCAGCGAGCTGCAGCGAAGCAAGTCAGAAGCTAACACCCTGTATTCGCTGGCAAGTTTGCCAGGCGAGGTTAGTTGGCGAAGGTTCGCCAGGCGAGTGTGTAGCGAGCCTCAGCGAGTAATTCCAGAATTACTCCCAGTGGACTTCGCTGGGAAGTTCGCCAGGTGGAGGCCAGCGAGCATTCGCTGCGTGGCTTCGCCAGGCGAAGGTTGGCGAACCTGACAGTGTTATTTGTTTTGCTGTTTATTCATAGCATGATTTTTGGCCGATTCAATTATGATTAATGCCTATATGAATGATTGATGTGTGAACTGTTTCGACATGTCGTGCTGTGGGTGGCCGAAAGGCGTGAATCTTAGATTATAGAGCCAATGGTGAATCTTGAACGTTTGATAATCTTGTGTATTTGCTTGAATTGAATAGAAACGCATTGATAGGTGTTGCACCCCAAAATTTGCCCTCACAATACAAGACTTTGTGTTCCAAGAAGGTTCACAAAATTCACAATTGGTCAGAAGAGTTGACAATTCCCTCAGACAATGCACCTCCTAAGCAGTGCATCCAAAACTAGGGTTTTGACTTTAATCAGGCTAAATGGACTTCCAAGACTTCAAGTGAGCTTCATAACATCTTATATGTGTATAAGAACCCCCATGTCAAGTTTCAAGACTTTTCTCAAAAGTTTGCTCAGTCAGATGATCAGATAAGTCAAAAGCAGTCAATGCAGTTAAAAGGTCAAACTGAGGTCAACTGTGGTCAAACCAAAGTCAAACTTCATGATTTTTTTTTTTGCCAACATCAAAGAGAGGTTGGGTGAGAAATATTATCATAATAACTGTAATACCCCAAATTTTGCCCTAAGATTTGTCGTCGCATTTCATTGCATTTAATCAATTACTAACAAATTTGTGTAGTCGTTTGACTTTTTGCAGGTAAATATCATATGGCATGCATTTTTTTTCTAAAAAGTAAAAATGGCACAATTGGCAGGAGGACATGTGTAAGGAGTTATGAGTTTGAGAGGTTGAGAGTTCGAATCTCACCTTTGTCATTTTTTTTGTTTTTTATTATTTTTACTCTAAATTTTTCTATCTTTCATTAAAAAAAATAACAAAAATAGTTTTTTATTATTATTTAATTATTATTTTCGTATTTTAATTAAATCATTTTTTAAAATATTATTTTTTTCACTTTTTTCTAAATTATTCATAAAAATATCCAAAAAATCATAAAATAAAAAATATTGAAAAAAATTTTGTTCTTTTTATAATATTTTTTATTTTAGGAATCAATAGGATTATTAGTTTTTATTTTAAGTTTATTTTAATTATTTTAAATTATTTAAATTTTATTTTTTCTTAACTAATTATTTAGTTTGGGCTTTAAAATGGGCTTTAGGGACATTATTGACAATTTGGTGTTAACCCTAATTTGTTCCCTATATATACATGTGTTGCCTTGTTGGAAAAGAGGGAGAGAATGAAAAAAACCTAAGAGGAGTGAGTGCCGTTTGCCGTTATTTAGTTTTCTTCTTCATCCATTACTATTGTTTCTTTTTCTTCATCGTTTACCGTTATTTCTTTTCCTTCATCTATTACTGTTGTTTCTTCTTCTTCATCTTTTACCGTTATTTCTTTTTCTTCATCTATTACCGTTATTTCTTTTTCTTTATCTATTACTGTTACGTTTATATATATATAATTTTTAAATTGTTAGAGTTTATATATATAAGATTTTTGATCGAATTATGTCGATACGATGTTTGCACATTTGTGTGCATGACGCGTGACATTTGTGTTAGTTCGATCTGGTTGCGATGATCGCATTTTTGTGTGAGCAATAATACTATTTTTTGCTTAATTTCTTTTTCTTTGCGATAAATTTTGTTTCGTCCGATTTAGATCTGGTTGCGATGAGCGCATTTCTGCATTAGCAACATTGTTGGGTTATTTGGCACATTTAAAATTCATTATTGCTTTATTATTATTATTATTATTATTATTATTATTATTATTATTATTATTATTATTATTATTATTATCATTATTTATTATTATTTATTATTATTATCATTATTATCATTATTATTACCATTATTATTATTATTATTATCATTAATTTATTAAAATTTGTTATAATATAAAAATCTGTTTTTTAAAATAAATAACATTAACATCTTTTCCAAATTAATATGAAAACCTATTATTTTTAAAAAAAACTTTTTTTTTAGATAAATTTAAAATAATAACTAAAATCTTTTTTTTAAAATAATAACTAGAACCGTTATTTATTTTATTTTATTATTGTTCAATTCAAATTTCATTATCATATTGTATCTGCTCCTCTCATGTAACCTCGCGAACTTAACAATCGCTCTTTAAATTCTGCCTTTAAATTTCTGCTTGCATGGTTTAAATTATGACATTATCTCTCTGTTTGCATGATTCAATTATCTCACGCGTTTACTATTATTTCTGTCACATTGCACACATCCGAAGGTTAGGTCTAACTGTTTGGCCGCCGCGCCAATAGTCCGTAAAACTTCACACATTCAATTTCAAATCCTCAAAACTACAAACTACAAACCCTAATTTTCACAAATGCCTCGCCGCATGCAAAATTACAATTTTACCCTTAGCATTAGGTCAAAGAGCCGCCGCGCTCATTTTAGGGTTTCCCGCCGTGGAATCCCTAATTTAACCCTAATTACAACTTAACATTTCAACGTAGAGATTTGGAGTTTCTACACTCCACGTAAGCGTGTCCTTAAGATGCGTTTATTCCCCTTGAGACCTTGACCACAGTCAAGAAGTTTCTAACCTCCCTATTGAGGGGAACTACGATTACTCTGATTCCACTCCCGTAAGGATACGTAGGCACAAGATGCGATGTCTTGCCGAGTAAACTTAGAATTAACCCCCTTTATTATTTATTATTGCTTATTTATATTTTATTTATCTTTGCTATTTAATTATTTTGCTTATTATTTTGTAATTGTTTTCTTGGATGTAAAGTTGTTTAATTATTTAATTATTATTATGGTTAGTAATTAGGGAGTGTAACAACCTGTATGTAATATTAAAATAAATTTAGATCACTTTTAAATAAAGATAATTAAAATAAACACGTCACACACGTAAGTCAATTTTAATCGCCGTCTCACTTCCTAAGGATATCCCTCAAGTTGCCTATGAATAATGGTTAAGTGGGGTGTATAAAGCAAGTCCCTCAAATAGAAAAATCATCAAAGTCCCTTATGGTTGCCTTTACGAATCGAGTCCCTTTCGAAAAATGATGATGGTCCCTTATATGTGCTTATTACATCCCACAATGGCCTTCAAAGTCAAATTGTCCCTCACATACCCCTTAACATCCAAAGTAAGGACTACCTACTCCATTATAGTAGGGATAGTCTTACTAAAGGAAAGAATGAAGAATAAGAAGGACCTTTAAACATTAGGGTAGGTTACTCCTAGGTGCTTGCTCACTTCAAAACTGTTTCGCACTTAAACAAATTTTCAACAAGTTTTCAAACAAGTTCTTAACACATCCTTACATGGATTATTTATTAACTATTCTGAAAATTTTCTATTCACACACTACAATTTCAAAACAATTCAAAAGTGAGCTTAAGTACCTAAGAGCCCATGGATAACCATGGATGAAAAGGGTGCTAACACCTTCCCTTTTCATAACCTACCCCCCGGACCCAAAATATTCTCTAAGGTCTTTCCTGTTCTTTTATAACCTTTCCTTATGGATAAAATAAAAGTCGGTGGCGACTCTTGCTATCCGCAACATTGTTTAAAGTCAGTTCTCCCACCGTGTTACAGAACTGGCGACTCTGCTGGGGATCTATTTAAGAGGGGTACCCTTAGGAATTAAGATCACTCTAAATTGTTTGCCTTGTTTGCTTTATTATTATATTGTTGGGGTGCTCTTATGTGTGAAAGGTCCTAACCCGGATCTAGTGTACCTTAAGTAAATGGCAATAGACCAAGGAAACTGTACGACGTATATCGATACGGTTGATCTGGTGGCCATAGTTAGTGCGACTTCTTGGTTGGTGCTTATATTCCTTAAGTCAAGTTGAGGATAATATTGAGGCTGCCATATGTTGTCAATGCACTAACTGACTTTTAGAACCCTAGTTAACTCATCTTGGCCTTTAGAAAGTAGTGAGGTAACCGGCTTTGGTGCAGACTGAAGTTGGTTGACACTCGATACTACGCTCATTGAGATCTTAAACTTGGAGGGTTTTGGTTGGCAAGTAAGTTGCCTTCTGAACAACCACCCTTGTGAAGGATCAATGATATTGAGATCCCTTAGAACCTGGTTACTTTTGTAGGACAGGATGAACCATCTAACTTCAGGGGAGGGTACTTGCCTTTGAACCTCATGCAAGCCTTTAAACCTAGGGCTATGGTGTGACTTGTTTGTGTGTGCCACATGTTTGTGATTGAGCATGACATCATGACATCATCATGCATCATAAGCATATCATTTTCCCTAACCATTTCAAGGACCAAAGGATTTATCTTTGTTCTTTGTTGCAGGTCATGGCTTCTGCTCGTAGAAACACCATCAGGATCAACTTTGTAGGGATACCTGCTAAGCTCAAGGAGTTGGTTTCCCTAGTGCCTGATCACTCCCAGTTCAACAAGAGACATGGTCACTTATTGGATCTAGTTACTTCAGGGTTCAGTGAAGACATGATGAGTGTGCTGTTTCAGTTCTTTGACCCTAAGCACCATTGCTTTACATCTCCTGATTATCAGCTGGTTCCAACCATGGAGGAGTTCTCTAAACTTCTGGGTATACCTGTTCTTGATCAGAAGCCATTCACAGGCTTAGAGAAGGAGCTTAAACCAGAAGTTATTGCTGCAACTCTACATCTGAAGAAGTCTGACATTGTTCTAGAGACGAGAAGTGGAGTTAAAGGTATTCTTGCCAAGGTATTAGTGGATAAAGCTCAAATGTTCTTGAAGGCTATGAGCTACGATGTTGTTGAGGAGATCTTAGCCTTATTGATTTATGGCTTAGTGTTGTTCCCCAATCCTGATCAGTTCATAGACGTTCATGCCATCAACATATTCCTGAGTCACAATCCAGTGCCTACCTTACTTGGAGACATCCTACATTCTCTTCACACCCGTACTACAAGGGCAAGAGGAACTTTGATGTGCTGCATACCTTTACTTTCTAGGTGGTTTATTTCTCACCTTCCTCGCTCAGTAATGAAGAATGAGCAAGGGTTCAGATGGTCCAAGAGGATCATGTCACTTTCTCACTCAGACATCCATTGGTGCTCCAGATCTATGGAGAATGTCACCATCATTGACCGTTGTGGGGAGTTTCCTAATGTGCCACTTCTAGGCATAAGAGGAGGCATCACCTACAACCCATCTCTAGCTTTACGACAGTTTGGTTACGCCCGGAGCGATGGTCCACATGACATGTTGATTCAGGGCATTGTGTTTGATTACGACAACGATCTTCAGGGTTACCGTCAGAGATTCATCCGAGCTTGGGGAAAGGTAAACAGGATTGACAGCAAGACACTGGAGCCTAAGTACACTATTCCTATGGAGGCTTATCTCAGATGGGTACGATCTCGTGCTCAGACACTCATGATGCCATATCCTGCCGTCCTACCAGTTACCATGGAACCTGTTGCTGAAGGAGACACAGCTTATACCATCCTTCACCCAGACATGCCTACTGATATGGAAGACTTGCAGAGATCATGGATCCAACTGAAAGAGCAAAGGGATACTTTCGAGGCTCATTACAAAGCAAGCCAAGCAAGGATCCTAGAGCTAACAAAGCTACTTCATGAGGAACGAAACCTCAACTCATACCTCAACACAAAGAGGAAACGTCCATGGGAGACTTAAAACCCCATCTTTTGTACTTATTTCGTTTTCATTTTTTGTAAGCCTAAAAGGCAAAACAAGTTATTACTATTAAAAAGTTACTTTCTTGTTTGTTTAAGCAAATTTAAATCCTGCGGTCCTTGAAAACATTGCATATGCATTCCCATATCATTGCATCACAGGTTTATAATTGTGCACAGGTTTCTCATCTCCTCGCTGTTTATTTCAGCAATGGCTCTTGAACAATCTGTTAAGGATTGTGTGACTCCTCCTGCTGTGAAGAAGGTTCCTGTGGTCATCGGAAACCCTCCAACAATGGCAATGGCCTCCCTCAATGATGCAAAAGCTGTGGTGGAAGAAGGTGGTTGTACTATTTGGGGTCAGCTTCCTGATATTCCATACAAGTCTGACAAGTTTGGTTTGGGTTTCACTGCAGAGTCCCAGAAGGCTATCCGTCGTGCCCGTGCTGTTCGTATCACCAATCAAGGGGTTATCAATGCTGTGGGAGATCAAGATGAAGACTACAACTTGGAGGCATGGATTTTTCCTACTGTGGGTGCTGGACTCAATAATTGGACAGCTGAAGATGTTATCCCTATCTCCTTTAGTCAGGAGTAAATACTATTACTGTGTTATGTTTTTAAATTTGTAATTTCTGGAACAATTAAAACTTTCAAGCCATGTGCCTTACCTGGGGCACAATGGTGTGCTTGTTGCGGGTTGTCATTTCATTTGCATACTTCATTCAATAAAATCAGTGGACGTTTCGTTTTCGTAAATATTGTGTTCCTTGTCTTTCTTTTTCTTTTATTTTTGCTTTATCAGCTATGTGTTCTTACACACACCCACGTCACTAAAATGCAGATCCTCATCCACTCTGGATCCAGTTGATAACAGTTCTACTATTGCCAATTACAATTTCGAGAATCCGATCTATCAAACTGAAGACGGAAACGAGGACGATTGTGAAATACCTGTAGAGCTTGCTAGGTTGTTACAACAAGAAGAGAAAACTATACAGCCACATGAAGAGCCAGTCGAAGTTGTGAATCTGGGAACTGAAGAAAACAGAAAAGAGGTCAAGATAGGGGCTGATTTAGAGGACAGTGTCAAGAGCAGGTTGATTCAGATGCTACGTGACTATGTGGAGATCTTTGCTTGGTCTTATGAAGATATGCCAGGATTGGATACAGACATTGTGGTTCACCGTTTTCCAGTGAAAGAAGATTGTCGTCCAAAGAAGCAGAAGGTTCGTCGTATGCGTCCTGAAATGTCAGAAAAGATCAAAGCAGAGGTAATGAAACAGTTCAATGCAGGGTTCTTGGCCGTAACTTCTTATCCTCAGTGGGTTGCAAATGTGGTACCAGTTCCTAAGAAAGATGGTAAGGTACGTATGTGTGTAGACTACAGAGATCTGAACAAGGCTAGCCCTAAAGATGACTTTCCACTTCCTCATATTGATATTCTGGTAGACAACACTGCTCAGCATAAGGTATTCTCTTTTATGGATGGTTTCTCTGGTTACAATCAAATCAAGATGGCACCTGAAGATATGGAGAAGACTACATTTGTGACACAGTGGGGCACCTTTTGCTATAAGGTAATGCCATTTGGTTTGAAGAATGCAGGGGCAACATATCAGCGTGCTATGGTGGCTTTGTTTCATGATATGATTCATCATGAGATAGAGGTATATGTGGATGATATGATAGTCAGGTCTCAGAATGAAGAACAACATCTTGATCATCTGCACAAGTTGTTTGAGAGGTTGAAGAAATACAGGTTGAGATTAAATCCAAACAAGTGTACTTTTGGAGTTAGATCTGGAAAGCTCCTGGGTTTCATTGTCAGTGGAAAAGGTATTGAAGTGGATCCTGCAAAAGTGAAAGCTATACGAGAGATGCCAGCTCCCCGTACTGAGAAGGAGGTTAGAGGTTTCTTGGGACGATTGAACTACATTGCAAGATTTATTTCCCAATTAACTACCATCTGTGAGCCAATCTTCAAGTTGTTGAGGAAAGATCAGGTGATGGAATGGAATGATGAGTGCCAGACTGCCTTTGATGAAATCAAGAGATATTTGCTAGAACCTCCAATTTTAATGCCACCAGTTGATGGAAGACCCTTGATTATGTATTTAACAGTATTAGACAACTCAATGGGGTGTGTATTGGGGCAACATGACGAGTCTGGTCGAAAAGAGCAGGCAATATACTACCTTAGCAAAAAGTTTACCGACTGTGAAACAAGATACTCACTGCTCGAGAAAACTTGCTGCGCTTTGGCATGGGCTGCTCGCCGACTAAGACAGTATATGTTGACCCATACTACCTTGTTGATTTCGAAGATGGATCCAATCAAGTACATATTTGAGAAACCTGCTCTCTCCGGAAGAATTGCAAGATGGCAAATGATCTTGACGGAATATGATATACAGTATACTACTCAGAAGGCCATTAAGGGGAGTGTTGTTGCTGATCATTTGGCTCATCAAGCAGTAGGTGATTACCAGTCAATGAATTTTGAGTTCCCTGATGAAGACATTATGTCTGTTACCAAAGAACCTGGACAATATGACGGACCTGAACAAGGATTCCGATGGACTATGGTTTTTGATGGTGCCTCCAATGCACATGGTAATGGTGTTGGTGTTGTGATTAGTTCCCCTGAAGGTTGTCATACCCCGATTACTGCCAGACTTTGTTTCTATTGTACCAATAACATGGCTGAGTATGAGGCATGTATCATGGGTATGCAAGTTGCTATTGATATGAAGATTCAGTTCCTTGAGAATTATGAAGGATGCAGGCTTGGATGAAGATGAGTGGATTCAGACTCGACTTGACCAGATAAATTTGATTGATGAGAAAAGGTTAGCAGCAGTTTGTCATGGCCAGATGTACCAGAAACGGATGATCAAAGCTTTTAACAAGAAGGTTAAGCCAAAGGTATATCAGGCTGGTGACTTGGTAATCAAGCGTATCATATTACCACAGGGTGATCCTAGGGGCAAGTGGACTCCAACATATGAGGGACCATTTGTAGTCAAGACAGTGTTCTCAGGAGGTGCCATGATACTGACTACAATGGATGGTGAAGACTTCCCACAACCTGTAAACGCAGACATAGTTAAAAAATACTACGCATAAAAAGAGACCCGCTAGGTTGACAGGCCTAGGCAAAAATAAGGGCATCCCGGCAAACCAAAAGGGTTTGGGCAAAAATTAGGGATATATATATATAAAAAGATGTACACCCGGCAAGTCGAAAACCCGAAAAGGCGGCTTGGGCAAAAAAGGGTATCCCGGTGGATTGAAAACCTGAAAGGGCAATCCAGGAAAAAGTTAGGGATTAAAGCGTATGACTATGTCTCGTTTGGATCACTCATGAAACTGCAACCAGTTGTACTACTTACTCAAGCTCAAACAGATAAAGCTCAATCCAATCGTTTCCGTCTCAACAGCAAGAAGATGAGATACTTGAGTGGCAATAGTAGAATTGAAACTCAATAGGATTATTTCCCACATAGCTGATTCTTTTTGTAAAACTTCATGACAAAATTCTCTTACTAGGGTTTATGTCTCCTTGTACAAACTTACCCGTGTATGGGTCACTTTTGATATAAATAAACTCCATCTTTTGAATCCAGATTTACTTTTACCCTATTTACATAAGCGAAACGTCCATTGGTTGTGTTTGAATGTATGTATGCCTTTGAATATGATTGATGTTTACCAGAAACGCATGTATGCTTTTAATATGATTGATGTTTACCAGAAATGCATGAAAATGCAGTAATAGTATTTACTAAGGACGAACGAGGGAAGGATTTCAACAAAGCTTCGCCGGTTCATCTTTACAAGACAGTTACAAACCATCAGTAGGACTAATCCATTTTCACAAAGTCTAATCTCCCCTGGAATTTATATCCATCTCTTTTATCCTCATACGGATATACGGGAAATTACTTTCCAATAAGGGCACGATGAACGAAGACGGGATGTTATACTTATCCTACTATCAAACGAAAACGAAGGTTATCTATACCCTACTATCCCCAACAACGGGAGGTTATCTATACCTTGTTATCCCCAACAACGGGAGGTTATCTATACCTTGTTATCCCCAGCAGACGGAGGGTTATATATTCTTCAACAACGAATCGGGATTTATTTTTCTTGGCCAGCAGTTGTTATACAAGGATATCCAGACACTTCCAGCAGTGTCATAGCATACATACATCATTTACATCATACCATAACATATATGTCTATAGTACATTACCTAAGTGCATCATGTCATACATGCATACATAAAGCATAAACTAATGTTGTTATACAGAATGCTACCTTGTTTTCAGGTTAATTATCCAACAAACAATCTTATGATCTTTGGGACTGCTTTATTGTAACCTCAGGGTTACTTTATCCTCCTGATGAGCTTCTTATTACTTTGGGACTGCTTTATTGTAACCTCAGGGTTATTTTATCCTCCTGATAGCCTCTCATGACTTCAAGACTGCTTTAGAGCTACTGATTGCTCTATCCTCCTGAAATCATCCTATTACTTCAAGACTGCTTTAGAGCTATTCATTGCTCTATCCTCATGAGGTCATATTACTACTTCAAGACTGCTTTAGAGCTATTCATTGCTCTATCCTCCTGAAGCCATCTAATTATTTCAAGACTGCTTTAGAGTTATCCATTGCTCTATCCTCCTGAAATTACATTATTATTTCAAGACTGCTTTAGAGTTATCCATTGCTCTATCCTCCTGAAATCATTACTTCAAGACTGCTTTAGAGCTATTGATTGCTCTATCCTCCTGAAGACATATCACATTATTATTTCAAGACTGCTTTAGAGCTGTTGATTGCTCTATCCTACTGAAGCCATTCTATTACTTCAAGACTGCTTTAGAGCTATTGATTGCTCTATCCTCCTGAAGCCATTATTACTTCAAGACTGCTTTAGAGCTATTGATTGCTCTATCCTCCTGAGGTCAGATTTATCACTTCAAGACTGCTTTAGGGTTATCATTATTGATTGCTCTATCCTCATGAAGACATGCTGTTACATCAGTATTACTCCAGACTCCTGACAGTTCTCATTATACTACTGAAGAACTTTCCCCTAGTGGCATCTTTAAGCCCACTCAATCATGTTCAACCAACCATCAATATCACTCCATGCACTGGTGAGTGCAAATTTTTGGGCTTTTGTGTTCAATCCCCTTCAACCTTCCAGGTTACGACTGGCAAATATACCAATCTAACCCCTCAGGTTTCAGAAAATTGAACAGGGGCAGCTGTTGCACCCCAAAATTTGCCCTCACAATACAAGACTTTGTGTTCCAAGAAGGTTCACAAGGTTCACAAAATTCACAATTGGTCAGAAGAGTTGACAATTCCCTCAGACAATGCACCTCCTAAGCAGTGCATCCAAAACTAGGGTTTTGACTTTAATCAGGCTAAATGGACTTCCAAGACTTCAAGTGAGCTTCATAACATCTTATATGTGTATAAGAACCCCCATGTCAAGTTTCAAGACTTTTCTCAAAAGTTTGCTCAGTCAGATGATCAGATAAGTCAAAAGCAGTCAATGCAGTTAAAAGGTCAAACTGAGGTCAACTGTGGTCAAACCAAAGTCAAACTTCATGATTTTTTTTTTTGCCAACATCAAAGAGAGGTTGGGTGAGAAATATTATCATAATAACTGTAATACCCCAAATTTTGCCCTAAGATTTGTCGTCGCATTTCATTGCATTTAATCAATTACTAACAAATTTGTGTAGTCGTTTGACTTTTTGCAGGTAAATATCATATGGCATGCATTTTTTTTCTAAAAAGTAAAAATGGCACAATTGGCAGGAGGACATGTGTAAGGAGTTATGAGTGTGAGAGGTTGAGAGTTCGAATCTCACCTTTGTCATTTTTTTTGTTTTTTATTATTTTTACTCTAAATTTTTCTATCTTTCATTAAAAAAAATAACAAAAATAGTTTTTTATTATTATTTAATTATTATTTTCGTATTTTAATTAAATCATTTTTTAAAATATTATTTTTTTCACTTTTTTCTAAATTATTCATAAAAATATCCAAAAAATCATAAAATAAAAAATATTGAAAAAAATTTTGTTCTTTTTATAATATTTTTTATTTTAGGAATCAATAGGATTATTAGTTTTTATTTTAAGTTTATTTTAATTATTTTAAATTATTTAAATTTTATTTTTTCTTAACTAATTATTTAGTTTGGGCTTTAAAATGGGCTTTAGGGACATTATTGACAATTTGGTGTTAACCCTAATTTGTTCCCTATATATACATGTGTTGCCTTGTTGGAAAAGAGGGAGAGAATGAAAAAAACCTAAGAGGAGTGAGTGTCGTTTGCCGTTATTTAGTTTTCTTCTTCATCCATTACTATTGTTTCTTTTTCTTCATCGTTTACCGTTATTTCTTTTCCTTCATCTATTACTGTTGTTTCTTCTTCTTCATCTTTTACCGTTATTTCTTTTTCTTCATCTATTACCGTTATTTCTTTTTCTTTATCTATTACTGTTACGTTTATATATATATAATTTTTAAATTGTTAGAGTTTATATATATAAGATTTTTGATCGAATTATGTCGATACGATGTTTGCACATTTGTGTGCATGACGCGTGACATTTGTGTTAGTTCGATCTGGTTGCGATGATCGCATTTTTGTGTGAGCAATAATACTATTTTTTGCTTAATTTCTTTTTCTTTGCGATAAATTTTGTTTCGTCCGATTTAGATCTGGTTGCGATGAGCGCATTTCTGCGTTAGCAACATTGTTGGGTTATTTGGCACATTTAAAATTCATTATTGCTTTATTATTATTATTATTATTATTATTATTATTATTATTATTATTATTATTATTATTATCATTATTTATTATTATTATCATTATTATCATTATTATTACCATTATTATTATTATTATCATTAATTTATTAAAATTTGTTATAATATAAAAATCTGTTTTTTAAAATAAATAACATTAACATCTTTTCCAAATTAATATGAAAACCTATTATTTTTAAAAAAAACTTTTTTTTTAGATAAATTTAAAATAATAACTAAAATCTTTTTTTTAAAATAATAACTAGAACCGTTATTTATTTTATTTTATTATTGTTCAATTCAAATTTCATTATCACATTGTATCTGCTCCTCTCATGTAACCTCGCGAACTTAACAATCGCTCTTTAAATTCTGCCTTTAAATTTCTGCTTGCATGGTTTAAATTATGACATTATCTCTCTGTTTGCATGATTCAATTATCTCACGCGTTTACTATTATTTCTGTCACATTGCACACATCCGAAGGTTAGGTCTAACTGTTTGGCCGCCGCGCCAATAGTCCGTAAAACTTCACACATTCAATTTCAAATCCTCAAAACTACAAACTACAAACCCTAATTTTCACAAATGCCTCGCCGCATGCAAAATTACAATTTTACCCTTAGCATTAGGTCAAAGAGCCGCCGCGCTCATTTTAGGGTTTCCCGCCGTGGAATCCCTAATTTAACCCTAATTACAACTTAACATTTCAACGTAGAGATTTGGAGTTTCTACACTCCACGTAAGCGTGTCCTTAAGATGCGTTTATTCCCCTTGAGACCTTGACCACAGTCAAGAAGTTTCTAACCTCCCTATTGAGGGGAACTACGATTACTCTGATTCCACTCCCGTAAGGATACGTAGGCACAAGATGCGATGTCTTGCCGAGTAAACTTAGAATTAACCCCCTTTATTATTTATTATTGCTTATTTATATTTTATTTATCTTTGCTATTTAATTATTTTGCTTATTATTTTGTAATTGTTTTCTTGGATGTAAAGTTGTTTAATTATTTAATTATTATTATGGTTAGTAATTAGGGAGTGTAACAACCTGTATGTAATATTAAAATAAATTTAGATCACTTTTAAATAAAGATAATTAAAATAAACACGTCACACACGTAAGTCAATTTTAATCGCCGTCTCACTTCCTAAGGATATCCCTCAAGTTGCCTACGAATAATGGTTAAGTGGGGTGTATAAAGCAAGTCCCTCAAATAGAAAAATCATCAAAGTCCCTTATGGTTGCCTTTACGAATCGAGTCCCTTTCGAAAAATGATGATGGTCCCTTATATGTGCTTATTACATCCCACAATGGCCTTCAAAGTCAAATTGTCCCTCACATACCCCTTAACATCCAAAGTAAGGACTACCTACTCCATTATAGTAGGGATAGTCTTACTAAAGGAAAGAATGAAGAATAAGAAGGACCTTTAAACATTAGGGTAGGTTACTCCTAGGTGCTTGCTCACTTCAAAACTGTTTCGCACTTAAACAAATTTTCAACAAGTTTTCAAACAAGTTCTTAACACATCCTTACATGGATTATTTATTAACTATTCTGAAAATTTTCTATTCACACACTACAATTTCAAAACAATTCAAAAGTGAGCTTAAGTACCTAAGAGCCCATGGATAACCATGGATGAAAAGGGTGCTAACACCTTCCCTTTTCATAACCTACCCCCCGGACCCAAAATATTCTCTAAGGTCTTTCCTGTTCTTTTATAACCTTTCCTTATGGATAAAATAAAAGTCGGTGGCGACTCTTGCTATCCGCAACATTGTTTAAAGTCAGTTCTCCCACCGTGTTACAATAGGCTGATATGTGTGTAAACCATGTGTGAAATGGTGCATAATGTGAATGCATGATAGATATATGCGATGTATGTGATAAATGCAATGAGTATGTTTGTGAACATAGTATGCATTCTGTGTTGATCGATCCCTCGGAGGATTAGCATTGTGTAGCATCTTAGTATGCATTTTTGTGTTGAATGATCCCTCGGAGGATTTGCAGAACCTCGTATGATACGATGGTTACATTAGATTCCTTGGAGAATCGGTTGCATTGTGTGATTCCTCGGAGAATCGGTCATAACATGTAATCCCTTGGAGGATTGACTAGAGTATTTGATTCCGTGGAGAATCTGCTGAGTATTTGATTCCGTGGAGAATCTGCTGAATATTCGATTCCGTGGAGAATCTGATGAATATTTGATTCCGTGGAGAATCTGCTGAATACTTGATTCCGTGGAGAATCTGCTGAATACTCGATTCCTTAGAGAATTTGTTGAAATGAGTCGGTACCGCATTTGCATCTGCATAGAGTCGTGTGTCGGTCTCTATGAGTTGCATGAGTCATCTGTGTATGATGCATTAGTTGTATGAATGTAACTGTGTATGTTATATATGATTGTTTGGAGGAACATATAGTGAATGTTTCATGAGCATGTGTAAAGGCATGATTAATTGTATATGCTTAATGTGGTGAGAACATAATTTGAGTATAACTTGTACAAATATGAGTATATGTATATATACAATTTTATGCATTAACTGTTATGATATTGTTTCTCACCCTTCTGCTGTTTTATAATGCTCTATGAGGCATTACAGAGTAGGAAGCTAGAGGTTCTTTTTGTGAAGCGATGTCTTCATTCTTTTTGGTCAATGGCTCTGATATGTAACATCTGGGTAGTTAGGAAGCCTTTGACTCCTTTGGAGTTACATTTGTTTTGATTCCTTGTGATACATCTGTGTATGTATCCACTGTGGATATGGTTGTAAAGCATGAATTGATTGAATGGTTGTATATACTTTTATGAATGTGATTGATTCAATATTTGGATGTTTCCGCTTTTATTCTAAATATTGAGATGTGGCTTACCCATTGTTGCATATCTATTTTGAGCAGGTATCGTATGTGTTTAATTTCATGATAATGTGATGTGCCTCTTATATACCATGTTTTAATTAAACTATGATGAAATAAATTTTCTAAGTTCCTAATTGATTTAAATGTATTAATTTGGGGGTATAGAAAGGGGGTGTTACAACCTGCATCAGTTCCATAAAACGATCCATCCGTTCATGGAGCTCTTGAACATCTGACTGCACCTGATCCATGATCCTTGTCTGATTAGCCCGAGTTGAGTAACGGTGAATGAGTCTCTGATCAATCCTGGAGACCGGAAACAACTCGGAACTTGTGAACCTGAAAAACCTGAAAACATTAAAGGTTAGGAAAAGCAACAAAATGTACGCCATGCAAATGCTTCATGCAGATGCATGCGTGTGTCTGTGTGCTTGGGAGATTTCCCCCGATCCTAGCGCCTTAGTGCCAGTGCTGGCAATAATAATAAGAAGAAGAAGAAGTCCGAGCCCAATCATGGAAACATCAACCTCATATATATATGGAAAGCCTATCAAGGTAGTACATAGCATCAGCGAGTACAAAACAAATCAACAGCGTGACCTCAGCCAACAAGTCTGGTGATGGTCAGCATACAGCAAAGATCAAAACAAAAGGAATACAAGATGGTCAAGTACGGCCACGGGCGCGGTACTCTGCTAATAACTCCTTCGTCTCTGGATGATCTGGCAAAGTGAGCAACCCCTCGACGAGTAGTTCCCTGCACAATAGTATACTGAAGTCCCTGAACTGAACTTCCCCATGCTCCTTCGCCGAAGCAATCTTCCAGTTTCCGCTTCTTAGACTCAAACTTCAGCTTGCACTCCTTCAGGTTGGCAAGGGCTTTGTTGAGTTGGCCTTCGGCGGCGTACCTGCGGGCAGTCTCTTCATCAAACCTCTGCTCACTGTCCTTTACCTCGGCTTCCAGCTTAGAGATCTGCAGCATCAGCTTGTCCTCTCGCTCCTTCCTGGTGGCCAGGGAGGTCTTCCAATGCTGGTCGAACTTAGATATCCTCCGATATGCCTCGTCCAAATGTTGTTTCTTCGTAGCTAGTACATCATTAACAACCCTGAAGTCCTGACCCAAGCGTTCACGATCAGCAATCTGCTTTGCCAAGTCTGCACTCAGTTGGTTCACCGACTCTGTTTGCTTTTTGAAAGCATGCACGGCTTCGTTCCTCTCACTTCGAAGCTGAGCTAACTCCTTCTCCAGTTCTGCATTCGCCCGCTTCAGCTTATCCCGCTCAGCTAGTATCTGGTTACACTGATGAATGGACACAGTAGTAGGCTCTTCGACTGGTGGAGGACTCTCTGGTCTGGCATGAGGAAATGGCATCCCTATAGCGCTGGCTCTGGCTCTGATCCAAGCTGAATAAGGAGGGTAGGCTTGACTGTTGCTCTTTCCCAACACAGGCTTTCCTCTCTTACTGATACCGTTCCATGCATGCTGAAGCTTGGACAACAAATCCCCCTCTAGAGTACCCGTGAGGTACAGAGATTCCCGTACCTCTTCCTCCTTCGGCGGAGTCCTCAAAGCATATGCGAACTGACGAACTAGCAACGACGGATTGTAGTTGATGCAACCCTTCCTACCTATCAGAGGTACATTAGGAAACCCACTACAACTGAAGATCACCTCAGTACCTAACCTGTCTCTGTCAACGAACCAATCAATATCTTCTGCAGACAAACTCATTAGACGTTCAGGCCACTCAGCTGTGGCTGCCGACAAGACGAAAGAACCCCTCTTGGGCAAATGACTATCAAACCATCTGAACAGCAACGGTACGCAACATGAGACATTTTTCCCTCTCCGGTTCTCATTCTTGTAATGCACTGAGTGATAGACGTCCCCGATCAAAGTAGGGACCGGATTCCCTGAGGCGAAGATGTGAAATGCATCAAAGTCTACGAAATCAGGCATGTTGGGGAACAAGATAATGCCATATATGCATAAAGCGAGGATGGCATTGAATGCGTCCCAACATCTGTCCTTAGCATACTGCTGAGCCTTAGCTACCAGAAACTGCAAGGAGAACCCAGGAACCTTGTTCCAACTCGTCACTACTAACTCAGAGGCGTCCACATGAAGTGAAGAAGCTAAACCAGCCAGATCAGGCTCAGCATCCATGTGGACAAAAGGCATCTGCCTTTTGATAGGCACACCTAGCAAATCAGCATACTCTTCCAGCGTCGGCGCGAGAACGAAGTCCTGAAAAGTGAAACACCTCAGCGGAGGGTCATAGAACTGCAACAGAGCATGTAACCCATTCAACTCGGACGTAGAAGGTTTGCAAACCAGACTGAGCAACCTGCCATAAGACTTCCTGAACCCATCCTTCACAGAATCACCTGCTAGAGCTATCAAACCCGTCAACTTCGACACATCAGGGGTCGGGAACTTGTACGCAACAGTCTTCCTGAGAGAGGCCATAATAATACAATAGAAGGCGAGAAATCCTGGATCGGGGAAATGGTACCTGCAACACAGACACACGTTAATGGAATGCAAATGAACATGCAAACTAATGCAAAATGCAGGCATGCAATAATATATCCAGGTAACTGCTGTGGGGATTCTGTGTCAATAATCACTGATGAGAAGAAAACCCCGGTGTAAGACCACTAATCTGATCTGCTAAGAACGACCTTCTGATAGGACCATATACATAAGATCAAAATTCTGCTCTGTCGAGAACAAATGTCTGATAATAAGGACCCCAGATGTATGATCAAGAAATATCTGCTGATGAAGTCTTCAGACCCCAAATCAAAAATCTGCCCTGTCAAGAACAAATATACAGTTGCTGATGAGATCTTCAGACCCCACTCAAAATCTGCCCTATCAAGAACAAACAACATCTGCTGATGAGATCTTCAGACCCCAAAAATCCGCTCTATCAAGAACAAACCACTAATGACAATACTCTGATCAAAACCTGCTCTATCAAGAACAGACAAATCTGCAACTGAGAACCCTGGTACTAACATAACTGATTCACTGTCAAGAAAACCAGGTAGTCTGAAGGTCAAAGTTTCCTGCAATAAACCCAATCCCACTCACAGGTATGGACCTAAACTGACTCAAGGTACGGCATCCTATGCGTTCATCAGCGTCACAGACTTTCAAAACTGACGATACGATTCCCAGAAGGAGTGGCATCATCAAGCCTTGAAGAGGCCTCACTTAGCTGAATCACAAACGATCGGTCCCCAGAGTCGACAATCCACCAAACCAGCAACCGTCTCAACCCAAAGGGTTGAAAGTGAAGCCAACCGGATGAACCTCGTCTGAGCGTGGATTTCATGAGACACTAGTGCCTGCAAAGCAAGCACGCGCCCACTAATTTCCACTATAATTCTATGGTGTACTCAAGCCTGGGTCTGGCTTCTCACTCATCAGAACTCCCATCCCACAACAGCACAAATAATCATATTATACTGAAAATAAAATGCGGGAAATAAAGTGCGAGAAGTAAAAAATGCGATAAATAAACGCAACCCAACAAGTAAACACACAAGCGGTAGGATTGACTCGCACAGGGAACCGGAGAACCAGAGATTCTGGGTTCGATCCCCAGCAGAGTCGCCAGCTGTCGCTTGCGCGAAAATAAGGTGCCGGCATGACAGAAGAGTCGCCACCTTTCGTTATTTATCCCTCAGAGCGGGAAAGGAAACGATCGGAAAAACCTGACGAAAAAGGGTAAGACAAGGTCGTCGCAACCATTGTCTGGGTTCGGGAGTCGGTTACGCAAGGGGAAGGTATTAGCACCCCTCACGTCCGTCGTACTCAACGGGATCCTCGCTTGTGTGTTTACTTGGACGGGTTGGTTTTATTCTATCTACCTATCAAGGCTGGTTGAAAAAGAAAAGAAAAATGACTCGGCAAAGCGTCGCACTTTATGCCTACGTATTCTCATCAGAGAATGAGAAATCAGAGTCAACGTAGTTCGGCCTACGAAGGGTTATAGGGGAATGTAGCTCGCCAAGACTTCGCCATCTTGTGCCTACGTACTCTCAACAGTCATGAGAGATCAGAGCTCACGTAGTTCGGGAAACTACGGTTTATTTCCTGTCTTTACGAAAGAAGTGTTTTTTATTGTGTTTGCAATTTCAACCGCACTAGAGACTATGACCTGAGAGTGAATGCGTCGCATGTCACCCAAAGGGTACCATACTAAACATCCAGACTGTGGAAAATAAACTCTCCCACAATCCTTTCTCAGATAGCTTAAGGCTCGTAACGTACGAAAGAAATCATTCATGATTACTGTATCTTAAACTATTTTGAGATGAGAAGAGAACAAGCCCAACTAGGAGGGAGACTATCAAGTCCTACTGTTATCATGCCATGGATTCATCCTATGGTTGAGGTTTGAACAGGGAACTCCTAGACGTTGTCATGCATAGGTTTCAACCTAAAAGTCTATCATCAAATCCTTATCAAAGGAAATGAGAGTCCTAAGGGATCATGTCAATGATACACCAAAACAGACAAAGCATCAGCTTAACAGTAAAATGCATGCAATGCAAGTGAGGGAGGAAATGTGTGTGGGGCTTCAGCCTCCACAAGCTCATCTCAACCTCAAGCCAGTCATGGAATAACAATAATCATACTGAAAAATAAACAACATGCTATCAAGCAATAAACAGTAAACTGCAATCATACAGATAAAAGAGATGAAATGCCATCCATGCTTGAGAAAGAAATTATCTACATCTAAGCTCTCCCTAATCCTAACCCTAAAATAAAACCCTAATCAAATCTCTAAGCAAAGCCCTAAAGCAAAACCCTACACAAGAGAAATTAATCCCAGTCTTCAAGCTTCAAAACAAGCTTACCAAAGAAAGGGAGCTAAGTAGGCAGACTCATAGTGCCCTCCTCAGGAAAGCACTAGGAGGCTTATACTTAGGAATCATATCCCATGTGGCTCAACAACTGTGATCAGTTTACATTCCTCCTCAGGAGAAACTAAACTCACATGAAGGCTCCAACATCATTGGATACTTGGGAAATCCTACATGAACTAAGGGAACTAAGTGAACAGACCCATAGTGCCTTCCTCAGGAAAGTACTAGGGGGCTTCCACTTAGGAATCATATCCCATGTGGCTCAACAACTGTGATCAGTTTACATTCCTCCTCAGGAGAAACTAAACTCACATGAAGGCTCCAACATCATTGGATACTTGGGAAATCCTACATGAACTAAGGGAACTAAGTGAACAGACCCATAATGCCTTCCTCAGGAAAGTACTAGGGGGCTTCCACTTAGGAATCATATCCCATGTGGCTCAACAATTGTGATCAGTTTACATTCCTCCTCAGGAGAAACTAAACTCACATGAAGGCTCCAACATCATTGGATACTTGGGAAAGAGGTGAGAAGAAAGAATGAAGGACATCTATAGTGCCTTCCTCAGGAAAGTACCATGAACTTCCCTCAGACTCCAGGGTCTCAAACCTCACAGAAAGAGAGCAAGCTTCTAAACCAGGCCTTCAATCCATGCCTCCTCCAATCCTCTATTATGCTCCACTAAGCTCCACAATGAGATGCCAAGCTCCTCCAATCAAAGGAATACCCCAAAGCAAAGCAAACTAACAAAACTTGCCCTAAAGGCCACACAAACAATCATTCAATTCAAAAATCAACTAAAAATAGCATATTATTCTATTAGATCCTAATACAAATGCTAGGGGACCCTACATAACTACCCTTAAGTCCCATATATTCCCCATATACTAAATTGCCCTACAAGACCTAAATCTAAAATTGTTCAAATTCAACTATGCTTCACAAAACCCTAATTTTGTTATGCTAATGCCAACCTAATCAAACTAATCAAATTTTATCCTAAAAATCTTGGTATAAAAACCAGAGGGAGTTAAGATCACTACCTAATCATACTAAAAAGAATGGATCGAAAAGCTTAAGGGAAGGTCCTAAACTAAATTCTACAAAATGAAGTACACACCTAAATCTCACTAACAAGCTATTTAAATGGAAAATATGCTAAAAATATAAAAAATGAAAATAAAATGGAATTTTATTTATTCATATTTTTCTAGACAAAATTATAAAATCATAGCAAAAACAACCACTTAAAAATATTCATTTTTCAATTATTTATGGATTTTGTAATATGCAAGAAAATAATAGAAATACAAATAAAAGAAATGGGAGAGGGGGTGTCTCTAGCAGATGCGCCTAGTGTAATTGTTCTATGGGCTGGGATCAGGGAGGTGTCAATAGCGAACGTGCCAGGCCCATTTGTATCAGAAATTCACTTAAAAAACAAAAGGAAAATGATAAAACACACGGTGAGAATAGCAACGGGCTTTAGTTAAAAACTGGATGGGCTTCAGTATGGGTGTGTGAATAGTAAGTTATGTTAGGCCCAGGGTTTCACATTAAGTGAAACGCAGCGTATTGCTGCGTTCAACTTCCCTCCGTTTCAGCTTTAAATCCCACGCGTTGGATCAGGTCATGAGTCAACGTTTTTAATCTAATCCTACGGCTGAAACATTATCTTCCCCAATCATCCTAGGGTTTTCAGAAATCACAACTTTCATGCAGGGACCTTCCTCTCCCTCGTTCTCACTCAATTCTCCATGAATTTCAAAGATGTAAGAACCAAAATTGCTCTACAATCTCCCAGGAATACAGCCATACTCTTGGTTTTAATTGAAACCCCCTAGAACTCCAAACCCGATAGCATGACATCCCTGGTTCACCAACTTTACACTGCAATGGACTCTCACGATTCTTGATTCTAATGGTACTATCTTGTTCATCATGCTACACTGATCTCAGCAAGCTATTACATGTTGATTAATACTCAATATCCAATCTAATCTTGATCTTTAAAGTTTCAACATCATGTATGCAAACTCCATGGATGGCCCTCAAACTCACTGAACTTAATCCTCTAATCATCCCTAACAGTTCTAACCTAAAGTTCTAACCTATTCATGCATAATTAAAGAGGTAGAAGAGAAAATGCCAACCTGCTTCTTGGCTATGGCAGGTGTTGAAACAGCTTGCTTCAATGCTTGCAGCTTCTTCACAATGATCCTCTAATGGCAATCTCCTTTCTGTTTGCACAAACTTGGAAGATGAAGGCTTGTAATGGGGAATTCGAAGCTTGCTTGTAATGGAAGCTATCCTTGAATATCTCACTCTCCTCTCACTCTCTCCACCAAAACTTCCAACCCTTGATTACAGCATAATCTACTCTTTATATAGAATCCAATAGAACAATCTAGATCCTTCTAGAATGGAGTAGAAGAATGTGGAACTTCTCATGTGATGACATATTGAACTCATCCCATACCATGCTTGCAGCCCTTCAAATTTGTGCTAAAAT
Source organism: Lathyrus sativus (assembly GCA_963859935.3). Lineage (NCBI taxonomy): Eukaryota > Viridiplantae > Streptophyta > Magnoliopsida > Fabales > Fabaceae > Lathyrus > Lathyrus sativus. Next base: position 442,627,916 of record OZ012740.1, on the reverse strand, counting down.
CTCTCCTCATGAGATATTGAGATGATATGTGTGAAAAATCAGCTGATCCTTGCCTTATGTTGAGTTTTCCAAAGTTACCTTATTATGCAAGTAATAGGTTTTCAAAGCAAGTCCCATTTTTAGGCCTCAAATCAAAAATGTGTTTAAACCATTGTTTCAAAAATATTGTTTAGACTCAAAATCATATATTATATGACCTGTTTTGGATTTGTAGATCTCTCAAACCATTTTCCAATTTGAACTTATTTAACTTATATGCCATTTTTAGGTCATTTTCACCCATTCTTGTCAATTCTTGCTACAAGCTTCTCCATCATGTCATGACCACTCTTTTAGACTCAAAATGTAATTTTGAGTAACTTTTATGTTTTGAAGTTTTTCATTTGAGGCTTGGAAATAGGAGATATGGCCTTTGCTTAAAATGACCTATAATCACCAAATGACCAAAATACCCTTGTCTTGTACAAACCATAAGTTGAGTTCTACAAATCCTATCAAGGACTTATAGTACTCTCTAGAAAGCTAAGAAGATGCTCTTCAACATTCATGTTGACCAAGAGATCATAGAAATCATCCTACTAGGGCAAAAGTTGTCTGCAAGTTGGGTGACTTTCAAGGACCCAGATTCACATACCTCAGATGACCTGTAATTTGTCAAAGCCATAACTTGAGCTCTGCAAATCCTATAAAGTACTTCTACCACTCAAATTAAAGCTAAGAACAAGCTCTACAACATTCATGTTGTGGGGAATATGAGATGACAATCACATCTTGAGCTAAAACTGCCTGGAAGATAGGGATCAAACTAGGGGATTTTACACTGCCAATCCTCAGAAACCCTAGCTTAAAACTTCTCAAACTCCTCAATCATGATGAGTTGGTCTAGTAATCATCCTTATAACATCTCAATACATCATTCCATGATCTCATGGCTCTTGGATTAGGTCTCAACCCTCTCCAAAACATCAGCTGACTTAGGGTTGACCCAGTCAAAACCCTAATTCTACCACTCATGGTTGAATCTTCTGAATTCTTGCATAATGACCTCTCTGGGCTTCATGATGGCTCTCAAGACATCTCATAAACTTTCTCAAAGCTTCAAGTTCATTCTCAAAGTCTCAAAATCATCTGAGGAGCTCCCACAACTCTCAAGCTATGAAGCACACAACCTTGGTTTCAACCAATTCCTCTGAGGATCTCTTGAACTTCCTGATGAAGGTATCAACCTTCAAACACTTGATGGATAAATAAATGTTGGTCAAAATTTGGGGTGCAACAATAACTAAGAACCAATCTGTGTTCTAACATTAAAAACAACAGAGCTTGGAAGCATCTCAATGGATTAAACCAAGTGAGATAACACAAGATGTTACTAAGAGTTTGACTGCTTCTAATGCAGGTCAATCACAAGACAACTAAAACTGCTTTGAACAAAGCAATTTAAAAACTTCACATAGAGTTCTATCAAACTATAATTGGATTCATGATGATTCTATAAGATTAATATACCACAAACTTAAGCTTATACATAAAATTACTATAAGTAAAGTCTATCTTATGTGGCATACAATCAATGCAAATACATAATTTATGCAATAACAATATTAGTGGATGCTAGTAAATAAAGGAGTTGAGGGAAGGAGAAAAGATACACAAAGATATATAGTGGTTCATCGTTTGTTTTCGCTTTGCCTACTCCACTATTTAATGTTGTTAATTAACCACTGGAAAATAATCACGATCTTCCACTATTTTGATAAGTTTGATACAAACATTTTGGCTACAACGAACTATCACACGAGAATTCTTTCTGTTGATGCTGACACTCAAACAGCTAATAAAAACAAGACCCCTCAAGATCTTGATCCAATAACCTCACTATCTACAATAACTTGCTCCTCCTGATCCAACTGATTTCTTGTCAATCCTAACTGAATCTCCTATAATTTTAGACGCAACCAATGTTATTAATGCCCATTAAAAAAAGCCCAGAATTGGATAACTATATATAGGACTCATTCCATGCCTTGAAGATCACGAGCCTTAGTGATATTTGTGTTTTAGGTTGAGTTTTTTGTTTGTGTTAATTTTACACCACATTATTGCTTCAGTCACATGACATAGTAGTTGGTTTATGTAGTTGAGTTGTAATTCAACATATATCACTTTGTTTTGTGTTTATTGATGTTGATCACTTGGGATTAGTGATTAAGAGAAAATGATAATGGGTTTCTCATATTTAAGGAGAGACCTAAATAAAAATACACCGAAGGTAGAATTAAGAATAGGGCATTGGATAAGGGATTTGATAGGACATTTGCAGTTGGCATAACCCACTACCATCTAGGAAATAGGAGTGCGATGATTAAATTTTGGGTTTTTGAACATCTTGATGAGACTTCTGAAGCGGCGTGGTCATGATGACCATGGCGTCATAGCAGTAAAGATGCTATAGTGTCGAAATGCTTCAAAAAATATTTTTTTCTCCATATGATCTTAGCAATTTGTTGGTTGAAACTTTGACATGCATAAATGTTAGAAATAAGTCATAGGATTCAAAGACACATTCTGAAGAAGAATATGTTGATTTCGACAAAACAATGATAAGAACATTTCGATGCAAGATCTGTTTATCAAGGGAGTTGTGGTCTAGGACTTAGAAATGTTTTTAGCCTAGACTCGAGTTCGATAAAGCTTACATAGAGTAGCGTTCGACGTAATATAATTCAAATTTGAGGTTGATAATTGTTTTTTGTCCTAATATGTTTCAAGACACGTGGGGAGCTTTGAGCAGCGAAATGCATGTAGATTGAAGACGTGGTGTTTTCTGGCGAGAAGACCGTTAGATAGCAGTTATTTTCGAGCTAGTATAAATAGAGTCTTAGCAGTTAGGATTTGAGTGTTTAAACTTGTACAAAAACTCTAACTTTACTCTAAGTACCTGTGCGTGACAAACGAGTGTTCTTGAGTGAAAATGCATGTGTTAATACCATACTTTACACTTTATACCATATTATTTAACATTCTTCTTGTAATTTACATTTGATGCAATTTACTTTAAAGCCAGTTTCGAAATTTAAGATATTTTCATTTACTTTAAAGCCACTTACTTTGTAATCTGTACTTTTGCATTTCTTTAAAAGAATTGTAACGCTTCATTAACAACTTTGAAGAACATTGTCGAAATGTTCATAATTAACAAACCCAGAAACTAAATAACAACACAGGTCCTAGGATCAATCTAATCAATCCTATAAGTAACCAAAGATTTAATAAATTTGGAAGACTAGCGGTTGTTTACCAATTTCGTCGGTAAACACCTACATAGCCAAGTTCTTAATAAAAGAACAATGCCTGAAACTTCTAATACAACTCCTCTTTGGACAAATCCTCCTCCAGGTAGTGGTACATCTTGAATCCAATTAGAAAGAGAAACTGAGTCTAATATTTGCGAAAGAGATATGTACATGTAGAAGGAACGCCCGAATCCAGTCAACAAGTCTTCAAATGGGCTTCCTTATTGAGAAGAACTACTAGGAAAAATGGTCTTTCAAATGTTTCACACAATCATAATAAGTATCAAAATATTTAGTACTTTTCCTTAGAGAAACCAAACCAAAACCATTAGCAAATTTGAAACCATTTTGCACTATGAAGAGGTGGAAAAACAATTTCACCATCATCTTACTACCTTTATATTTGCACCAGCGCTAAAAAACCTTGACGAACACTAAATTTATAGGGTGGAACTACGAGGGAGCAATGAGAAAATGGTTCTAAACACTGATTTCAAACTCGTTGAAGGGAAGACGATAGCTAATGAGGGAGAAGAAACACTCATGAAATGGGATAACACACCCACCATACTAACCATATACCCTTTGATCATCATACGCTGGAAGAACATCCTAATATTCTTAAAAACTCACATCAATCGTAGCTTTGCAAAGGCATAACGATGAGAGAAAACAGAATTATCATCTGATAAATATAAATGTATCCAAACTACCAAAATGTCTTTACCAACCTTCTTAGTTGAGATAGACGTAATAACCATGATCAAAGAGGTCAAATAACGAATGCAAGAATATAGGCACGACAAAAATGTCCAAAGTAACAGAAACCTTAAAATAGTGAAACCAAGAAGAATGAGGGAAGATCAAACACTAGGACCCATGAGTTCAAGTAGAAAATCAAGCACATGACATTAAAACGACATACGAAATTTCTTAGAGATCGATCAACGCTTATCCCAAAGAGAAAGGTAGAATGTGGAAGAAATTTCTTATGCAAAATCAATGAACAGTCAGTAAGAGAAAATAATGACTCTTTGATAACACTACATACTCTTTTAGAAAGTTGAAATTCATACGGTCATTCCCTACTATCAACAGTTTATATCTCTCTTGGAATGTTCGAAAGACACCTTAGTTCCTCCCATATTTACATGTCAATCATTCACCATACCTCATAGGGCCACGTAAGAGTATTGTCCCAAATTTTTTGCTTCCCAAGAACAACGATGTTCCATCAGACATATCGACACGATAACCTGATAGGCAGGAACAACCATTTCTTGTAAACCCATTATTCTATACAATAGAAAACAAGGGCTTGAGGATAACTATTCTAAGTCAACAACAAGGACCAAAAGGCATCGTCTAGATAACAATTGGATTACACTTAATTGTGACCGGGTTTACAAGAATTCTACGTCATTGCTAGATGGAGAGACATATTCAGAGGCTCCTCGTGAAATTGGGTAAGAGTTTATGCGTAAAAAATGGTTCTTGTGATGCTCATACTAAAAATATGTGGCCAATGCTACATGGATTATAATTAACTTGGCAGAAGAGAATTGCAAACTTGGTAGTTTTGAGTGACTATAAAGTCTTGATATATATGGTCAGCTGAGAGATTAGGGATGACCATAAATTTTAAGCATTAGTTCATAAAATCAAAAGAATGACCAAAAAAATTGACACATTAAGTTCAACCCAAACATCACAAAAAGTAAATCGTTGTATGGATTGAATAACAAATTATAGTCTTATTTTAAAGAATAATGAACTCTTCAATATTTCAAATCTCTTAGCAAATGAATGAAATGAATTGAAGAACATTTTAGTGTTTCATGGGTAACGTAGGAAGTTCTCACATCTTCGGAGACACGGTGGCGGTCGAAGTGGGCAACATGTTCATCCTCCGGTGAATCCTCCTCTACAAGAAGTTACGGCTAATCAACTTGCTCATCCTGTCGCTGCTATACCATATCAGAATTACCCGAATTACTATCCTCTGTCGGCGACTATTCCGATGTCTTTATCGACACCATATGATCATCATCACCGCACGATGATGGACCCGATATATGGTCGGTATCCGCCACTGCCACTGCCACCGACGCCTTATGTGGAACATCAAAAAGTTGTTGCTATTAAGAATGATGTTAATATCAAGAAGGAGACACTGAGGATTTAATCTGATGAGGAAAATCACAGGCAGTTTCTTGTTATGTTTAGGAGTGTGCAAAAAAAAAAACGGTTAGGCTTAACCAAATTGATATCCAAGTTGTTGCACTTTTTAAAAGTCAATCCAAATGTTAAAATATAAAAGCGAATATTCCATTTGTTATCCAAATATAAACCAGTACCCATTATAATAATGTGGTTTAGTTATTGGATACCCAAATTTCATAAAGTATTAAATTTACATGTTTGTCTCTTTTCATGATTCATTATATATATATATATATATATATATATATATATATATATATATATATATATATATATATATATATATATATATATATATATATATATATATATATATATATATATATATATATATATATATATATATATATATATATATATATATATATATATATATATATAATGAATCATGAAAAGAGACAAACATGTATATATATATATATATATATATATATATATATATATATATATATATATATATATATATATATATATATATATATATATATATATATATATATATATATATATATATATATATATATATATATATATATATATATATATATATATATATATATATATATATATATATATATATATATATATATATATATATATATATATATATATATATATATATATATATATATATATATATATATATATATATATATATATATATATATATATATATATATATATATATATATATATATATATATATATATATATATATATATATATATATATATGATCTTACCAGATCAGAAAAGGATCAGCAGCCAGCAACACGTCGTGAGCTCTTGTATTCACCAGTGGTGGAGAAGAGGAGGAGGTGTACTTGCAAGGTACTCTGATGCTAAAGTAAGAGACGAAGTAATGAGAGCAAGTACAAAAAATGTGTGTAAAAGATATAATACCTGACCCTCTAGTGAAAGAGGGTATTTATAATGTGCCCCCAACATTGGGACAATGATTACTTTTCATTGGGTTGGATCGCAAGGTCCAACACGAGTAACTTCCAGGGCTTACGTGGCGTAGGAAAGACCAGCACGTGGTCTTTGCCCTGGGTCAACTGCGCCATGGTCTTCGAGAGGTGGGTGACCTGTTCTTTTGAATGAAGGTAGTTGCTGATAATGTGTCCTCGCATGGGGGGCACGTGGAGTCCGTGGGGGAGACGTGCGAGAGCTCCCTGTGTGCACTGATAGATTGGGTCCTCCCCGACGAAGAGCTAAGTTGGGTCGTGCCCGACGGTGGGTCAGCCTCTCGGCCGGTCTAGAACAGGAGCCCCCAAGTCGTTGCTCTGAAGCAGAGGAGTAATGACTTAGGAGTCAGTCCGGGCATCGAGGACTTGTGAGGAGGGGAAACATGCGTGTCTGAAACACTGGACTTGGGTGGCAAAGCGCGTGGCCAAGTAACTTGCTTACTCAGATGGGAGCTTACGGGGAGGTTTGTCTGTAAGACACAATCTCAGATCTTTTCTTCCTTCTCCCCTGAATATGTCCTCGTTGGAAGCTTTGGTTGACTAAGTGACAAAGATGGAAAGAAACAGGTACGCCTGGTCCTCGAGCACGAGGGGAAGCCAAGAGGACACGTGTAACACCCTTCTAAATCCCGCGAAATATATATAAATAATTATAGTAATTATCATGCATCTCATAAAAGGGTGTCACATAAAATTTCAAAACATCACACAAACACCTGTCATGCTCAATAACATTTAAAATAAATTCATGTTTTTCATACCTTTTCACATTAGCGTGTAGCAGCAGATTTACTTCAATCATAATGAACATAATGAAAGTCTCATGCTCATCTCATTCATAACCAATACTTAGACATAAAAGCCAATACTTCATATAATTCAAAATAATAATAACAGAATGAAGTAGAGTACATAAAGTATCTCTCAAAACATGAATCGAAATGTTGCCAGTGTTACATGATCAGAGCACGACTCAACCCAAAATAAATAGATAAACTAAAACAAGCTACTCCAACGGCTACCTCGCACTAGAAGCAACTCTACTCCTCGATACCTGAGCAATGTCGTATAAAACATCATTCCAACAGAAGGGTGAGAATTCATATAATTATTAAAATTATAAGATAATAATTAATTTGAGGCATACAAGCATAATTACAATTATTCTCACACTTCAAAATTTCATCAACAAAGTATCACTCAAGTAACCATACCATTCACAAGTATATACACACAATCCACAATTTCACCAATTTCAACAATTCACATAGATACATATAATCTCATAGCACAAACATATACACAATGAGACTCAATGCAAAACTCAATACAAGACTCAATGCAACTCATGCCATGTGGTACCAACACTTGTTATTATTTTTTGGTTTTTACATTTAAATCGGGTCCATTCCCTAGACCAATAACACACAAAAGCTCATTCATTAAGCTTTCAAACTCCGTTCTAGGTTTGAGACAAGTCACTAGCTCCCACAGAACTAACAAGCATTTCCTCTTGACACAAATTATGTGTGTGCAAATTTAATAGTCATATGCAATTAAGATCATTCTCTAATCTTAACAATCATGCATATCTTCAATAATTCATCACACTTGAATTACCACACAATTGTACACACAATCACATTTTCAAAAATTATGGTATTCTTATTTCAAACATCATCACCACAATTAGCAAGTAATCCACAAGTATCAATACAATTCAATCTTAATTCACAGATCACACATCACCAATTAATTATAAAATATTTAATTCATCATCATTAATGAAATCAAATATTCATATGATAAATATAGAGAATTATCAATAATTAAATAAAATGAATTATTATTATTGCTACTAAAATAAGATATATTGTTAATATAACAAAAGAATCGTTAAATTAATACTTAATTTATTAATTAATGAATCTAAATTTATGAGTCATATATATATACAGTTGCTACTGTAATTCTCCATTTGAAAATATCTTAGCCACTTGCTTCAATGTGGCATTATGTAAAAAAAAAATAATCCACATGTTACAGCTTTTCAAATTGACAGAAGTTTCTAAACAAACTCCATAACCACATTTATTCATCAATTCAAGTAGCGGTATTTTTTTTCCAAACTAACACACTAATTGAAACTACAATTTCAAATAACTAATCTAACCTTTCTACTAACTACCAATGTGAAATAGTTAACATGGTTCGGTAGTTAAACCATGCTAGCATTATCCTAACTAACTAAGTCCAATTATACATAACAATCCACATCAGAAAATTGAAATGTCGGGTGGTCATGCTACAGGGCCAATACATAAACAAAGATCACTCTGTCATTAATTAGGCTTGACGCTGCAGTATTGAGTAGGAGGAAAAGTGCACATTTCTTTACTTATTTTAATATGCTACAGTATTAGGTGGAAGAAGAAAGTGGTCATTGCCTATTAATTATTTGCATTCCGCTACATTATAGAAAAAGAAGGAAAACACATTGATTCATCAAAACTAGCGCTACAGGGACTGAAAAGAAATACGTTGCATTGTATTAAATGAAAAAGACACAAATCATATTACTAATGGATCTCTATAATATATCAATATATCAATTCCAAACACAATAAAATTAACACATTTTAAAGATTAACATAAAAACCTAACAATTTTCAATCTCATAGAAAATTTGGGGTTTTATCCTAAACATGTTTCTACCCACTAATCATTATCAAATAATCCCAACAAATATACAAAAACCCACCCTTACCTTGATTTTTTTGATGGATTCTTGAGTTCTTGTTCTTGATTTTCTCCTCTTCTTCTCCACTTTTCTTTTTATCTCTTTTCCTTTTTTTTATCTTATAACCCTATTCTATCTCTTTCTCTTATTTTATAAATTTCGCAATTATTCTTATAATTCTATTGGGCTTACTAACTCACCATCATAATTTCTATTCACACCCTCCATTAAGCCAAATTATTAATTCTAACAATTCTACATTTTATTATACCAATAAAATAAATCACATAAACTAATTTAATTCAATAAATCACATATATCAATTAAATTAATTAAATCAATTACTCATATAAATTAAATAAATCAATTAATTTATATAAATCAATTAACTCATATAAATTCAATAAATCAACTAATTCAAATATATCAAGTAAACCTCCTGGGAATTGATTAAGAAACCTCCTGGAGCCAGGTTAGTCAGCTATAAATGGATTTTCAAAGTTAAGGAAGGAATCGAAGGAGTGGCGTCGTAGAGATACAAAGCAAGATTGGTTGCTAGGGGGGTCACTCAAAAAGAAGGTGTTGACTTCAATGATGTGTTCTCTCCTGTTGTGAAGCACAGATCCATTCGAATGTTGCTTGCCACAGTGGTACTGTTCGACCTTGAACTGGAACAGATGGATGTGAAGATTGCATTCTTGTATGGTGACTTAGATGAAACAATCCTGATGAGGCAACCTAAAGGGTGTGTCAAAAAAGGGAAGGAAGATTATGTGTGCAAGCTGAATAGGTCCTTATATGGACTGAAACAATCTCCTTGATAGTGGAATAGGAGATTCGACAAGTTCATGGCACGCATAAGTGTCGTACCTCAAAAAATATGATCCTCGCGATGGACACGGAAAAAACGTTCAAACAGAGTCGCCACCGAACTTTATTCATTCCAAAGAAGGAATAGGAAAATATCGATAAAATCTTTAAAGAGATAAGAACATGGTCATCGCAACCAAATTCTAGGTTCGGGAGTCGATTATGCAAAGGGAAGGTATTAGCACCCTCTACGTCTGTTGTACTCAACGGGAACATCTTGATTCGATTCGAGAGTAAAGTTAGCTAGGTTGTTTATTTTCTTCTAAGGTTTCGCCTATAAGGGGAAATGGGTGGTTTTAAGATAGGGTGCTCACCAAGGATTGGGGCCCTTGTGCCTACGTACTCTCTTGTGCAATGGGAAAGTCAGAGCATCGTAGTTCGTGGGACTAAGGGAAAAAAGGGAAAATTGAGTTGTGCTCGCCAAGATCATCGCAATCTTGTGCCTATGTATCTTACACTCAGAAGAGAATGAAGAATCAGAGCATCCGTAGTTCGGACAACTACGGTAAAAGGTTTGTAAACGAACGAGTGTTTAGGTCACATTCTAACTGCTAAACGTTGGCTTGTCTGCTCGCTAGGGGAGGCTGAAACACGAGTTCATATGCGCGGAAGAAAGGCCTAAACAATGTTCTTGGTAAAAGGTGTATTTGAGTCGAACGAGAGTTTAGGTCGCATTCTAACTACTAAACATTGGCTTGTCTGCTCGCTAGGGGAGGCTGAAGCACGAGTTCATATGCGCGGAAGAAGGGACTAAACAGTGTCCTTGGGAAAGTTATATTGAATTGTAAGGATCGCGTGAGGGCAAGGAATTAGGTTTATCGTATTGGATGTTTTGGTTTGGGAAAGAGAACGGATTTGAGTGGGTTTTATGGTTTCGATCACACGGGGGCGAGAAAGAGGAGTTTGGTTGGGTAATTTGATGGAGAAATGACGACTATTCGATAAACGAGACATCAGCCTCGCAATCAATTAATCGGGGCATTATTGAAATGTTAGATCCCAACGACACCTTTTTTATTCGATTAACTTCGAAATTTGTGTTTGATGGACAACGAAAGTTCGAATGACGCGCTAACCAAGGCGTACGCCTCAATAGTTGTCACTCAAGAATTCAAGGAGTGCAAGACTCCAAGAACTCAATTCTTTCGCAATTTAGCTAGGAAAATTATTTGAATAGGTTAGCGTACTCGGATTAGGCACGCTAGATATTCTAGAAATGTAAGATCAAAAGGATCACAACCCAAGGCGTGCACCTTAAAAGTAATCCTTCGAGAACCCAAGAAGTGCTAGACCTCAAGAGCTCGATATCTACATTGTCTAATCGAAAAGAATAGTTTGTTTTGAATAAAAATACTTGAGGTGAGTCGAGGTTTGAGTTTGAGTTTTAAACGTGTGCACTCGCAAAGTGGGCTAGTCTTCTAAGTGACCAACTAGAAATAATTGATCAAATAGGTCTCACTCTAAGGAAGCCCAGGATTAAGCTTTAAATGTTGTATATGGTGAATAAAGGTTGATGGTGAGGCTTTGAAAGCACTCGACTTACAAGGGTAAAAAATGGCTCGATAAATTGAGAATTTTATTTTAAAAAGGGTTTTGAAGCATAAAACATAATTAAGGCAAAAGTGATAAAATTATTACATTTTAGGGAATTGGGATACATTTTTATCGAATGGGGATATGAGATAGTGAAACAAATAAGTCAAGCCCAATCAATAAACAAAAATGAATGTAAACGGTTTGATGCAAAATGATCAAGTTTTTTTTAAAAAAATTAATCGAATAATGTTTAATTGTATCAATTAATTAGGTTAATTAAAATTAATTATCAAAATCAATCAATTAAATCAAATGATCAAGATAATTAAAATTAATTAACCTAAATTAACTAATTAAACAAGAATTAACTAATCAATTAATTTAATAAAAAAGATGAAAATAGAATAGCACTACAAGCATATGTCAATACAAACATTGCATAGTACGATACAATCAGTGCGAACCCATAAGAATAGAGTTTTGATTTACACTACATCCAAAAACTTACTCTTGACAAAATAAGCAAAACATTAACCTCTTTGAAATGCTGCAAGATCCATATCGTATCATAAACAGAAGACTCACGCACGAAAGCGAACCAAACATCTAGCATCAAAACATCAAGTATAAATTAACAAATTTTGTTTAAATGATTCGAAGTTTACCGATGCCGTATAACAAGAGCGAGAGCTGCCACGAGATTATTGAAGATGTGGTTTCTGCCAAAATGGAAAGTCGTCTCAATTCCGCTTTTGCGAACACAAATCTTCTCCCGTTAAAATTAAGGTTAGTTACAAGGATGTTGTTGCTGCTGATTGTGTTGGGGTAGTTGTGAGGAACTCCTCCGCTCTTGGATTTCTGATATGGTTCGAGGCATTATGTTGTTTCAGTTCTGAATGTAAAGGTGCAGAGCATCGGCGCCGAGAACCAATCCGCATCACCTAAAAACAAAGAACAAAAACATCACGGCGATTTCGCACCGATAGCCAGCAACAGAAACCAATATTCAAAACAGTTTTCAAAACAGAGCTTTCATTTGTAGCCACCGCTGAATATCGTTTGAAGTGAAACTTAGCGTTGTCGCCGTTGCAGTGAAGTTCAAACCGTGTCATTGTTACTTCTATGCTCCGATGTCGTCGTTACGGTTATCACCGTTGAGGATGCGGCAGACCTGAAAAACGAAGACAGAAAGAAATGTTGTATGTGACAGCTGCTGCGTGACGTGGTTTGTCGTCAGCAGAACTGAAGCGCGACGTAGAAGCAACGTCCAAGGCTGCTGTTGTTTTTCTCTCCACGTTCAACTGCGTGCTTCGCAGTGTTGCGATCGTGCACCAAAACCAGATGCAATCGAACACTACGAGAGTGACATCATCGACGAAAGATGCAAGTATTGCTGCTTCGTGTTACTTAACTGTGGCGTTGAAATCCGGTCGCTTCACCGCACACAGTCATATGAAGAATGGTCATTGTATGTTCAAAGGGATGGATAATGGTTGTTGTACAGATTCACATAATGGATTTTGTGAGTTTGAAGGGTGAGTCTATTTAGAGGTTATAATGATGGCGATAGAAGTTTGTAAGGAGTGTCGGAGATGGCTTGAAGTTTGTGACGGAAGAAGAAGAGGTGGCGGCTGTATTTTAGGGTTTTAAGTGAAGAAGAAGAGGGTTTTCAGCAGAAATTGGAAGGGATTTCGGAAGATGAAGAGCAAACATGGGGTGGTGACGGTGGCTGAGTGAGAGAGGAGGAAATGAGTTGGCAAGGGGTTGTGTGTTCACGGTGGAGTGAGAAAGGATAGATGGTTTTGGCGAAGGAAGACGTAAGGATGGTGTGAAGGGTTCATGGTGACGGCGAAAGAAGACCCTTCATCTAGGGTTTTATGGACGGCGGCGGACAATTTTGAAGGGGAAGAAGGTTTAGTTTAGGATTCTTCAATTGGGGCGGCTAGGGTTCTCTTCCTCAGAAATGAACAGTAATCCCTATTTATATTCCCAATCCCATAACCTAATTTTCCAAAATCTCCCCACTGTGTTTCTCCGTGTCCTCTTTCTATTCATTTTTTTTTTTATTTTTTAATTAATTTTTCTTAATTTTCTGAATTAACTAACTAATAATTAATTCTAACTAATATTCTAACTTAAATCCTAACTAATTAACTAATCTTATTTTCTAAATTTAATTCTAATCTAATTTCTAATTAAAAAACTAAATTCTAAATTCTAATCTTATTTAAAATTCTAATTCTATTTCTACTTAAATTTATTTTCTAAATTAAAATTCTAAATTATAATTAAGTTCTAATTTAAATTTTCTAATTCTATTCTAATTTAAAATCCTAATTTAAATTCTAATTTCTAATTCAAAACTAACTAAAGTTAATATTAAAAATATATTATATTAACATATCATAAAAAAAAGAAATTATGAAACAAAAATAATGATAAATATATACAAAAACAAATGCCACGTGGCACACTCTTATTGGGCTAAAAAGTGAAAATGTTTATTTTTGCTGAAAAATACGCTACGCTGTATAAGCGAGGTAAATCACAAATTAAGTCGGGCGAATGAAAATTTTGAAAAAAGGTAGGACAAATTTGGGGTATGACAGATGCCCCAATCTAATTACCTTGAACTTAAGAGAATGAACTGCTGCATGGGTTCATTTTAGGGTGGAAGTCAATTAGATACTAGATGACCCCGAAATTTGTCCGACAAGCAAGTAAAATGCAAAGAGATAAGATATACCAGAACAGGATGGCAGGATGCAAATGATGAACGAGATAACCTGATATTCTCTGGGTGGTCGAAGCAGTCCCTTATCCAATAAGGTTCTTCGCGATACCAAAGTAGCATCTCGGAACACGAATGAGATTTCTTTGGGAGGTCGAAGCAGTCCCTTATCCATTAAGGTCCTTCGTGATACCAAAGCAGGATCTCGAGTGATAAATTTGTTGGGGAATAGTGAGCAAAAATTTCTATTAGAGGAAAAGTGTTGTCCAAACTCTGCAGGGGAAAAGCCTTCGAGAAATTTTTTAAATATAACCTCTGCTTGGGGAGTCGTAAGAGCAAGCGTTGTTGGGGATCATCATTATCAACTGCATGGTTGAAGAATGACCTACTGGGAAGTAGAATTCCTTGAACATGTGCGGGGTACCGACTCTTTTCAGAAGAATACTGTCGAATTCACTAGAGGACTGATCAAGATGCTTGCGAACTGATCATGGGTCCTGTTGTGCTGTTATGCTATGTTGCTGGGGACAACAATGTCATGCTCTGTATGATGCACAAATATGCAACTATAATGAAATTGCTAAGAGATTCAAGATGTATATGCAAATGATATGCAAATGCTTGAAATGCAATGCATATGAGAATGCAACCGGGTAACCGAATTTGGATAAGGTTTTATTTCTGGTTTCCCATAAAGGATTATTGGGATTAGGTGCAGCAGGGTGAAAAGATTTATGGGGTATACTAGCTTATCAACTCGGGGGTTGAGAAAAACAAATATACTATCGACTCGGGGGGTCGAGGATAAATCATAATAACAAGTCAACTTGGGGGTTGAATAAAGGTAAATATCAACTCGGGGGTCTAAAAAAATATGGACATATCAACTCGGGGGTTGAAGAAAGCTAAATATTGACTCGGGGGTCAAAAAAATAAAATATCAACGCAGAAGTTAAAGAAATAATAACATATCAACTCGGGGGTTGAAAAAGACGTAAAGCAAATATCGACTCGGGGGTCGAGAATAAATCAAAATATCAACGCAGGGGTTGAGGGAGGAAAAGGCAAATATCGACTCGGTGGTCGAGAAAATAAAGACATATCAACTCGGGGGTTGAAGAAAAGGAAAATATCGACTCAGGGGTCGAGAACAGAAAAATAATGACTCAGGGGTCAATATTTGTAATAAGATGTCAACTCGGAAGTTGAAAGAGGAAATGATTATGTTATGTATCAATATGGTATATGCAAATATATGTAATGCATATGTGAATGCAAGCAGGAGATTGGTTTTAAGAAGGCGCCAACGAGGTGGACTTTATTTGGTAGTTGCCAATATGGATTGGACTTTAGGAGATGTGCCAAGTAAGGTTGGACTTTGGAAGATTCCAATCAGGGTTGGACTTTTATGTTGTTGCCAATAGAAGATTATACTTTTAGGTTTTATAGGGATGCCAACCGAAGTGGACATTATTTGGTTAAAGTATTTGACTTCCCGACACTCAGTATCTGATAATGCTATGGACAGAGGACAAATGTGGATGTTCTCAGTGCCCCAAGTGGGATCCTTTGCAGAAGTTGTGTACTGTTCTTGTAAGAACCTCGACTTCTGACTAATATGCCTTGATGGCTTATAAATGTTGAGCATAGCGACATAACCAAAGCATGTTGAATATGTGAGCGTAGCGACTTAACCAATGCATGTTGATCGTGCTTTTGCTCTGCCCCAAGGCTGTTGACCTTAACAATTGTTAGCGCTTGACACAGTCTTCTTGACCAACTTGGAAAGTAAAGAGGGAAACTGCCCTTGTTCAACTAGTTTGCCCAAGTCTGCAGGGTATTTGAAGGATTTTCCCTTAAAAGGTTTATGGCATGACATAGCCTGAGATAATTTGCCCCATTGTTTGGATCTTGCAGCAGTATGCCCGTGTTTGAACCTCGGAAGGACTTGCCCCAGATTTATGAGGTAGTCTTGATTTGCGCCAATACCAACGAATGTTCAAGTTCCTCTTTGATTGCACTTTGTTGGAATTTTCATAATGCCAAGTACTGGTTTGCAGTTAAATTTGTTCATTCAAAAATGGTAATTTTAATGCGACATTCATGCAGGTTTTGAAAAGATCATTTATTGGAATGATGTGAAAGTGTGTGACGAGTGGACCGTTAGTTCAAACGCAGTGCTAGTTTACTGGTGTGTGAAAGATATAGCAAGAATATGAAACCAATATAGGATATTAGCAAATATGTAGGAGTCAGTTTAACGCAACCTTGCTGTAATATGCTTTCATAATAAACTCCGCCTCAATTAGGACTTTTGAGGGTTGTAACGTAGTCTGGTTCACGGTTATAGAAAAAAAGGATATAAGGCTCAAAATTCAATTTTACTTACCCCTTCTTCGTGATGAACTCCAGTCCTACATTCAGTTTATTCAACACGCGAACTTAGATTTTGACGGTGAAATGATGATTCAAGATTTGCTTGAAATGACAGTCACCCTTATTTTATGATGGATGTCAGTGACCCTTTTGATTCTGACATAGTGACCACTGGATCTTATTTTTCTTTTCATGAGGATTTGAGGACCTCTTTTGTTTTTGCTTTTGATCCCTCACTTTTGCATGGACTGATTTTTCTCTTCGAGTCCATCAGGATTGCCTTGATTTTTTCCTAAGTCTCTTTTTGAGGTGTTCAACTTAGCAGGCTTTTTTCTTTTCTTTTTGAAAGGCTTGTGACTGCCAAGTAATTGGTCATTGATGAACAACCGTCAAGTCTTTTGGATTTTATCTCGTGATTCGAGTTTATAATTGGGTTAATTGAACTCTACCCATGCCCCAGGTTAAATGTAAGGGTTTAGAAATCCGAAAGAAACTTCTACTTCTAGGCTCGAAGTGGTTGACTAGGGACTAACTCCTTATATCTCTAGTGTTTGGGGATTTGAAGCAATGCTTGTACATCATCAGCGGGATTTTATCCAAAAGCATACCATCAACAATTATGGGTATTTTGTTTTCATCATCCTCCCTCAAATCTTTGTTAAACAACAATGTGATAAAGGAAGTGAAATTTTATTTTTGTGATTTTTGCAATAAATGAGAAAATGTGAGTGAATACGAATGAACTTGTTCAAAACATGCATAATTATCACACTAATAACACCATTAATAAGAAACAATGTCTAAAAGCAAGTAGCACTTAACATGAAATAAACTACAAATGCGCAAAAATGATATGGAAATTGCCAGCATTGAGGAACTGGGCTTTTCTTTCTTGCTTCACAGTTAGGCTACCCTTCTTGCTCATCAAGACCAATATGATATCCTTCTTCGTATATACTCTCTACAACTTCTTCCATGTCATCGACTGATGGGCCCCGCCTGATCATATGAAGGATTGACGTGGATATGAAGACCTTAAGGCGTAAATGAGATTAGCTTAGAATTAACCAAATCCTGAACCTTGTTCTTGAAATGTTTGCAATCTTCAATTGAATGTCCCATAGCGTCAGCATGGTAGCCGCATCGTGTATTGGTGTCAAAGCCTGGTGGATATGGCGGAGTCACAAGATCCAAGCCCTTAGGCATTATTAGTCCACTACTGATCAAACATGGTAGCACATGACTGTATGGCATTGGTAATGGATCAAAGTGCCTTTTTGGTTTTTGGTTATATTAACGTCATCGTTGTGAAGCATTCTGCTGTGTGATCCGTTGTTGGTAAGGAGGACCTCTACTGACAGAAGAATATTGACCATGTGAAAAGACCGGAGTCACATAGGTAGACCCATGAGATTGTTGACTTTTAACAGTTGAGATGCTTGGGTACTAAAGGTAAGGTACCGAGGATGGAGCCTATGGAGCGTTCTAGATTGTATTGATTTCATCCTCTTCTTCCTCTTGGGAGCTGACAATTGATTCACTTTCACTAGTTGGGATGTTCGAGGTGTCGTAAAGCTTTCCTTTCTTAAGATGGCCCTCAATGCGTTCTCCTACTAAAACCAAGTCAGAAAATTTTGATATTCCATTGCCCATCATCTTTTCCAAATATGGGTTTTGCAAAGAATCTATGAACATGTCAACCAATTCTCTGTCTAAGAGTGGTGGTTGAACGCAAGCAACTACCTCTCTCCATCTCTGAGCATTCCCTCTGAAAGACTCGTTCTTCTCTTGAGATAAGCTTTGCAATTGTGTGCGGCTGAGAGCTACATCAAGATTATACTGGTATTGTTTCACAAAGGCGTTGGCTAAGTCTGACCACGACTGGATATAGCTACTCTCTAGCTGCATGTACCAACTCAACGATGCCCCACTCAGATTGTCTTGGAAACAGTGAATCATAAGTTTATCGTTATGAGCATAAGAGGTCATCTTTCTGCAAAACATCACCAAATGTTGCTTTGGACAACTATCTCCTTTGTACTTATCAAAATTTGGCATCTTGAACTTTGGAGGTACTACAAGTCCGAGTACCAAGCACATATTCAAAGCATTCAGATCAAAAGTATTACGCCTCATCATGGTTTCAATTTTCTCTTCCAACACACGACATCTTTCAGCAAACTCAACATCCTGAGGTCGTTCATTGTTCCCCACCAGGCTTACCCCCTGGGAATTCGGCATAGTGAATGCAAAGCTATGGTACTCAACAGCATCATGAGACGAGGCATGTTCATCTCGAATAGTGTGACGCTCTTGTATAACCTGGTTTTCAACAGGAATCCGCATATGCTGAGGTATGACGTTCTCAATGACTATAGGCCGTTGAGATTTATTCTCTCCCATTGTCAAGGCTAACATAGCTTCCACAAGCTGGTCCAACTGGTTCTTCATCAAGTCAACATCTGCTCTTGATGCAAACTGGTTCTGCTCTTCTGAGCTCATGATTTTTCCAAAAGTTGCTTCAAGTCCGATACGGGTGTCAGGAAATCAACTGCGGATTTTGGACAAAGGATGGATAAGCTTTCTGGGTTTAGGAAGATATGCAATGCAAATAAGATGTAAATGAAATGATATGCGAATGCAATGCATGCACAAGCAGGATCCAGGATAACATAAGTAGGTCAAAGCTCCCTAACCTGTAGGTTATATAAAGAAAGTTCTAGATTCTTTACCCATAGACCCACTCGCGGGATAGCTTCTATGTTGACGGATAAGGTTCCTAGCATCACGGACACTAATCGTATCAACATTGTGCAACAAGATAGTTGTATTATGATGAGGGTACGACAAGGTCTCTCCTGAGCGGAGTCCTCATACTAGGCACACGAGGAGCGAGTCCTCGGAGACTAACACTACACGACTACCAATATAGAAACTGGTTCTAAGAGTGGTTCCCAGAGTCACGAACCCTTCATGAATCAAGTCGTGCAACAAGCTAGTTGTGTTACAACAAGATCTACGAAAAGGTCTACTCTTAGGGGAAGCTTTCATGCTAGGCACACAAGGAGCGAGTCCTTAGAGACTAACACTAATTACTTCCAAAATTCTAAACTAAGTGTTCTCTCTTCTTTTTCCAAAGCTCGGGTGTAGAGCTTTACTTGCAATGTTATCCCAGAATCCAACAGACAAATATAATTGTAGATGCTCTTGATTGGTTGCATTTTATGGCAAAACATTGTTGTATGTATGAATGTCACAACTGATGTTATGACATACATGAAGAGTGTTCTGTAGGGAGAGCTAAGAGTAAGTGAAGCTGAATGTCATGGCTGGATGTTATGACATTAAGCGTATGACATCAGGACGCGCATGGTTTGTTTTTCTGTTATTAGCTCAGGCTATACTTCAGGAAACAATTCAAGAAGCATAGTTATCTTAGGCGGCATAACATGCATAACATAGAAGACTCCTAACCTAATGATAAGTGCGCAGCTTCATGAAGAGCGGTTTATCTTGGGTAAACCTAGTTTCTCCATCAAGGCCCAAAGCAATTTTGTTGCTATAAATAACAGAAGGATCATTCCTAATAGGACAGAGCTTGAAGGCAGAGATTGGAGAGTGTGTTGTCCGAGTGAAGAAGTTATGTTCTTCACATGTGTCTAGTGTCTTAGGATGAGCTAAGCAATCATCTGCTGTATGATTGCATTGGACTAGTGTGTATGAACTGTTGTGTTCATTGTGTCACTCAAAGATGTTAAGAAAGAGTGTGTGTCTCTTGATCAAAGTTGTGAAGTAAGATCAAGGTGTGTTTGAAGTGTGTCTTCATATCTCATTATAGTTGTGTATTGGTTTATATCACTGTGGTGATTGAGGGGGAGTGAGTGGGAAACTTTGGTCTAGTGGTCTCTAGGATGAAGTGTCATTGGGTAGATCTTAAATGAAGAGTGCAAACAGGTTGTTTGACTATGAATTAATTCTACTGATAGTGGATTTCCTCCCTGGTTTGGTAGCCCCCAGATGTAGGTGTGGTTGACACTGAACTGGATGAACAATTACTTGTGTTATTTACTGCTTTCCATTTACAGCTTATTAGTAAGCCCATTAGTCTGTGTTACATTGGATGTCATAACATCCATGATAACATCCATTGTGTGCTTGCCAGAATTACAATTGGCATCAGAGCATGCACCCTTCATGTTATTTTCTGGGTGAGATCTAGGGAAGATAAATTCTGGTACTATGGATAAAGTTATAAGATTCACAAATAGACCACCAATTCTGGATGGCTCTAATTATGACTATTAGAAACCTAGGATGATTGTCTTCTTAAAGTCTTTAGACAGCAAGGCACGGAGAGCTGCAAACTCAGGATGGGAACATCCAGTAAAGACTAATAAAGATGGATTGTTTGTGCTCATACCTGAAAAAGAATGGACCAAAGAGCAAGAAGCCTTGGCTCTTGGAAATTCTAAAGCTTTGAATGCATTATTTAATGGTATAGACAAGAACATTTTCAGACTGGTGCATCATTGTGAGCTGGCTAAAGAGGTTTGAGATACTCTCAAAACAACTCATGAAGGAACCTCTAAAGTCAAGATGTCAAGATTACAAATGCTGACAACCAAGTTTGAAAGTATGAGGATGAAGGAGGATGAGACTATTCATGAATTCTACATGAATATTCTTGAGATAGCTAACACCTCAGGAGCCCTGGGAGAAAAGATGTCTGAAGAAAAGCTTGTGAGGAAGATTCTCAGATCTTTGCCTAAAAGGTTTGTCATGAAAGTCACTGCCATTGAAGAAGCTCAAGACATATGCAATATGAAGGTGGATGAACTCATTGGTTCTCTCCAAACCTTTGAGTTGGGAATGAGTGATCAAGCTGTGGAGAAAAAGAACAAAAGCATAGCACTTGTCACAAACTCAACAGAAGACTCTGATGAATACAATGATAGAAGTAAGGAGAATCTATCAGAAGTTGTAGCTATGCTTGGTAGAAAATTCAATAGACTCATGAAAAGGGTAGATAAGAAGGGCAGATCTAATGTCAATAACATCTCATCTGACATTGACAAAAGAGTCAAGTTTGAAGAAAAGTCCAACCAAAACAAAGGAGCTCATTGCTATGAATGTAAAGGATATGGGCACATTAACACAAAATGTCCCACCTATCTCAAGAGGAAAAAGAAGGGCCTAGTAGTTACTTGGTATGATGGAGATTCTGAGAGTGGATCAGAAGAAGAATCAGCCAAGCATGTCACTGTTCTGAGCAGTGTATGCATATCTGAGGGTGACTCAAGTGAAGATGAGCTGACCTTTGATGAACTTGCAGCCTCATATAAACAACTATACAACAAGAGTGTTGAAATATGTCAACTAGGGGAGAAGCATAAGAAAATCATCAAGAAGTTGGAAGCTGAGAAGAAGGAGAATCTTGCAACCATTGACTCACTCAACAGTGAGGTCGAAATGTTAAACTCCAAACTTGATCAGATGACAAAATCTGTCAGGATGCTAAACCCTGGGACTGACACTTTAGAAAAAATCCTACAGAGTGGTCAGAAAGCTGGAAACATGGCTGGACTGGGATTTGTTGGTGAACAGAAACCCATCTTGGAGCTCAAGAGGCCAAAACCTGAAACTCAGAGGTCAAAGTGGATGTCACGACCAATGTCACAACATCAGAGGAACAGAAGTTGGAACCAGACCAAATTCCAAGGGTATAGGTGTTGCTAATGTGGAAGACTTGGACATATTAAACCCCTCTGCTTCAGGTTACATGGATTTCCTAGTCATCCTCATCAAGGAAAATCCAAACAGGGTGCTCATGTCAAGAAATAGCATCATGCTAGACCTAAGAAGGAAGTCCCTGTCAAGAAGCAACAATGGGTTGCCAAGGAGGTTGCTCTAGTAGCTCATAGTTCTCTAAGAATGCCAACTAAAGAAGAATGGTATTTTGACCGTGGCTACTCTAGACATATGACTGGAATAGAGAATCTTGTGGTAAACTCAAACCTCACTCCTCAAGTCATGTAACATTTGGTGATGGAGCTAGAGGAGAAATCAAAGGTGCTGGAAAACTAGAGTGTCCTGGTGTTCCAAGACTGGATGATGTCATGTTGGTTAGAGGATTGACTGTTAATCTCATCAGTATCAGTCAGCTCTGTGACCAAGGCTTCAGTGTAAAATTCACTAAGGATGAATGTGCTATCACCAATGAAGAACGTGTGGTAATCATGGGGGAATCTAGAGCCAAGAATAATAGTTACTTATGGGAGCCCAAAAGTAACCTATCTGGTTTGATCAATGAAGAAAAGAAGGATCAAATATGGTGTGAGAAAGGTAGACACCTTCAAATATTGAAGAAGACCATGTCCAAGGATTCAGTAAGAAAAGGATGTGGTACATATCAGGCTAAAGGGCATGCTCAGAGAGTTCAGTCAAAGGGTGGACATCATAGAAGTCTAGATATGTTAGACTGGAAGTTTAAGGAGTTCATGAAAGGTGATCAGAATAAAAGAAGCAATATCACTCTGGGTGTCATGACATTACTATGTGACACTCTCAGTAACTTCAATATGAACTTCATTCAGTTCAAGAGAGCCATGCACAAGGATGACATGTATCAATTTGGAAAGGCTTGTGTAAAGCTTGGTGATTCTGATCTACATAGTGCTGACATGGTTACAAGAGGTCTCAAGGCTACTCAATGTGAAAATTCACAAAGCCAATTGAGGGCCTGCCCTAACAAGGAATTATAGCAATTAATGGTAATAGGGAATTGTAATTTTGAAATTAATCATTTGGTGATTGGTCAATACATTAAGTTCCCTCCTATTGTGCAATATTGCCACTCTAGCTTATACACTGAATACATACTTCCCTTTTGGTGTCTATTCAAACGTTTCATCTCCCATACCTCTCCCAGCAAACACAAAAACTCTCCCTCTCACCACCAAAGTCTCCAACAATGTCTCAACATCCAAAATCGATTCCTTCCAAGAAAACGTCCACCGACGATTCTGGTGTTAAAACTGAGTCTAGCAACCCTAAAGAGGTTCTTGAGATAGCTCCCCTGCGTATGCTAACCCCTGAAGGACTGATGGTGAATGAACCAAGAACCACATATGCAAGAAGACCTAAAGAACTAGTCTCAGGACAAGCTCAACGATCTTCAACATTTGTCCCTCATGATGATATCAATGGGGAAGAAGTCAAGCAAATCCACAACACCATAGCTAACATGGTAGCCAAGGTACTAAATGTACCTAACAATGAGGGGTCTGCTCCTAATCTGGATGATCAAGATGATGTCACTCACAATGTTGAAACATTGAAAGCCACTTCACAAGAGGATAATATCAAGGGTCAAGGGTTTGATAAAATGGATGGTAACATGCAAGGTGACAAAAAGGATGATGAGGCTGATATAGTAGACCTTGATGAGTACTCAGATAATGATCTGATAGCCAAGATCAATCCTAGTGTAGCCAAAAGGCTAATGACTAGGAAGGGGAAGAAGACTGCTGATCAAAGACCTCCTGAGAAGAAGGCTGTGACAAAAAGTACCCCTGTTGGGCCTACCAAAGCATGGAGCAAGGTGGTTCCAAAGAAGAGGAAGGATCAATCTAGCACTGAATCTGAATCTATCTCAGATGATGTTGATGATGTATCTGACATTCCATCAAAGAAGAAACCCACCACTAGCAAACTTGTTGTTAGTGTCCTTGATGTTCCTATTGACAACATTTCATTTCATTATCCCTCATGTGTCAATAGATGGAAATATGTATTTCAAAAGAGGCTGGCATTGGAGAGAGGGCTAGCTCAGAATGCCCTTGACAGTAAAGAGATCATGGCCCTTATCCATGATGCTGGCTTGATGAAAACTGTCACTCAGTTCTCTCAGTGCTATGAGATACTTATCAAAGAAAATCTGATGAATTTGGCAAAGTGTATATGAGAGGGAAATGTGTGAGTTTTTCTCCAGCAATCATCAACAAATATCTGGGAAGATCAGGTGGAGCTCACCTTGATATAGCTGCATCTGACAACAAAATGTGTCAAGTGATTATAGGGAACTAGGTCAAAAGCTGGCCATCAAAAGGAAAGTTGGGCGCAAGCAAGTTGAGTGTGAAGTATGCTATGCTGCACAAGATTGGTGCTGCAAATTGGGTGCCAAGACCAAAGTTAATCATGGTGCCTACATATTTGATCAGACCATGAAGCATGCAGGAAGTTATAGTGTCAAAGGCCCCATTGCATTTCCCTCACTCATCTGTGGAATAATATTAAGTTAGTATCCCAACATCCTCAAAGAGAATGATTCTGCTATCAAGAGAGAGAGCTCTTTGTCCTTCCACTACAAGTTGTTTTAAGGAACTCATGTTCCTGACATTGTTGTAACATCGGCTGAAACATCCAAGGGAAAGTCAAAATCAAGAAAAGCTGAAGTAATTGCCATGCTAAAGGAAACTTGTAAGGAGCTGGATGCTGGGAAGAAAAATCTTGAAGCATTGATCAGAACCCTTGAGCAAAATGAAGATGTTGAGTTTACTGATGAGGATAGGCAAAATGATGGGTCAGAAGAGGAAGATGGCCAGGCAGCTGATTCAGAAAAAGATGCTGCCAGCTCTGAGGAAAACTCTGGTCAAGAAGAGGACAATGATGAAGATGGCTCCCCAGATGCTAAGGAGGCTAGTGATGAAGAATTTGAGGAGGTCACTTCCAGTTCTGCCTCTGAGGAGGAAGAATAATGTGTGTTGATAGACTGTTATGGGGCTCAGTCTGCTGGTTGCTGAGCGAATGACATGTGCTGCTGGTTTGATTATTTCTTTGTTTTGACTTTTGTAACAACTTGAATTGGTGATGCTTTCCATGAGCAGTTTTTGTTTGTAATGACCCTAAACATGTGTAATGTTACTCATTATGATCTATACTAGTCTATTATTTTGATCTTAATTTGTGGCTAAAAAGGGGGAGAGAGTGTTAGATAACAGCAGGTAGTGACAACAGGGTAGAGAAGTGTAACTTTCACAGGTGGAAGACTTGGCTGAAATGCTGCTACAAGTGTGTTGCAGGTGTGTTACAGGGGCTGCTGCAAATGTGCAAGCTTGAAGATTTTGCTAATGTGCATGTGTGACAACAGTTGATGCTGTTAATGATGTGTGTGTTCCTTGATGGAACCTAGTAGTATTGTAGCTGCTAGTAGGGTGTGTTTCTGCAGGGTGTTTGCAGAACGTATATGCCTGTGCACCTCTTTAGGGGGAGTAGCATAGGATGTTGTGCTTCACACGTGATTGTGTACTTTAGGATGTCATCCTGAATGTTATAACATCCAGAGCAGGCTGGATGAAGTTGTGTGACTGCAGGTTGGCTGCAGGTTGTGTGTACTGATGTGTTGTACATCAGTTGAGGGGGAGTAACCCAGAATGTTACTCAACATATTGTGACATCTGTAGTGTTAACTAACAGATGATTGTGTGTGAACAGGTTGATCTTGAGAGCTAACAGTGTGAGTGTGTGTAGACAACACTGATAGTATATAGCTAGTAGCTTTACTGCATGATATGTTAGACTTTTGCTGCTTATAATCTCTGATATTATAACAGAGTGTTTTAGCCAAAAATTTGCCCAAGGGGGAGTTTGTAGATGCTCTTGATTGGCTGCACTTTATGGAAAAACATTGTTGTATGTATGAATGTCACAACTGATGTTATGACATACATGAAGAGTGTTCTGCAGGGAGAGCTAAGAGTAAGTGAAGCTGAATGTCATGGCTGGATGTTATGACATCAAGCTTATGACATCAGGACGTGCATGGTTTGTTTTTCTATAATTAGCTCAGGTCATACTTCAGGAAACAATTCAGGAAGCCTAGTTATCTTAGGCGATATAACAGGCATAACATAAAAGACTCCTGACCTAATGATAAGTGCGCAACTTCATGAAGAGAGGTTTATCTTGGGTAAACCTAGTTTCTCCATCAAGGCCCATAGCAAGTCTGTTGCTATGAAATAACAGAAGGATCATTCTTAATAGGGCAAAGCTTGAAGGAAGAGATTGGAGAGGTGTTGTATGAGTGAAGAAGTTATGTTCTTCACGTGTGTCTAGTGTCTTAGGATGCTTGTGAGCCAAGCAATCATCTGCTGTATGATTGCATTGGACTAGTGTGTATGAACTGTTGTGTTCATTGTGTAACTCAAAGCTATTAAGCAAGAGTGTGTGTCTCTTTATCAAAGCTGTGAAGTAAGATCAAGGTGTGTTTGAAGTGTGTCTTCATATCTCATTATAATTGTGTATTGGTTTATATCACTGCGGTGATTGAGGGGGAGTGAGTGGAAAACTCTGGTCTAGTGGTCTCTAGGATGAAGTGTCATTGGGTAGGTCTTAAGTGAAGAGTGAAAACGGGTTATTTGACTCTGAATTAATTCTACTGATAGTGAATTTCCTCCCTGGATTGGTAGCCCCCAGATGTAGGTGTGGTTGACACTGAACTGGGTGAACAATTACTTGTGTTATTTACTGCTTTCCATTTACAGCTTATTAGTAAGTCCAGTAGTCTGTGTTACATTGGATTTCATAACATCCATGATAACATCCATTGTGTGCTTGTCAGAATTACAATAATAAATAGCATACAATAAAAAGAGAAAGCAATAAATAAACAATAGGAGAAAACCATTATAAAGTAAAAAGTTAAGCGAAGCTAGCACTCCCAAATCGAGTCAAGTTAGGCTTGACTCTCTCTTGCATAGGGCAATGTGTAATCCCCAGCAGAGTCGCCATTTGTTGTACCTCGAAAAATACGATCCTCGCGATGGACGCAGAAAAAATGTTCGAACAGAGTCACCACCGAACTTTATTCATTCCAAGGAAGGAATAGGAAAATATTGATAAAACCTTTAAAGAGATAAGAACATGGTCATCGCAACCAAATTCAAGGTTCGGGAGTCGATTACATAAAGGGAAGGTATTAGCACCCGCTACGTCCGTTGTACTCAACGGGAACCTCTTGATTCGATTCGAGAGTAAAGTTAGCTAGGTTGTTTGTTTTCTTCTAAGGTTTTGGCTATAAGGGGAATGAGTGGTTTTAAGATAGGATGCTCGCCAAGGATTGGGGCCCTTATGCCTGCGTACTCCCTTGTGCAATGGGAAAATCAGAGCATCGTAGTTCGTGGGACTACAGGAAAAAGGGGAAAATTGAATTGTGCTCGCCAAGATCATCGCAATCTTGTGCCTACGTATCTTACATTCAGAAGAGAATGAATAATCAGAGCGTCCATAGTTCAGACAACTACGGTAAAAGGTTTGTAAACGAACGGGTGTTTAGGTCACATTCTAACTGCTAAACATTGGCTTGTCTGCTCGCTAGGGGAGGCTGAAACACGAGTTCATATGCGCGGAAGAAAGGACTAAACAATGTTCTTGGTAAAAGGTGTATTTGAGTCGAACGAGAGTTTAGGTCGCATTCTAACTACTAAACATTGGCTTGTCTGCTCGCTAGGGAAGGTTGAAGCACGAGTTCATATGCGCGGAAGAAGGGACTAAACAATGTCCTTGGGAAAGCTATATTGAATTGTAAGGATCGCGTGAGGGCGAGGAATTAGGTTTATCGTATTGGATGTTTTGGTTTGGGAAAGAGAACGGATTTGAGTGGGTTTTATGGTTTCGATCACACGGGGGCGAGAAAGAGGAGTTTGATTGGGTAATTTGATGGAGAAATGACGACTATTCGATAAATGAGACATCAGCCTCGCAATCAATTAATCGGGGCATTATTGAAATGTTAGATCCCAACGACACCTTTTTCATTCAATTAACTTCGAAAATTGTGTTTGATGGACAACGAAAGTTCGAATGACGCGCTAACCAAGGAGTACGCCTCAATAGTTGTCACTCAAGAATTCAAGGAGTGCAAGACTCCAAGAACTCAATTCTTTCGCAATTTAGCTAGGAAAATTATTTGAATAGGTTAGCGTACTCAGATTAGGCACGCTAGGTATTCTAGAAATTTAAGATCAAAAGGATCACAACCCAAGGCGTGCACCTTGAGAGCAATCCTTCGAGAACCCAAGAAGTGCTAGACCTCAAGAGTTCGATATCTACATTGTTTAATCGAAAACAATAGTTTGTTTTGAAGAAAAATACTAGAGGTGAGTCGAGGTTTGAATTTGAGTTTTAAACGTGTGCACTAGCAAAGTGGGCTAGTCTTTTAAGTGACCAACTAGAAATAATTGATCAAATAAGTCTCACTGTAAGGAAGCCCAAGATTAAGCTTTAAATGTTATGTATGGTGATCAAAGGTTGATGGCGAGGCTTTGAAAGCACTCGACTTACAAGGGTAGAAAATGGCTCGATAAATTGAGAATTTTATTTTAAAAAGGGTTTTGAAGCATAAAACATAATTAAGGAAAAAGTGATAAAATTATTACATTTTGGGGAATTAGGATACATTTTTATCGAATGGGGATATGAGATAGTGAAACAAATAAGTCAAGCCCAATCAATAAACAAAAATGAATGTAAATGGTTTGAGGCTTTTATAAAAATTAATCGAATAAAGTTTAATTGTATCAATTAATTAGGTTAATTAAAATTAATTATCAAAATTAATCAACTAAATAAAATAATCAAGATAATTAAACTTGATTAACCTAAATTAACTAATTAAACAAGAATTAACTAACTAATTAATTTAATAAAAAAATATGAAAATAGAATAGCACTACAAGCATATGTTAATACAAACATTGCATAGTACGATACAATCAGTGCGAACCCATAAGAATAGAGTTTTGCTTTACACTACATCCAAAAACTTACTCTTGACAAAATAAGCAAAACATTAACCTCTTTGAAATGCTGCAAGATCCATATCGCATCATAAATAGAAGACTCACGCACGAAAGCGAACCAAACATCTAGCATCAAAACAGCAAGTATAAATTAATAAATTTTGTTTAAATGATTCGAAGTTTACCGACGCCGTATAACAAGAGCGAGAGCTGCCACGAGATTATTGAAGATGTGGTTGCTGTCGAAATGGAAAGTCGTCTCAATTCCACTTTTGCGAACACAAATCTTCTCCCGTTAAAATTGAAGGTTAGCTGCGAGGATGTTGTTGCTGTTGGTTGTGTTGGGGTAGTTGTGAGGAATGCCTCCGCTCTTGGATTTCTTATATGATTCGAGGCATTATGTTGTTTCAGCTCTAAATGTAACGGTGCAGAGCATCGGCACCGAGAATCAATCTGCATCACCTAAAAACAAAGAACAAAAACCTCACGGTGATTTCGCACCGATAGCCAGCAACAGAAACCAATATTCAAAACAGTTTTCAAAACAGAGCTTTCATCTGTAGCCATCGCTGAATATCGTTTGAAGTGAAACTTAGCGTTGTCGTCGTTGCGGTGAAGTAGAAACCATGTCGTTAATGCTTCTATGCTCCGATGTCTTCATTACAGTTATCACTATTGAGGATGCGGCAGGCTTGAAAAAATGAAGACAGAAAGAATATGTTGTATGTGAAAGCTGCTGCATGATGTGGTTTGTTGTTAACGAAACCGAAGCGCGACGTAGAAGCAACGTCCAAGGCTGCTACTATTTTTCTCTACACGCTTAGATACGTGCTTCGCAATGTTGCGATCATGAACCGAAACCAGACACAATCAAACACTACGAGAGTGACATCGTCGATGGAAGATGCAAGTTGTTGCTGCTTCGTGTTACTTAACTGTGGCGTTGAAATCCGGTCGCTTCATTGCACGCGGTCATATGAAGAATGGTCATTGTGTGTTCAAAGAGATGGATAATGGTTGTTGTACAAATTCACATAATGGATTTTGTGAGTTTGAAGGGTGAGTCTATTTAGAGGTTATGATGATGGTGATGGAGGTTTGTAAGGAGTGTCAGAGATGGCTTGAAGTTTGTGACGGAAGAAGAAGAGGTGGCAGCTGTATTTTTAGGGTTTTAAGTGATGAAGAAGAGGATTTTCGGCAGAAATTGGAAGGGATTTCGGAAGATGAAGAACAAGTATGGGGTGGTGATGGTGGCTGGGTGAGAGAGGAGGAGATGAGTTGGCGAGGGGTTGTGTGTTCACGGCGGAGTGAGAAAGGGTTGAGGGTTTTGGCGAAGGAAGACGTAAGGATGGTGTGAAGGGTTCATGGTGACGGCGGAAGAAGACCCTTCATCTAGGGTTTTGTGGATGACGACGGGCAATTTTGAAGGGGAAGAAGGTTTAGTTTAGGGTTTTCCAATGGAGGAGGCTAGGGTTCTCTTCCTCAGAAATGAACAGTAATCCCTCTTTATATTCCCAATCCCATAACCTAATTTTCCAAAATCTCCCCATCGTGTTTCTCCGTGTCCTCTTTCTATTCATTTTTTTTTTATTTTTTTATTAATTTTTCTTAATTTTCTGAATTAACTAACTAATAATTAATTCTAACTAATATTCTAACTTAAATCCTAACTAATTAATTAATTCTAGTCCTAACTAATTAACTAATCTTATTTTCTAAATTTAATTCTAATCTAATTTCTAATTAAAAAACTAAATTCTAAATTCTAATCTTATTTAAAATTCTAATTCTATTTCTACTTAAATTCTATTTTCTAAATTTAAATTCTAAATTATAATTAAGTTCTTATTTAAATTTTCTAATTCTATTCTAATTTAAAATCCTAATTTAAATTCTAATTTCTAATTCAAAACTAATTAAAGTTAATATTAAAAATATATTATATTAACATATCATAAAAAAAGAAATTATGAAACAAAAATAATGATAAATATATACAAAAACAAATGCCACGTGGCACACTCTTATTGGGCTAAAAAGTGAAAATGTTTATTTTTGCTGAAAAATACGCTACGCTGTATAAGCGAGGTAAATCACAAATTAAGTCGGGCGAATAAAAATTTTGAAAAAAGGTAGGACAAATTTGGGGTATGACAATAAGTTTCACCAGAAGTCAGTTCGACCATTGTGTTTACTTCAGATTTCGACTGGGTAATTCATTTGTTATTTGGTTGCTCTATGTGGATGATATTCTATTAGCAAGCAACAATATTGAAGAGGTAATAAGGGTGAAGGATGAACTCAATAAGGAGTTCGACATGAAAGATCTGGGAGCTGCGTCCAGGATTCTTGGGATTGACATCCGAAGAGATAGAAAGCAGTCAAAATTATGCTTATCTCAAGAGGCATACCTACGAAAGATTCTCGAAAAGTTTGGAATGTCAAATTCAAAGCCTGTCGTGACTCCGAAAAACCCTTAATTCAAGCTGAGTATAGATCAGTGTCCTAGCACTGATGTTGAAAGAACTTATATTAATAGCATTCTATATGCTAACATAGTAGGTTTTTTGATGTATGTTATGGTATGTACTAGACCTGACATAGCATATGCAGTAAGTCTTGTAAGCAGGTACATGGTGAATCCTGGAAAGGCTCACTGGAAAGCATTGAAGTGGATTCTAAGGTACATAAATGGGTCTCTGAATAAAGTCCTAATTTATGGTGGAGATAGTAAAGCAGCAATCAAAGGATATGTCGACTCTGATTATACAGGTTGTATGGATTCCAGAAAATCTATTTCTGGATATGTGTTCACTATGTTTGGGACAACAATCAGTTGGAAAGCAACACTTTAGAAGTTCGTTGCCTTATCAACCACTGAAGCGGAGTATATTGCCCTAATTGAAGCTGTGAAGGAAGCATTGTGGCTTGAAGGTTTTGCAAAAGAGCTAAAACTTCAAGGTCGAGTTATCACTATTAAATATGATAGTCAAAGTGCAATACATATGTCGAAGAATTCAGTCTATCATGAGTGAACCAAGCACATTGATGTGAGACTGCATTTCGTCAAAGGGGTAATCGAGCATGGAGAAGTCTAAGTGTTGAAGGTTTCGACAGATCATAATGCTACTGATATGATCACCAAGATGTTGCCCATTTGTAAGGTTTTCCACTGTATGCAGTTTATAAAGATGCATGAAGAAAGCTAGTTCCTTGATGTTATAGAGTTAGATCCAAGGTGAAGATTTATAAGATATTGGATCGAACTCTAGTATGGTCGAAGGGTAGCTTCTAGTTCGACATGAATTAAGCATGAGGTCGAAGTCTGTTCACATGCTGCTGTCGAAGATAATGTGTGTTGTAGTCGAAGTTTGTTCTAACATACATTAATCAATATTTCTAGGGTTGTTAGCATGTTGAATTAGGTCTTGCTTGTAAGCCCAATTGTTTAAGTTAGCTTGTAATGGGTAATTGTTAAAAAAGACCATTAGGTTAGTGTGCTATTTTTACTATAAATAGGATGCTAGTTTCTCAAACTTGGCATAAGGAAAAATAGGAAGATAAAATCCTAATTTCAAGAGAGAGAGAGAGAGAGAGATTATTTTGTTATTCTTGTATACTTTTAATCTTGTTCTAAGAGAAAGAAAAGAATGGCAGTATTATAATCAATCCTTGTTGTTCCTTGTTATTTTACCTTGTCTTCTTTGTTAATCCTAACCCTTGTGTGTTTCTTGATCATTAAGAAACCGGTTATACTTTGTTTCAAGGTATCTGATTCACAACAAATCCAATATGTCATTTTAGCGATCTTAGGAAGGTGTAAAAATGGTGCATGACAAGGCTTGCAAATATATTGTTGTGTTTTGTGCTCAATAAGTATATCTATGTGTTGTTCGGTTTCAATTTTCTTTGATAATATGGGGAGCTTGATTGGAAAGCAAAGTAGGTTGTTGCTAAAGATTGTCAGCATGAAAAATATCTTTATTTCATAATCAATAATACTTAGAAGCACTATGTAACTCTTTGGTTGTATGTTTGAAGTCATAAACGTGCGTTACATTGTCGGAATATCGTGTTTGGTGGGGTACTCACCGTATTTCTAAATACATACTTCCTCCATTTCTTATTATAAGCAAATTTTGACATTCATTGAATTACTGATTTATCTAGTTTGTATATGGATTAGATACATAAATTATTCAATAAATTTAAAAAAGCTAAAATTTGCTTATAATAAGGAACGGTGATAGTACTATATTCTGTTTTATTTTGTTCTTTTTATTTAATGTATTTAATGTACCAATATACTTTGTTATGTTAAAAGCAAAATTCCATTGTGCTATAGCTTTTTTATTTGTTTGATCTAAATGTTTGCTTCTCCTTTTCTCCTTAACAACATTACAGTACTTTTCTTTGTAAAAGAAGGCGACGAGTGTGTCCTTACTTCGACAAAGGAAAATGTTCTTGCACCCGTTATTATAAATTTCCAGCAAGGTCTTGGCCAGAAGTTTAGACAGCCAGCTGGAACTGGTATCGATTTCTCAACGTTCGGGGAATCTGAGTTCTTAAAAGTGGGCGAATTGGACGTCTATTGTAACACCCCATTTCCCTAAAATAGAATAAAACAATTAAAATAAGCACATATCAGAGTTTTCCCACAACGGGATGTCACAATTTTCAACAAAATTCCACAAATCATTTCTCGAACTAATTTCTTTGTAATATTGCAGCGGAAAAAGAACTAGTCTGTTATAAACCACATATCATATATACATCATCAATATCATCATGTACAACATGCACAACCACTGCCCAAAATATACAAGATAATCATTCAACATCATCGCCAATCCACAAAATAAGATACGCCACGGGGGCACACATAAGCATTAACAAACATGAAAACTCCCCAAAAGCCCCGGTGTTACGTATCAGAGCAATCCTATGACACTGCCACATCCAAGCTAGCTAAACACCTGGATTGTCTGTACTTCCGAAGAAGCACAGACCACAACAACAACAGAGGGGTGAGAAATCACGATCAAATATTAACGGTATAAATGTACATGAAATAAAAGGTAGAAACACATAAACATAATTTCATACATATAACGTATCCGGACCTACTGTCCCATGCCAACACAACACACATATAACAATGCAACACATGCACTCGACTCAACAACATGCGGTACCGACTCAACTCAGGATAGATCGCATACACTCTATCCGAGCAACGATCTATCCCTACCACGCTCCTCTTGAGCCCATATAATCAAATCTCAGGATAGATCGCATACACTCCATCCGAGCAATAATCTATCCCTACCAACGTTCCTCACTTGGAACACGGGTGATCGCATACACTCCATCCGAGCAACGATCTAAGTCCCGTCCATGCTCCCCACTTGGAGCACGTGAGTGAATTACACATCACATCCACGCTCCCCACTTGGAGCACGTGAGTGAATTACACACCACGTCCACGCTCCCCACTTGGAGCACGTGAGTGAATCACATACACTCCACCGAGCAATGATTCACCATATCCATATGCTATGCAGACACTATGCACAATAACACAACACTCACGGTGCACACGATCCTTACGATCCATCGCATCATATAATGTATACACACCAAGCACACAGAGTGCATCCGATCCTACTGATCCAATTTATCATACAACACATCAATGCAACGCACACAAGGTGTATTGATCCTACTGATCACAATCACCACACCACATCTCAAACACAATGCACACAAGGCATATCGATCCTACTGATCACAATCACCACACCACATCTCAAACATAATGCACACAAGGCATATCGATCCTACTGATCCACTCATCACACAACACACGAACCTAAGCACACGAGGTGCACACGATCCTACTGATCATAATTTATCATATATCAAATATATCTCACCCATCATCACAGTCATCCATCATAACATACACCAATTCAATTATCATAATCACACGGATATCATGGAATCACGTTCCGACACCATACATACTGTCACTACTGCGAAAATCGGCGCCGGCTGACAGAAGAGTCGCCACCGTGCGTTATTTATCCCAACGGAGGGAAAGGAAACGCTCGAAGTAAACCTCGCAAAAAAACGGGAAAAGGTATGGTCATCGCAACCAAAACCTGGGTTCGGGAGTCGGTTACGCAAGGGGAAGGTATTAGCACCCCTCACGTCCGTCGTACTCGACGGGATCCACGCTTGCTTGGGTTGTCTAAAGGATGCAAAAACAATCTATCTACGGCTGCTAAATCTAAACGGAAAGGAATTGACTCGATAGAGCGTCGCACTCTATGCCTACGTATTCTCAAGAGAGAAAGTCAGAGTCAACGTAGTTCGGGACTACAGGGAAATTGGCTCGCCAAGACCTCGCGTCTTGTGCCTACGTACTTCCACACTGCATGGAAGATCAGAGCTGACGTAGTTCAGGCTAACTACGACTAGGCTGGGTATTCTCACACAGCAGTGAGAAATTAAACTGGTTTTACAGGTACGGGAACCTATGGGGAAAACTACGGTCTGGTCTCAAATGCACTCGGGCAAGAGAGAAGGGTAACATCAGTCGTCAGCGGGAAAGTCTCGATCGCACAGCAGCGAGAGAACAAAAGAGTTAGTTGTTAGTGTGCTCGCTAGGATATCGCATCCTATGCCTACATATTCTCGTCTGGTACGAGAAATCAGAGCAGCTGTAGTTCGGCTACTTTCGGGACCACAGCTCAAATCTCGTTTTATTAACATTCTGAAAAAATGGTTACAATGATTGAATACTGAAAATAAATCTCCTAGAAACTATCCTATCCTATCCTGAAAAAATCAAATGGAAAAGTCCCCTAACAAGTGGACGTCTAAACTACCTCTAAAAATGTGCAAACTAAACTCTGTGAAGAAAATATACTCTAAAAAAATATTAAATCTACCTTAATATTTTTTCTCTTTTTTCTATATTTTTTCACTATCTTTTTTTATATTCTTTCTTTATTCTTTTTCTTCTTTCTCTTTTTTTCAAAATACTTCTTCATATATTTTTTCTCTATTTCTTTTTTCAATATTTTTTCATGTATCTATTTTTCTTTTCATATTTCTTTTCTTCTTTTTTTCAAATATACCCTTTTCTTTATTGTTTTTTTTTTTTTAAAAAAAACTAAGTACATAAAAATAAAGAAAAGAAAACAAAAGGGGGGGGAGGTACATCAAGTGAACCTGGGGGGTACAGCAAGAAAAGCAGCAAAGTAATTGGGCTCAGCCCATTGTTCAGCAAAAGAAACAAAAAAAAGAACAAAAACCAGCAATGGAGGGTGTGGCAACCAGGGGGTTCGTACGGATCCGAATCACAATTGGGCCCGGCCCAGTCCACTCACAGCCTTCCTCTCCCTTCGTTCATCTCCCAATGTGTAACCCTAGTTTCTTCCTCTCTGCACTGTTCATACACCTAAAACGGCGCCTACATCCAAGCTCCGACCCCTCGTCCTCACCCTCAATTGTCTTCCGTTCCATCTTTGTTTCCACACTTTACCAGAACAATTGAATGAAACAACAAACCACGAACTATCACAATTCCTAGAAGAAACTAAATCTTTGAAGATCTTAAAGGTATGATGAAATCATTCGTAAATCTGAAGGTGTTAGCAGAGAATCTTGGGGTCGTGGAAGATGTCTGGAGATCTGATAAGCGAGGATTGCATGTGATGAATTCGTTTGATGAAGTTTGGAACGATGATGATTCGGAAGAATCTGGAAAGTATGAAGGATCTTGAAGAACAATGATGAACTTTTGAAACATACGAAGCATCTGAGACCGTCTGGATGAATGTATTTGATGCTGAACGGTGTGTTCTTGAGTCCGATGAAGATGATGATGCGTTCTTGGAACTTTCTGGAAGAAGAACTTTATGGATGATGATCTCTGCGTTGAAGATATTGAAAGTTGATCGGAGACGGTGATGACCTGATGATTGCTGATGGAGAATCTGGAGGTCTGGATGAAGAACGGGTGATGATGTATTATGATTCTGGCGAACTTGTTTGTGGAGATTTGCAGATCGATGATGAATCTGGGGATTGTTTGAAGAACCTTGAAGGAAATTGATGGTAGGTTGAAGGAGAAGGTTGAAGATTCGCGGTGGTTTCTGGAGGTTGAGATGATGAACACGAAAAGAAACTGGAAAAGGATGAAGATCGTATGAATTTTCCGGTTAGGGTTTGAGTTTTCCGGTGACCGTTACGGCGGCCGGAGGGAGTTGGGGAGGTAATTAGGGTGGCCGGCGGGATTCTGGTGCGGGGGTTGCATGGCCGCCGGCCATGCAACCGGTGAGGCTTCAGCGTTAGGCGCGTGTCACTGGTAGTGGAGAGGTTGTGCGCATGTGCGCCACGTATGTGTGGCGTGGCAGAGTAAGAGAGAATGGAGAATGAAGTGGCAGTGTGGAAATGAAGAACGTGGATCCTCCCTTTGAATTACACGTGGCCTGATATTTATATAGACATGGAGAATTCTGGACCTGCATGAATGGGCTTCGCAGAACTGGGCCTCCACCATCTAAAACTGGCCCACGAAAATGATTGAAAAAAAACCCAAAAATCTGAATGAAATGGATTAAGACTAATTAAAAACGAAAATCAATTAAACCTAATTAACTAACACCTAATTAATATCTAATTAAAACTATATTAACCTATTGAAAGAAACCAATTAATTTCTATTTAAACTAACAAACAAATAACTCTAAAATCTATTTAATATTCGCATATTCTATTTAAAAACCAAAACCAAAATCTATCTAAAATTATTAATCTCTAATTAAAAGCTATTAATATCTAATAATATCTAAAAGAAAATCCATTAACTCCTATAAAAATAGAAAAATCTATAATATCTAGAAATAAAATCCATACTAATTTTTATAAAAGAAAAATCTATTAATCTAAAAGAAAATCTATATTAAAACTATATTATAAAAGGAAAATATTTTTCTATTAAAACCCTAATATTCTAAAAAGAAAATGCTATTTATTATCTATTAAAAATCTATTATATTCTAAAAATGATTAAAAAAATCTATTCAAATTCTACAAAATATTATAAAGCCTATTTAAAATCGACAAGAAGCTATTAAATTCTAAAAAAATGCAGACAAAGGCAAATAACCAATATAAAAGAGAGCGCGAGACCAGATCGAAGCAAACAGTAACCCGAACACCAAAAATCTCAAAAATCACTGCGTAAGCCGAAAACACCCAGGAAGCGCGCGACTTCCCAAAATAACCTCCGATTACCCGAATCGGTCTGAGATACCTAAAATGCGACAGCAGGGCTGTAATCCCGATAAAATTACCATGATTGAAGAAATGCACTATATGCAGTATGTAAATGCGAATGCGAGATGCGTCGAAACAAGGACCAGATGCGGGACCCGGTTGGTCAAATTTTAGGGTGCAACAGCTGCCCCTATTCAAGCATCTTGGACCTGAATGGTTGAAGAGCGCCCAACCTTTGATCATTCAAAGGTAGAAGATGGTTGAATACAAATGGAACCCTGAAATTTGCCAACCGCAAAAATAAACTGCGAAGCTGTTTGAGAAATAACGTCTAATAAACTGAAGTCTGATTGTAACGGCAACAACTGGTCAATTATCTGATAAATTTTCTGCTTGTTTTTTTTCAACATCAATCACCTGTGTGACGCCACAGATACTGATTCTTCGGAATAATTCTTCAAAAATCGAACACCTTCCCATCTGTCATGGGATCTTTTTTTTTTTTGTCGACTCATGGTTCACGGCGAACATGAGGAAAATCTCCTGGGGAATTCTGAATTGAACTTCCTGGCACCTATTTCGACGAAGGCGGCAGCTTCAGAAGTTCGATATGTGTCAATCTTTCTTCGTTTTTCTTTCCAGTGCTGACATAACAACCAGATGTGAAGAAATCACTCCGCTGATGTAGCAGAGAAGCTTAGCCAAACAACTCTGCAGGTGAACAAATTCGAAGGCCAATAGGTAACCATCCTGGTTTATGTTTCGACATGCGTATGCTTGAAATGATGCAATGCTCTATATGACATGTAAATGTTATGCGTTTGTAACTGCAATGCCCTAGACGGCATGAATATGCTATGTATTTGATAGATGCAAATCTGACGACATATGCAAATGCTAATGTAAGCTCGAGCTGCCAGAGAACACCAGGTCTGCAATCACTTGGCAAAATAAAAGCCGAAAGTAGACGTCAACTCCAACTGAGTGTAACCTGATATCACAGAATCAACTCAGCAAAATAAATGCTAGAAACGGGACACCAAATCCGCTGGGGATAACCGTCCTGCTGGAGAAATGGAAAAGCAAACCCTGCTTGGGGAGAAAAAAAACAACTCTGCTTGGGGATGCTCTCTTCAAACCATCGGCAACTGATTGTGCTCTGTGGGGATTGATCCAAACTGGGGTTGATTGCGCGCAGCACACTGCTGGAAATGCCCCTACTATTAAGGATATCAATCTTAATCTGCTGGGGATACTCCTGATCCTATTCTGATACGGGGTAAAATGCAATCTCAACTCTTACGGGGATAATACGCAACTTTCATCTGCTGAAGAGTAGCAATTCTGATTTTAACAACATCCACAAGGAATTCAAACATTAATCGGAGCACTGGTATTCGTCGAGCTTCATATCGGGGAACATGACAACATGCGAGTCATTGGGAATTACTGTCAGATACCTTTAGGTTTTTGTGGTTTAGGATAAACATGGACTATGTACATAGTGGAAGATATGGAAAATACTAGACGAGAACTAGCATTCAAAGGTAGACTACCAGACGAGAACTGATAGGAAAATAGATTATCGGACGAGAATTGATTTGATTTGGACATCAGACGGGGCTGACTGGATAACAGACTGAGGTATAGACAACCAGGCGAGAACTGGATGAAAGCTGACGTGCACCAGACGAGAACTGGTATAACACATAGGTTAAAACACACGATGATCAGACGAGAACTGATTACGCGACGACATGTACCAGACGAGAACTGATACAACACTTGAAGAAACGGTGACCAGACGAGAACTGGTTACCGGTTTGCCAGGCGAGAACTGGACTTTGGAAACGACTGGTTACTGACACGCAACAGGTTTAAACTGCGGGATAACGACTCCACGACAGCAAGGCCTTTTTCGGAATGTCAAGGTTTTTGATAAGGGTAATGACACGATTCCCCGATACTCAACTCCGGCTGGGGATAAACAAACTGGCCTGAACAACTTGCTCCAGCACACTCAGCTGGGGATAAGAAGACTGGCTTGAACAACTTGCCCCCAGTACGCTCAACTTGCCCCAATCTAACTCTTGGGAGTACTCGCTCTGAACAGCTTGCTACGAGACGACTTCGAGATTACTTGCCCTAGTATCTGTACGACAACAGAATTCAATCTCCATCAAACAATTGTCAACCCAGTTGGTCTTCACTATCTCTGAAGTGACTTGCCCCTGAATGAGCGTTCTAGCGACTTAACCTGATCTGATTATCCACCTGAAGTATCTGCTTTCAAATCTCCACGTTCTGTACAATTGCCCCTGATTGGTTCTCGAGAAGACTCACTTCTGATCAACTGCTTCTCAAACAAACTGCCCCTGATCCACTGATGCTTCGGGACTTGTCCTCAGACTGACTGGTTCTAAACTTACTGGAAGTCAATGCCCCTGATTCACAGGTCTTCACAACATACACCCTTCTGGTTTAGACTGCTGAATTACTCAATCCTGCTCGACGATTCCCTGATGGAATTTCTTTTATGCCAACTACTAACCTGCAATTAAAATTGTCTGTTCGCGAATGGTAATCTTAATGCAGTGGTTATGCAGATTTTGAAAAAATTTGAGCTGTCACTCATTTACATGCTATGATTGTGAGTGACGAATGAACCAAAGTTCAACCGTAGTGCTTACGTGGTCAGTGAAAAAATACAACAAGGATGTGACTAGCAAGTCAAGAAGGAGTCAGGTTACTCGACCTTATCGTAATGATCTCATAATAAACCCTACCTCAATTAGGTCTTTTAAGGGTTGTATCGTGGTTGGGTTCACGGTTCGTGAAACAAAGGATATTTGGCTCAAATTTTGATTTGTACCCACCCCTTCTACGTGATGATCTCCGATCCTAAGGTTCAGTTAACCTGGAACGAGCGCTCGCCTCTTCGAGAGGTATGTTGAATGGTAAGAACCACAATTAAGGAAATCACATGGCTTTTCTGGAGTGATAGTTACTCCTTTTCGTTTTCGGTGTTTGTGTACACGACTTTGTGACTTGCTGGGGAAATTTTCTATCCCTTCTTTTTCGTTCTTTTGATTCCCTAATTTTTGCCTGGACTGACTCCTTTCGAGTTCTTTTCGATTTTTTTCTTTTGAAATCCAGCGGGACGCCCTGATTTTTGCCTAAGTATTAGCTTTCCAGTTTTTTCTTTCTTTTTACTTAGCGGGCTTTCTTTCTTCTTTTTTTTTGGAACAAAGTCGTGTGACACTGGTTGTCTTGATTGCCCCGAAAGGATTGTAACTGTCTCACTCCTGATTGGTGAGGTTTGACCTCTTGAAAGGTATAAACTGATATTGGTCCTTGAAAGACAACACTCCTCTGTAAGACTTGAATGCTCGGTCAAGTTTACTGACAACTACCCTGCCCCGAGTTAAGATGTGAGGGTTTATAAGTCCGAAAAAACTTCTACTTCCTGGCTCGAAGTGGTTAACAAGGGACTAACTCCTTATATCTCCAGTGTTTGGGGAATTTGAAACAATGCCTTGTACGTCATCGGTAAGGTCTTATCCGAAAGCATACGATCATCGGTTATGAGTTTAGTTTCGTCATCCCCCCTCCAATCTTTGCTAGTCACAGTGATAAAGTGGAGTGAATAAAATGCAAGTGTCAGTGCAATGCAGTAAATGAGCGACAACGACATGATTAATTCAGAAAAATGCATAGTCACTTTATTAATATTTCCATTCGAAACATACAATGTTTAAAAGCAGGTAGTAACTAACAGAAAAGAAACTACAAATGCAAATGATATAAAAGTCTGAGGACTGTCAATGCTGAGGCGTCCGCCTGTCTGAATCACTGGCTTTTGTTGGGGAATACTTTCCGAGTCTACGAGCTTAGACAGCTGAGCGGTTGGTATGAACAAACAGAAGTCCTTCTCGAAAGGAAATGCGGTCCTGGTCGATCAACTGCTGTTCCTTCGCCTGAAACGCTTTACAATCTTCTGTCGAATGCCCTAGAGAGCCACCATGGTAACCACACTGAACGTGGGGATTGTACCCAGGAGGGTAAGGTTCTGGCACAGGCTTAAGAGCTTTAGGTTCCACCAAAGAACTCTGGATCAAAGATGGTAGCAGCTGGCTATACGGCATAGGCACTGGGTGAAAATGAGCTTTCCTTCGTTCCAAGTTGTTGCGAGGTCGATTCTGATTCTGACACTGATTCTGATAACCTCGGCCACGAGTTTGCTGATTTGCAAGGGAAGCGACATAAGATTCCTGATAGGGTGCCCTAGGCACGGCTGTCTGTTCAGTGTAACAAGCCACAGGAGGTACTGATCTCTGATAAGATGAAGAACCAACAACATTCACTGATTCGCTTCGAGGATA
Organism: Lathyrus sativus; assembly: GCA_963859935.3. Lineage (NCBI taxonomy): Eukaryota > Viridiplantae > Streptophyta > Magnoliopsida > Fabales > Fabaceae > Lathyrus > Lathyrus sativus. Next base: position 442,584,707 of record OZ012740.1, on the reverse strand, counting down.
TTCAACCTTTGGCATGACTGCATTGATCACAACTCCTTCTTCACTCTGATAGTCACAAGGATATTCAGTTTCACCAGCTTGATCATTTGAAGTAATCTGAATTTTCCCAATTCTTATGGCATACTCAAGGCGTTCTCCTAATGTCACCACGTCAGAGAAACTTAATGGAAGTCCGAGCAATCTTTCGAAGTACGGATCTTGTAGGGAATCTACAAACATGCTTGTCAACTCTCGGTCTAACAGCGGTGGATGCACTCTAGCAGCAAATTCTCTCCATCTCTGAGCATACTTCCTGATAGGTTCATTATTCTCCTGAGACAGTTCTTGCAACTGCATGCGATGGGGAGCTATGTCTAGGTTATAATCGTACTGCTTCAGAAAAGCTCTGGCTAAATCCATCCATGACTGAATCTGATTTCTCTCTAACTGCATATACCACCTCAAAGATGCCCCAGTCAGACTATCTTGAAAGCAATGGATCATCAGTTTGTCATCTCGCACAAACGAAGTCATTCTTCGACAGAACATCATCAAATGTTGCTTCGGACAGCTATCTCCCGTGTACTTCTCAAATTTCGGCACTTTGAACTTATAAGGCAACACCAGGTCAGGAGCCAAACACATGTCTACAGCATTCAGGTTAACATCATCTTTCACTTTCAAAGCTTTCATTCCTTCTTCCAACGCTCGGAGTTTTCTATCCGTCTCAAGAGCTCTTGGATCTACGGTCCTGGCTATCGGGATATCTCTTCGGTAATTCATCACAGGGAAAGCAACACCTTGATCGTTAACAGGAGGAGGACGTTCATTTCGGGCAACAAACTGCTCATGTCGATCTCGGTTCTCAACAGGAGGCTGTACAACTTGGTCTGCAGTAACGTTGTTCGCTTGCGGGAAATCTTCCATGGAATCATACAGAGGGTTGGACGTCATAGTGAACCCTGTCAAGGTGTTAGGAGACTGGAAATTGCCCTCAGACATAGCTACCAATGGTCTTCAGCTGACTTCAATGCTTGACTCTGCTCAAATCTACTCAATCCCTAGGTAGGTCTTCTGACAATCAACAGCTGCTCAATCCAAACTCCGGGTAATCACCTTCAGGAAACAAAGGCTGGATCAGAACTCTGGCTAACTGGAGGATGATATGCAATATGATGCAACACTGTTATGCACATGATATGCAAAATGCAGCAAACAACGGGACCACAGCCCCCCACACAAATCTGAATACTGCTATACTGCTGACGGAGTACGTTCGCTCTATCCAAACTCCGGGTAATCACCTTCAGGAAACAAAGGCTGGATCAGAACTCTGGCTAACTGGAGGATGATATGCAATATGATGCAACACTGTTATGCACATGATATGCAAAATGCAGCAAACAACGGGACCACAACCCCCCACACAAATCTGAATACTGCTGTACTGCTGACGGAGTACGTTCGCTCTGAAGAGAAGACCAAAATAACGGGTAGGTTGGAAGTCAAGTTTCCTGCAAAAAAAAAAACCCCACTCACGGGTATGGACCTATATCTGTCAAGGTACGGCATCCTATGCGGTCGTTAGCGTCACAGACTTTCAAAACTGACGATACGATTCCCAGAAGGAGTGGCATCATCAAGTCTTGAAGAGGCCTCACTTAGCTAACTTCCAAATGATCGGTTCCCGGAGTCGACAATCCAACTAACCAACAACCCCCTCGACCCAAAGGGTAGAAAAAGAAGTCAACCAGAAGAACCTCGTCCGAGTGTAGATTTCGCGGGACACTAGTACAAGCAAAGCCGGTACGCGCCCACTAATCTCTACTCTAAGTCTAAGGTGCACTCAAGCCCAGGTCCGGCTTCTAACTCAATCATAGAACACCCGTCACACCCCAACAGCAACAGATAATATCAATAAATAAACCCCCAATAGACAAGCAAACAAGCGCTAGGATTGACTCTCTCTTAGGGGACGTTGGATCCCACATGCATAAGGACTATCGCAGTCCGTAGCAGCCAGGGGACATTGGGTCCCCAGCAGAGTCGCCAGCTGCTGGGGATTGCCCCAAACAGCCAGGAAAAAACCTAAAGCGAGACTTGAATAGGGAACCATCGCTATCCCCAGCAGAGTCTCCAGCTGTCGCTACTGCGAAAATCGGCGCCGGCTGACAGAAGAGTCGCCACCGTGCGTTATTTATCCCAACGGAGGGAAAGGAAACCCTCGAAGTAAACCTCGCAAAAAACGGGAAAAGGTATGGTCATCGCAACCAAAACCTGGGTTCGGGAGTCGGTTACGCAAGGGGAAGGTATTAGCACCCCTCACGTCCGTCGTACTCGACGGGATCCACGCTTGCTTGGGTTGTCTAAAGGATACAAAAACAATCTATCTACGGCTGCTAAATCTAAACGGAAAGGAATTGACTCGATAGAGCGTCGCACTCTATGCCTACGTATTCTCAAGAGAGAAAGTCAGAGTCAACGTAGTTCGGGACTACAGGGAAATTGGCTCGCCAAGACCTCGCGTCTTGTGCCTACGTACTTCCACACTGCATGGAAGATCAAAGCTGACGTAGTTCAGGCTAACTACGGCTAGGCTGGGTATTCTCACACAGCAGTGAGAAATTAAACTGGTTTTACAGGTACGGGAACCTATGGGGAAAACTACGGTCTGGTCTCAAATGCACTCGGGCAAGAGAGAAGGGTAACATCAGTCGTCAGCGGGAAAGTCTCGATCGCACAGCAGCGAGAGAACAAAAGAGTTAGTTATTAGTGTGCTCGCTAGGATATCGCATCCTATGCCTACATATTCTCGTCTGGTACGAGAAATCAGAGCAGCTGTAGTTCGGCTACTTTCGGGACCACAGCTCAAATCTCGTTTTATTAACATTCTGAAAAAATGGTTACAATGATTGAATACTGAAAATAAATCTCCTAGAAACTATCCTATCCTATCCTGAAAAAATCAAATGGAAAAGTCCCCTAACAAGTGGACGTCTAAACTACCTCTAAAAATGTGCAAACTAAACTCTGTGAAGAAAATATACTCTAAAAAAATATTAAATCTACCTTAATATTTTTTTCTCTTTTTTCTATATTTTTTCACTATCTTTTTTTATATTCTTTCTTTATTCTTTTTCTTCTTTCTCTTTTTTTCAAAATACTTCTTCATATATTTTTTCTCTATTTCTTTTTTCAATATTTTTTCATGTATCTATTTTTCTTTTCATATTTCTTTTCTTCTTTTTTTCAAATATACCCTTTTCTTTATTGTTTTTAAAAAAAAAAAAAAAACTAAGTACATAAAATAAAGAAAATAAAACAAAAGGGGGGGGAGGTACATCAAGTGAACCTGGGGGGTACAGCAAGAAAAGCAGCAAAGTAATTGGGCCCAGCCCATTGTTCAGCAAAAGAAACAAAAAAAAGAACAAAAACCAGCAATGGAGGGTGTGGCAACCAGGGGGTTCGTACGGATCCGAATCACAATTGGGCCCGGCCCAGTCTACTCACAGCCTTCCTCTCCCTTCGTTCATCTCCCAATGTGTAACCCTAGTTTCTTCCTCTCTGCACTGTTCATACACCTAAAACGGCGCCTACATCCAAGCTCCGACCCCTCGTCCTCACCCTCAATTGCCTTCCGTTCCATCTTTGTTTCCACACTTTACCAGAACAATTGAATGAAACAACAAACCATGAACTATCACAATTCTTAGAAGAAACTAAATCTTTGAAGATCTTAAAGGTATGATGAAATCATTCGTAAATCTGAAGGTGTTAGCAGAGAATCTTGGGGTCGTGGAAGATGTCTGGAGATCTGATAAGCGAGGATTGCATGTGATGAATTCGTTTGATGAAGTTTGGAGCGATGATGATTCGGAAGAATCTGGAAAGTATGAAGGATCTTGAAGAACAATGATGAACTTTTGAAACTTACGAAGCATCTGAGACCGTCTGGATGAATGTATTTGATGCTGAACGGTGTGTTCTTGAGTCCGATGAAGATGATGATGCGTTCTTGGAACTTTCTGGAAGAAAAACTTTATGGATGATGATCTCTGCGTTGAAGATATTGAAAGTCGATCGGAGACGGTGATGACCTGATGATTGCTGATGAAGAATCTGGAGGTCTGGATGAAGAACGGGTGATGATGTATTATGATTCTGGCGAACTTGTTTGTGGAGATTTGCAGATCGATGATGAATCTAGGGATTGTTTGAAGAACCTTGAAGGAAATTGATGGTAGGTTGAAGGAGGAGGTTGAAGATTCGCGGTGGTTTCTGGAGGTTGAGATGATGAACACGAAAAGAAACTGGAAAAGGATGAAGATCGTATGAATTTTCCGGTGACCGTTACGGCGGCCGGAGGGAGTTGGGGAGGTAGTTAGGGTGGCCGGCGGGATTCTGGTGCGGGGGTTGCATGGCCGCCGGCCATGCAACCGGTGAGGCTTCAGCGTTAGACGCGTGTCACTGGTAGTGGAGAGGTTGTACGCATGTGCGCCACGTATGTGTGGCGTGGCAGAGTAAGAGAGAATGGAGAATGAAGTGGCAGTGTGGAAATGAAGAACGTGGATCCTCCCTTTGAATTACACGTGGCCTGATATTTATATAGACATGGAGAATTCTGGACCTGCATGAATGGGCTTCGCAGAACTGGGCCTCCACCATCTAAAACTGGCCCACGAAAATGATTGAAAAAAAACCCAAAAATCTGAATGAAATGGATTAAGACTAATTAAAAACGAAAATCAATTAAACCTAATTAACTAACACCTAATTAATATCTAATTAAAACTATATTAACCTATTGAAAGAAACCAATTAATTTCTATTTAAACTAACAAACAAATAACTCTAAAATCTATTTAATATTCGCATATTCTATTTAAAAACCAAAACCAAAATCTATCTAAAACTATTAATCTCTAATTAAAAGCTATTAATATCTAATAATATCTAAAAGAAAATCCATTAACTCCTATAAAAATAGAAAAATCTATAATATCTAGAAATAAAATCCATACTAATTTTTATAAAAGAAAAATCTATTAATCTAAAAAAAAAATCTATATGAAAACTATATTATAAAAGGAAAATATTTTTCTATTAAAACCCTAATATTCTAAAAAGAAAATGCTATTTATTATCTATTAAAAATCTATTATATTCTAAAAATGATTAAAAAATCTATTCAAATTCTAAAAAATATTATAAAGCCTATTTAAAATCGACAAGAAGCTATTAAATTCTTAAAAAATGCAGACAAAGGCAAATAACCAATATAAAAGAGAGCGCGAGACCAGATCGAAGCAAACAGTAACCCGAACACCAAAAATCTCAAAAATCACTGCGTAAGCCGAAAACACCCAGGAAGCGCGCCACTTCCCAAAATAACCTCCGATTACCCGAATCGGTCTGAGATACCTAAAATGCGACAGCAGGGTTGTAATCCCGATAAAATCACCATGATTGAAGAAATGCACTATATGCAGTATGTAAATGCGAATGCGAGATGCGTCGAAACAAGGACCAGATGCGGGACCCGGTTGGTCAAATTTTAGGGTGCAACACATACACTCATTACAGCTCACTAATAAGCTCATCATCAAACATGACCAACAAGGGTCCAAAACCACCAAGGAAACAACACAAAATAGCAGCAAAACACGAACTGCTGTTGAGCTCGCTGGCACATTCGCCTGGCGAAGCCCCGCAGCGAACACTCGCTATCCATTCGCCTTGCGAAACCAAACAGAGGCTACTGGCAGCATTCGCTGCCCAGTTCGCCTGGCGAAGGCTCGCCCCCTCATTCGCCCAACGAATACCTGCGTTTCCAAAAAAATAAAACTAAAGCTCAGAGTCGACAACACGCCCCGAACTCAGCCGATTCTACTCCAAACCAAACCCCATCATACCAGATAAAAGTTCCACAACCTAACTGCAACATCTATCGTCGATTTAGCCTGATTAAATGTTAACTCTACACAATTCCTCCGTTCTGGCATAATTTCAAACTACCCGGAAACCCCCAAACACTCATACAATTGCTCACAGCCACATGCAATGAAATTAACACATTACAACATAATAATAACAACTATATAAACATGCGATCATCATCATTAATCATCAAACTATGGGGATTAGGGAATTTCCCCTTTCTACCAATTACTCATGCAAATACCAATTCAACCGATCAATTCCCCCCCCACCCCACCCTTACCTCTAATGCGCTTCTGATGATGATGAAGCTTCACAATCCACACGAAAATCCTTCTTGCTCAAGCTTCTGCTCTTGATCGCTCTTGTTCTATCAACCATGCTCTTTCCTTCACAAACTGTGTTCTTCTCTTTCCAACTCTAATGTCAAATGCCAAACATGCCCCCCATCCCAATTAATCCACTTTTATTCCAAATAAATAATAATCTCATTTTCTTTTAATTCCAAAAATCCAAAAATTATATTATTATTCCAATAATATTATTTAATATGATAATAATAATAACAATAATATTAATAATAGTAACACCTTACTAATTATCATATTATTATCATCATTAATCATATTTTCTAGTATTATGGAACTTACTCCTTAACCAAAATCCACGCAAACACGCCGAAAATGAAAATAACACCGAAAATAAAAATAATTAAAATGGACGTTACAACTCTCCCCCACTTTAATTATTTTCGTCCTCGAAAATACCTGATGGAAACAACTCTGGATACGCTTCTCGGATCCTGCTTTCCAACTCCCAGGTCACACTGCCTCCTGCAGCACCTCCCCAAGCCACTCTCACCAAAGGGATCTCTTTCCCTCTGAGTCACTTCATCTTGCGATCCTCGATCCTCAACGGCAACGTCTCCACAGTTAGGTTCTCTCTAACCTGGACTTCATCTCTCTGAATCACATGAGACGGATCAGGCACATACTTCTGAAGTTGCGACACATGAAACATGTCATGCAAGTTCGAAAGCTCCGGTGGCAACGCCACCCTATAAGCCACAACACCAATCCTCTGCAAAATCTGATACGGCCCGATAAACTTCGGATCCAACTTCTTGGACTTTAATGCACGTCCAACACCAGTCACTGGGTTAACCCTCAAAAATACATGGTCAACCTTACTGAATTCCAACTCTTTCCTTCGGTTATCATAATAAATCTTCTGCTGATCCTGAGATGCTTTCATCTTCTCGCGGATCATCTGAACTATCTCAGTAGTCTGCTGCACCAACTCTGGTCCCAACACAACATTCTCACCCGACTCATACCAACACAGAGGAGTTCTACACCTCCTACCATAAAGAGCTTCAAACGGTGCCATCCCGATACTAGAATGGTAACTGTTGTTGTACGTGAACTCAACCAAAGGTAAATGAGTATCCCACATACCACCTTTCTCCAAAACACAAGCCTGCAACAAATCCTCTAAAGTCTGAATAGTCCTCTCCGACTGTCCATCCATCTGCGGATGATAAGCTGAACTCAGCTTCAACTCGGTACCCAAAGCCTCTTGCAAACTCTTCCAAAATACAGAAGTGAACCTCAGATCTCTATCCAACACAATACTCATTAGCATACCATGCAGCTTCACAATCACCCGAATATAGATCTCTGCCAGCCTTTCCAACGGAAAACTGATACTAATTGTTGCACCCTAAAATTTGACCAACATTTATTTACCCATCAAGTGTTTGAAGGTTGATACCTTTATCAGAAAGTTCAAGAGATCCTCAGAGGAATTGGTTGAAACCAAGGTTGTGTGTCTCATAACTTGAGAGTTGTGGGAGCTCCCCAGATGATTCTGAGACTTTGAGAATGGACTTGAAGCTTTGAGAAAGCCTATGAGATGTCTTTAAAGCCATCATGAAGCCCATAGAGGTCATTATGCAAGAATTCAGAAGATTCAGCCATGAATGGTAGAATTAGGGTTTGACTGGGTCAACCCTAGGTCAACTGATGATTTGGAGAAGGTTGAGACCCAATCCAAAAAGCCATGTGATCATGGAATGATGTATTGAGATATTATAAGGATGATTCCTAGACCAACTCATCATGATTGAAGAGTTTGAGAAGTTTCAGGCTAGGGTTTCTAAGGATGGACAGTGTAAAATCCCCTAGTTTGATCCCTATCTTCCAGGCAGTTTTAGCTCAAGATGTGATTGTCATCTCATCTTCCCCACAACATGAATGTTGTAGAGCTTGTTCTTAGATTTAATTTTAGTGGTAGAAGTCCTTGATAGGATTTGCAGAGCTCAAGTTATGGTTTTGGCAAATTACAGGTCATCTGAGGTATGTGAATCTGGGTCCTTGAAAGTCACCCAACTTGCAGACAACTTTTGCCCTAGTAGGATGATTCCTATGGTCTCTTGGTCAACATGAATGTTGAAGAGAATCTCCTTATATTTCTATATAGTACTAGAAGTCCTTGATAGGATTTGTAGAACTCAAGTTATGGCTTTGACAAGCCAAGGGCATTTTGGTCATTTGGAAGTTATAGGTCATTTCAAGCATATGGCCATATCTCCTACTTCCAAGCTTCAAATGGAAAAACCTTCAACATCAAAGTTTCTTAGAATGATGTTTTAAGGCTAGTAGGGTGGTCATGAGATGTTGGAAAGGCTCATAGTAAAAAGTGATAAAAATGGCCTAAAAATGAGGCATAAGTTAATTCAAGTGAAATGGAAAATCATAAAATCCAAGCTATAAACCCTAACCATGTCATATGATAGGTCATTTTGACTCCAAAGTGGCATTTTAAGAACAATGGTTCAGCCACAATTTTGATTTGAGGCTTAAATTTTAGGGTTGCTTTGTAATTTGGTTACTTGCATAATGGGGTACCAAGTCAAAACAAGGAAAAGCTTAATGAATAAGGGAAATATGCATTGGGTATTGTCCTAAATCTCATGTAAGGAGATATTCAAGTTAATTAATCAAGTTATAAGGATTTTGTCATGATATATCACATGGTGAGAATGGAAATGCAAAGTATCACTTCATGAAAGTTCAAGTTCCTACTAGAGTGATCTAGATGATTCTAGACCTTTCCAAATCAGTCCATATATTGATTACAATCTCCATTGGTGAAAGGTTGGTAATTGTTGATGTTAATGGTGGTAGAGAATAGAAATTGAACCAAAATTCTCCATTTTGCAAATTGTATTGAAACTTCATTTTTCTCTTCATTACCCTTCCATTTATTCACACAAATCATCTCTACAAACATCCCTGAGTATATTCATGCCAGCTTAAGGTTCCATTGTTGATGAATTGAAGGAGTTCCAAGTGAATTTGCAAGGGAGCAAAAGGGATTGGATCTTGAGATTCAAGCCATTTCCATCAAATCTTGTGCAAGCAGAGGATTGTTCATCACCTAGGGACCATTCTTGAGGATCTACAAGGATTAATTCGAAGCTTTTCAACACCTACCATTACAAGAGTCAAGGTAAGCAAAATCACTTCCACACTCTGATTTAGGCATGGTTAGGATTAGTTCTTGTTGTGAAACCTTTAGAGACCATTAGGTGATTCATTTGGATGAGTTTTAGACCAATTGGTGAGGTTTCTTCCATGGTGGTTAATTCTTGATAGAGTTAGAATGGGTGATTTAATGGGTGATAACGCACGAATTTTGGTTGGTTTTAATCAGCATGGCATAGGGATTAATTATATATAAAGATTGTTGAGTTTTGTGATGGTTGAAAACTGAAGAAAATTTGGATTCATGGAGTTGTACTGTTCGGTTTGCTCGATGTAGTTTGTTTCAATGAAATCCAATGCTACAGTTGGATTCTACGTAAAATTCTAGTCAAGATTGGTTTTTGGATCGTGGCATTTGGTGGAGTATTGAGGTCACACGAAGGAGGGAAAGTTCATGCATGGAGTTTGTGTTTCATGGAGGTTCTAAAACCCTAAGTGTTCCAAGGTTGAAGACAATATATGGACCGTTAGATGCATGCGTGGAATGTTGACCTGAAAAGCCATCCAATGGCTGTCGTTCAAAGCATGAAATTGGAGGGAGAGGCAGCAGCAAAACACTGCGTTTTGATTAATGAACCAGCATGGGCTTTAGCGAATTTGCTTTCCCCACCCCCTTGTCCAAGGCCCAATTGTTTCTTAACTGAAATTCATGCTACTCGCACCGTTTCTGTTTCTTTTTTTTTTTTCATTTAATGCGTTTTTTTCTGAGTTTCACTGGGCCCAGGCGCCATGCTAGGTGCACCCCACCTTTTGGGCCCATCATCCATATGAACTGAATATTCATACTTCTTGCACCCCTCATCATTCTCATGTTAAAATTCACTTCAAATTTTATTAATCTTTAAAAATTCATAACAAAATAAAAAATCATTATTTTTTAATGAGACTTTTTTTCCCATTTTCCATTTTCTGTCTAGAAAAATATAAAACCATAAAATAGCCATTTTATTTCATTTTTATACTTTTTGCACATTTTTACTTTTAATTGCTTTTTTTAATTCTTTAAGTTGATGCATGATTTTGTAGATTTTAATTAGGGTAGTTCCCTTAGGATTTTGAGTTCAATCTTTTTAGGATGATTAGATGAATGGTTTAGGTTCCCCCTGATTTAATGCCATATTTTTGTGATAATTTTTAGGGTAGTTTTAATTAGGTAGTTCTAAGTAGTATAGAATTTGATTAAAACTTTAGTATAGGTCAATAACAATTTTAGATTTAGGTTTTTTAGGGAAATTTAGTATATGGGGAATATATGGGACTTAAGGGTAGTTATGTAGGGTCCCCTAGCATTTATATTAGGATTTAATATGATAATATACTATTTTTGGTTGATTTTTGAATTGAATGATTGTTTGTGTGGCCTTTAGGGCAAGTTTTGTTTAGTTTGCTTTGCTTTGGAGTTTTCCTTTGGCTTGAGGAGCTTGGAATATCATTGTGGAGCATACTAGAAGATTGAAAGAAGCATGGAGGATCTTGAGGAGCTTGTTCTTCTTCTTTTTGTTTTGTTTTAGGGTTAGGATTAGGGAAGAGCTTAGATGTAGATAATTTCTTTCTTAAACATGGATAGTATTCTTCACATCCATTCCTCCCTGTGATTCAAAGTCCTTCCAGGGTATACACCTCTCTCCTTTGGAGGGATTAGTGCTATACCTAGGAGGTAGAACTTTTGAGGGAACCCTTCATTTGATATTGAACCCCTATAGGTCACCTTTGGTGATCAAATAAGCAGTTCAATATCCCCTAGCTTATCCAGTAGTGATTTTTCTCTGGTTTGAGTGTCTTGAGAGCTGTCAGAGCCTGAGCATGAAGATGAAGATTTCATTGAAGATCATTGGAGAGGATGAATCCTTGAAGACTGCCATTCTAGCTGAAGCTTGAAGAGCATGAAGATCAAGTTGATACTTGAAGATCCCTGAAGATGGTGAAGCCTGAAGGTGGAGCTGATCAAAGAAGCTGAAGCTTAAGGGAGAAGATGAGTTGATACTCATAGTGTAGGGTTGAAACCTGGAGAGCAATTGATGATTGAAGTCTGAAGACTGAGTTGCTGCTGGAGGAGCTGAAGCTTTCTTCTGTTTTTCTTTTCTGTATTGTGTGTTTTGCTTGATTTGTCTGTTGCATTAGATTAAGTCCATCTAGAATAAATAGAATCTAGGAGCATGAGTGCATTAGAGGTTGAGTTGCTCCCTCTGCTTGTATTGTTATTGTGTGGCTTTGCTTGCGGGTATTCGGTAGAGCCCAGCTCCCTTGCCCATGTGGTTTGTTTGCCTGATGGCATTTTATTTCATTTTATCTGTATGATTGCAGTTTACTGTTTATTACTTGATAGCATGTTGTTTATTTTTCAGTATGATTACTGTTATTTCATGACTGGCTTGAGGTTGAGATGAGCTTGTGGAGGCTGAAGCCCCACACACATTTCCTCCCTCACTTGCATTGCATGCATTTTACTGTTAAGCTGATGCTTTGTCTGTTTTGGTGTATCATTGACATGATCCCTTAGGACTCTCATTTCCTTTGATAAGGATTTGATGATAGACTTTTAGGTTGAAACCTATGCATGACAACTTCTAGGAGTTCCCTGTTCAAACCTCAACCATAGGATGAATCCATGGCATGATAACAGTAGGACTTGATAGTCTCCCTCCTAGCTGGGCATGTTCTCTTCTCATCTCAAAACAGTTTAAGATACAGTAATCATGAATGATTTCTTTCGTACGTTACGAGCCTTAAGCTATCTGAGAGAGGATTGTGATAGAGTTTATTTTCCACGGTCTGGATGTTTAGTATGGCACCCTTTGGGTGACATGCGACGCATTCACTCTCAGGTCATAGTCTCTAGTGCGGTTGAAATCGCAAACACAATAAAAAACACTTCTTTCGTAAAAAAACAGGAAATAAACCGTAGTTTCCCAAACTACGTGAGCTCTGATCTCTCATGCCTGTTGAGAGTACGTAGGCACAAGATGGCGAAGTCTTGGCGAGCTACCTTCCCCCATAACCATTCGTAGGCCGAACTACGTTGACTCCGATTTCTCACTCTCTGATGAGAATACGTAGGCATAAAGTGTGACGCTTTGCCGAGTCATTTTTCTTTTCTTTTTCAGCCAGCCTTGATAGGTAGATAGAATAAAACCAACCCGTCCAAGTAAACAAACAAGCGAGGATCCCGTCGAGTACGACGGACATGAGGGGTGCTAATACCTTCCCCTTGCGTAACCGACTCCCGAACCCAGACAATGGTTGCGATGACCTTGTCTTACCCTTTTTTCGTCAGGTTTTTCCGATCGTTTCCTTTCCTGCTCTGAGGGATAAATAACGAAAGGTGGCGACTCTTCTGTCATGTCGGCACCTTATTTTCGCGCAAGCGACACTAATCGGCACAAAGTGTGCAGACTTCGTAAGCCGATCCACAATCACCCAAATCGCATCAAATCCTCTCGCCGTATTCGGCAAACCTGTAACAAAATCCATGGCGATACAATCCCATTTCCAAACCAGAATCTCTAACGGTTGCATCATCCCAGAAGGTCTCTGATGCTCCACCTTCGATTTCTGACATACCAAACAAGCATAAACATAACGAGCAATATCTCTCTTCATGCCCGACCACCGAAACAACTTTTTCAAGTCCTGATACATCTTCGTAGCTCCTGGATGAACACTCAAGCTACTACGATGTCCTTCGTCTAAAATTGACCTCTTCAGCTCATCATTATCCAGCATACAAATTCTGCCCCGAAACCTCAACACACCAGCATTATCCAACTTGAAATCACTACCGAAGTCACCCTCGGCTCCTTGCAACAAATCTACAAGTTTCACATCCAACTTCTGGTGTTCTTTTATCATATCCAAGAAATCATTCTTCACTTGCAATTTACCCAACATCACACCATCTGTAGTAAACTCGCAAACCATGCTCAAATCTCTAAATAAGCTCCATCTCTTTCACCATCAAAGCTGACATATGAATTGTCTTCCTGCTCAAGGCATCCGCAACCACATTCGCTTTTCCTGGGTGATAACTCAAACTGAAATCATAATCTTTCAAGAATTCCAAGCATCTTCTCTGCCTCATATTCAATTCTTTCTGATCAAAAAGATACTTCAAACTCTTGTGATCACTAAACACCTCAAACCTCGAACCATACCAATAGTGTCTCCAGATCTTCAAAACAAAAACCACCGCAGCCAATTCAAGGTCATGAGTAGGATAATTCTGCTCATGCACCCTCAATTGCCATGAAGCATAAGCTACCACTTTTCCATTCTGCATAAGAACTCCGCCTAATCCCATCTTAGATGCATCACAATACACCACAAAAGGCTCACTTGGATTCGGTAACACCAACACCGGCGCCGAAGTCAATCTCTTTTTCAGCCCTTCAAAGCTCTCTTCATAAGCAGCATCCCACACAAACATTTGATCTTTCCTTGTCAACTGAGTCAATGGCAACGCCAAACTGGAAAAGCCTTCAATAAATCTTTGGTAATAACCTGCCAAACCCAAAAAGCTTCTAACCTCAGTAACCGTCTTCGGCGGTTCCCACTGCAAAATCGCACTAACTTTCGAAGGGTCTACTGAAACACCATCACCAGAAATAACATGCCCCAAGAAACTCACCGTCTTCAACCAGAACTCACACTTCGATAACTTAGCAAACAACTTGTTATCCTTCAACATTTGCAAAGCAATCCTCAAATGTTCCGCATGCTCTTCCTCAGACTTAGAATAAATCAGTATATCATCAATGAACACGACAATAAACTGATCCAAATAAGAATGGAAGATACGTTTCATATACTCCATGAACACTCCCAGCGCATTAGACACTCCGAAAGGAATTACTGCATACTCGTAATGTCCATATCGAGTCCTAAACGTCGTCTTCTAAATATCACCTTCCTTAACTCTTATTTGATGATAACCCGACCTCAAGTCAATCTTACTAAACACACGAGCTCCCACCAACTAATCCATCAAATCATCAATCCTTGGAAGAGGATATTTGTTCTTGACGACCACTTTATTCAACTGACGGTAATCGATGCACAACCGCATGCTACCATCTTTCTTCTTCACTAACAACACTGGAGCTCCCCATGGCGACACACTTGGTTTGATAAACTTTCTATCCAGCAACTCTCCAATCTGAGACTTCAACTCAGCCAATTCTGTTGCCGACATCCTGTATGGCGCCATAGAAATGGGCCTCGTACCAGGGACAAGGTCAATGCTAAACTCAATTTCTCTCTTTGGAGGCAACTCTGTAATATCATTCGGGAATACCTCCTGAAACTCATTCACCACAGCAAACTCATCCAACAATGCCTTGTTGTCAACCGACAACGATGCAAATAAAGCAAACACCTGAGCTTCATCTTCCAACAAAGTCCTCAATTCCTTACCAGACAAGGAATCTGCCAATGCTTCCTCTTCTGGGGTAAAAAACAATAACACTTTCCGAAAACAATCGATGTACACTCGGTTGAACTCTAACCAGTTCATACCCAGTATAACATCCAAACTGCCAAGTGGTAAAAAAATCAAATCCACACCGAAGTCTCGGCCATATATAGTCAGTGGACACTTCAAACACACTAACGAAGTAGTCACTGAACCAATCGAGGGAGTTTCAATAGTCATCCGCCGCTCAAGAGTAGACGGCACCAAACCTAACCTCTTCACACAATCAACAGAGATAAACAAGTGGGTTGCACCCGTATCAATCATAGCAGTCAAAGGAATATTATTGATAAAACAAGTACCTTTGATTGAACTCTCCTCATCCGCCGCTTGCGTTCCCACCACCGCAAACACTTTACCGGTGACCTGAGGCGCTTGAGCCCTCCTCGGCTTCTCACAATGAGTACTAATATGACCTTTCTCACCACAGCTATAGCAAGTAGGCATACTAGTCCTGCAATCCGCCATCACATGGCCCGACTTCCCACACTTGAAGCACTTCTTCACTTCATGAGGACAATCACTAGCACGGTGCCCCACGACACCGCACCGATAACATTTCAAATCCACCGACGTTTTCCTCTCCCGGAACCTCTTATCAGTCATAGCATTCTGTTTTCCCTTATTGGTCGGCACACTGTAAGGGGTACCACCAAACCTTTGTTTACCCTTGCGGTCATTCACCGCCTTATAGTGTGCAATCCTTGCATGGTTATCATTGTCATAAATTCGGCTTCTACTCACCAACTAAGGATAACTCCTGATCTTCTGACACGCGATCCCCATCTTGATCTCCGGCCTCAACCCATTCTCAAATTTCAAGCACTTAGAAGTCATAGCCTCCTCAGTATTGTAATGGGGACAATACTGAGCCAACTCCTCAAACTTAGCCGCATACTCGGCCACCGACATATTGCCCTGCTTCAATTCCAGAAATTCCACCTCCTTGGCACTTCTGATATCTTTTGGAAAATACTTCTCCAGAAATCCATATCGAACCACCTCCCAAGTAATCGGAGTCCCCGAAGCTTCCATCCTCTGACGACAATTGTCCCACCAAGCCTCGGCTTCGCCCTCTAACATGTGAGTGCCAAACCTCACTTTCTGCTCATCACTGCACCCCATGGTCCTGAAGATCTTCTCTATCGCCTTCAACCACTTCTGTGTAGCTACCGGATCCAAAATCCCACCTTCAAACTTTGGTGGCTTGTTGCTCTGGAACTGCGTCAAGTCTCTGAACTGAGCACCCGCAGCCAGATTCTGATTGGCCACCACCTGTGCCATTGTTTGCATAGCTGCAGCCAACACATCATCGTTCCTCCCCGCCATACTGCTCAACAACCACAACAACAGGTTAACAGAAAACAACTAACTCTATCCTATAGACAGACTCAAAACACACTACACTGGCCGGACGGACCGACCTGCTCTAATACCAACTTGTAACACCCCATTTTCCTAAAATAGAATAAAGCAATTAAAATAAGCACATATCAGAGTTTTCCCACAACGGGATGTCACAATTTTCAACAAAATTCCATAAATCATTTCTCGAACTAATTTCTTTGTAATATTGCAGCGGAAAAAGAACTAGTCTGTCATAAACCACATATCATATATACATCATCAATATCATCATGTACAACATGCACGGCCACTGCCCAAAATATACAAGATAATCATTCAACATCATCGCCAATCCACAAAATAAGATACGCCACGGGGGCACACATAAGCATTAACAAACATGAAAACTCCCCAAAAGCCCCGGTGTTACGTATCAGAGCAATCTTATGACACTGCCACATCCAAGCTAGCTAAACACCTAGATTGTCTGTACTTCCGAAGAAGCACAGACCACAACAACAACAGAGGGGTGAGAAATCACGATCAATATTAACGGTATAAATGTACATGAAATAAAAGGTAGAAACATATAAACATAATTTCATACATATAACATATCCGGACCTACTGTCCCATGCCAACACAACACACATACAACAATGCAACACATGCACTCGACTCAACAACATGTGGTACCGACTCAACTCAGGATAGATCGCATACACTCCATCCAAGCAACGATCTATCCCTACCATGCTCCTCCTGAGCCCATATAATCAAATCTCAAGATAGATTGCATACACTCCATCCGAGCAACAATCTATCCCTACCAACGTTCCCGACTTGGAACACGGGTGATCGCATACACTCCATCCGAGCAACGATCTAAATCCCATCCACGCTCCCCACTTGGAGCACGTGAGTGAATTACACACCACATCCACGCTCCCCACTTGGAGCACGTGAGTGAATTACACACCACGTCCACGCTCCCCACTTGGAGCACGTGAGTGAATCACATACACTCCACCGAGCAATGATTCACCACATCCACATGCTATGCAGACACTATGCACAACAACACAGCACTCACGGTGCATACTATCCTACCGATCTATCGCATCATATAATGTATACACACCAAACACACAGAGTGCATCCGATCCTACTGATCCAATTTATCATACAATGCACACAAGGTGTATCGATCCTACTGATCGCAATCACCACACCACATCTCAAACACAATGCACACAAGGCATATCGATCCTACTGATCACAATCACCACACCACATCTCAAACATAATGCACACAAGGCATATCGATCCTACTGATCCACTCATCACACAACACACGAACCTAAGCACACGAGGTGCACACGATCCTACTGATCCACTCATCACACAACACACGAACCTAAGCACACGAGGTGCACACGGTCTTACTGATCACAATTTATCATATATCAAATATATCTCACCCATCATCACAGTCATCCATCATAACATACACCAATTCAATTATCATAATCACACGGATATCACGGAATCACGTTCCGACACCATACATACACTCACCACAGCTCACTAATAAGCTCATCTCAAACATGACTAACAAGGGTCTAAAACCACCAAGGAAACAACACAAAACAGCAGCAAAACACAAACTGATGTCGAGCTCGCTGGCACATTCGCCTGGCGAAGCCCCGCAACGAACACTCGCTGTCCATTCGCCCGGCGAAACCCCTGGCGAAACCAAACAGAGGCTACTGGAAGCATTCGCTGCCCAGTTTGCCCGGCGAAGGCTCGCCCCCTCGTTCGCCCAGCGAATACCTGCGTTTCCAGAAAAATAAAACTACAGCCCAGAGTCGGCAACACGCCCCGAACTCAGCCGATTCTACTTCAAACAAAACCCCATCATACCAGACAAAAGTTCCACAACCTAACTGCAACATCTATCCTCGATTTAGCCCGATTAATTGTTAACTCTACACAATTCCTCAGTTCTGGCATAATTTCGAACTACCCGGAAACCCCAAACACTCATACAATTGCTCACAACCACATGCAACGAAATTAACACATTACAACACAATAATAATAGCATATAAACATGCGATCATCATCATTCATCATCGAACTATGGGGATTAGGGAATTTCCCCTTTCTACCAATTACTCATGCAAATACCAATTCAACCGATCAATTCCCCCTACCTTGAATGCGCTTCTGATGATGATGATGAAACTTCACAATCCACACGAAAATCCTTCTTGCTTAAGCTTCTGCTCTTGATCGCTCTTGTTCTATCAACCGTGCTCTTTCCTTCACAAATCATGTTCTTCTCTTTCCAACTCTAATTCCAAATGCCAAACATGCCCCCCATCCCAATTAATCCACTCTTATTCCAAATAAATAATAATCTCATTTTCTTTTAACTCCAAAAATCCAGTAATTATATTATTATTCCAATAATATTATTTAATATGATAATAATAACAATAATATTAATAAAAGTAACACCTTACTAATTATCATATTATTATCATCATTAATCATATTTTCTAGTATTATGGAACTTACTCCTTAACCAAAATCCACACAAGCACGCCGAAAATGAAAATAACACCGAAAATAAAAATAATTAAAATGGGCGTTACATCTATCCTGTTGCAGTTAAAGTATATGTATCTTCTGGTGCCGAGGACGGATCAAACGAGACTCCTAAATCTGGTAGTAAAACAAACACAAACAACTCTCAGATAACTCAAGCCGTATTTGAGAAGGAGAAAGGAGAATTCCGGGTGAAGGTTGTTAAGAAGATATTGTGGGTGAATGGAATGAGGTATGAGATGCATGAGAGATATGGTATGGGAACTTTGGTTGAACGTGACTTGGAAGGGGATGATCCTGAAAAAGAATGTGTAATTTGTTTGTTAGAACCTCGTGACACAACTGTCTTTCCTTGTCGCCACATGGTACTTAGTGATTTGGGTTTGCTTTTTATAGATAGACACAATGATACTGATGTTAGCCGTGATTTCAGGAATGATTAAAATTTTAATTTCTAGTCATTTCTTATCATCTTAACCCTAAAGTTACTTTGTTGCTGACCAATCTCAACAAACTGATTACTATTTTTCTTTTTTAAAAACTTAACTGTTGAAAACTACTCGTGCCATGTTTAGATACGCAACTTAATTACGAGCTTTAGCTTAAGCGCTTATCACATAGTTGTTTGTGCATAAGCTATTTCTATAACAAAAGATGAAATAAAGACAAATTGCATAAACACAAGTGAAATTATTTGGGAGAATTTATGAAAAGAACTTATGACATGTTCATAAGCTTTTTTTTTAATTTATTTCCATAAGCTCTCTAAGATAGTTTATCAAAACAATTTGACTTGTTTTATCTTTGGTTAAACCAATAGCTCATAAATCACCATATGATAAATGTTTATGCTATAAATTCTTAATTGAGTTGTTTTTTTCAAATAAGGTTTAAGTTAAAAGCAGTTTTCATAAGTTTTTCTAATCAGTCTCAATTAAGACCATAATTATGGCAAACATCAAGACACTCTTTTTCATTGTCTAGATTCATTCGACGATCTCCCACTTTTCACGCTCATTCTCACCTTTTAATTGACAACTAACCTCTATATTTAAAGGAGTTAACACCTGCATTCTCGCTCTCTTATTGACTTAAGCATTGGAGTGTTAAACTTGCAGGTCGGGTCCACTTCACAATTTCAGAACCTTGTACCACCACAACACTGCATAAGATTAACTTTTATGATCATCATTTCGTTATTAACCTTTCCAATCATGATTCCGTTATTTAACGAAACAAGTACTTAAAATCAAAGATCAAACAGCTTAGCCAACATCGTCTAGATAACAATTGGATTAAGTTTAATTGTGATTGTGTTTACAAGAACTCTACGTTCACTAGATGTGGAGACATATTTAGAGACTCCTCGTGAAATTGGGTAAGAGGTTATGCGTAAAAAAAACAGTTCTTGCGATGCTCACACTACGAAAATGTGGACAATACTACATGGGTTGGAGTTAGCTTGGCAGAAAAGAATTGCAAACTTAATAGTTGGGAGTGACTATAAAGTCTTGGTATATAAGGTCAACCGAAAGATTATGGACGACCATAATTTTTCAGCATTAGTTCATATAATCAAAAGAATGACTCAAAAGAATTGACATGTTAAGTTCAACAATCGCGAGAAAGAAATCGTTGTACAGATTGACTAACAAATTATAGTCTTATTTTGAACAATAATAAACCCTTCATTCTTTTAAATCTTCTAATAAATGAATAAAATAAATTGAAGAGCATGTTAGTGTTTCTTTCTATAGACTTGTCAGAATTTCTTATTAATTTTGTTCTCTTTTATTTTTCTTTTAAATTGAATAAATTAATTAATATAGAATAAATAGAGCAGAATGAAGCCACATACATCTATCCATGGTTAAGTATTACACATGTGAGTAGTATGGATAATCATCCTACATTAATTAGAAATGTGAAGATATGAACATTTATAAATTGGAGAATTCATACACCTATCACTTTAAGATTTTGAATAAATATACGATGTATCTCTTACAAAGATGTCTCTCTAAAAAAACAAAGTTTCAAAATGTTCAATGCTCCATACTAAAAAAATCCTCCCAACATAGCTTATTTGTTGCATAACAAAATATACAAATAAATGATTGAAATCTTTAATTCACTACTTTTTTATAAAGAATTTATTTCACTATTTCCGATTCTGCATCGTTAACCAAAATATTTAAACATAATTTAAAAACATCAACTTTGTTTTTTTTTTTACAAAAACATAAACTTTTACTTATACTAACAACAGAGAAACTCTTATAATTAATGTTTTAAAAAAATTGAATCCCACCCACCAAATGACCAAACAGATCAAAGTTTAAACCATGTACTAAAAATATCATGGACTCAGTTATTTGATTGCCTGGACCACGATTTCTATCGAATTATGGTTTTCTGTTCTATTTTAAAGCATTGCTTTCACATACTTTAATCGAAAGTATTAGGCAACACAACTCACATTAATTTTTTAAGAAAGAATCTTCCACGGAATCCACTTTATGGCCCTTAAATTACTTCCCATGCGTTGGCCTCTGTCCCTAACTCAATAATTGATGTTCCAAGCACGCTCAAGATCCACCAAATTCTTTGCAAACAAAAATTACTATACACGTGTACGACCAGATCTCAAACTATTCCACACTCCAACAATAATCATGTGCAAACCATATGTTATATATGACAAATGTCTTAAATAAAGTCGCCATCACCAATTTTTACAATTTTGATGTGTTGCGATATTGATTAGAGTATCGATCTGGACACCTTTAATACTGTTGTATAACTTTAAGTTACAACCTTTGATGAATCAAACACACAACATAAAAAACCTAATCAAGAAAAAAAGAAATATTATTTACAATTACTCATGCTTCATGCTCATAGCATTAACATTAAAATTTAAAATCCTATTTTCCTAAACTCAAAACAAAAAATTCTATCTCTACTAAACTTAAACAATTTCTCATTCACTATTCCACCATTGATGAACAAAAACACCATTGGTTCTAAGACCATTATAAACATCCATGCATTTTTCACCATCTTCACTCTCTTCGCAGCTAAGAAACATCTCATCAACAAAACACATAACTCCATTTTTGTATATATCATAAAGAAACTTCATTTCAACTCTCCCCGCATTCATCTTAAGCACAACAAAATCAGCATTCTTCACGGTTTCCTTAAACCAAACAACCAAATCAAACTCTTCCTCCTCCATATATTCATCCACGTCATTAGCCTCGCCTTCGAGCGAGAGGTTGTAATTTTCATTCAGTTTCGGATGATAAACAAATGTAACACGCGGTTCTTTCACGTGCGATAAGATAACGGAAGCGTTGTAATGAACAAAGTAAACATTGAAATCTTTCTTATCAATTGGATAAGATTCCGGAAACCAATAATTAACCTCACTTTCACCAATGTTAACATAAACCAGATTCTTCTTGTATGTAGAAACATTCACAAACTTAGGCAAATAAGTGATTTTTTTCTCATATGATCTTTCTTTCATAAGTGGCTCCATTAGATTCATGAATTTCTTAGTAGAGTTAACACTTCTACAATCTTCTGGAAGATCTTCATGATAGAATAACGACCTTCTGTTTTCACTTTGAGGTTCTGGTTCTGGTTCTGATTCTGAGTTTTTCTTGAAAACAATAAGGCCGTGATTATTGACAACTCCGACATGAAAAATAGACGAAAATCGCAACAATGAAGAAACCGGTGAAGCAGTTCTTATCATGTTAATGTTGTTAATGTTATGAATGGAAAAAACACTCTCGCTCTCAGTATCAAAATCCAAAAGCAAAACACCGATTCCGTTAGGTTTAAGAATCCGTTCAACTTCAAGAACAAGCAATGCAGGGACAGTAACTTTCCCGAAATCATCGGACAAAACAAAGTCGAACGAACTGTCGCGGTACCGATCAAGCGAGTAAACAAAATTCTTCTTATTGAATGAGAAAAAGCTATGGTTAATCACATTGGAGAAACCGAGTTTCTGCAAAGTGGAAACAGCTATGTTTGAAGCTTCACCAATACAAAGAGTTTCTACGCTATGATTCATGAGTCTATGTTGAGATTTCAACTCTTTGACTACGCTTGAAACCAAGTTGATTTCTTTTTTGCAATTCAATGAGTCAAAGGAACCCCAGAAATTGTTTATGATTCTACTCTGGAAGAGATAAGAACCTGGTGATACAGTGATGTTTGAATCTTCGAGTTCAATGGTGCAATCGTGGTCATAGGTTTTGGGAACTAAATCCATGGTGGGTAGTGAGTGAAGAAGCGAAACGATGGAAATAGCAGTAGCAAGAAGTAGTGTTCGGAAAAACACAGTTTTTACTATTCTTGATCCAAAAGGGTTATGAAATCTGGTGGAGGATTTGGAGTTGGGATTGGAATTGGGATCCATGGAAACTTTTCTTCAAATCGACTGAAAACAGAGTAAGAACAGAGTAAAAACAGAGTGAAAATTGATATTGAATTGAATTGAGAGGGTGTTGTTTATATAGGGAGAGATATAAGATAAGATTGTAACAGAATTCAAAAATATAGGGAATTGAAACTTAGGATAAGTGAAATATGAATTTAAAATAGTAACAGAAGAGAGAGATTTAAGTGGAGAAGTTTTGGGGTATAGTTAATGGGATAGGACAGAACACACTTAGAGTGAGAAAGTCATAGATTGGATGTGGAGGTCTCCTAGGTTTACGTGGCATCATCTAGAAGTTCCTTGTTGATGTTGAACTCAACTACCTTCTAAAATATAGTAGCTCAAAATTTAAATACCCAGAATAGAATTATTTGCTATCCATTAAGAAACTTGGATGCAAATATCTAGTATAAGTTGATTTTTTTTAACCAAACAAAATTATATCAAGACACTTGGATGCAAATATCTAGTATAAGTTAGATTTTTTTTTAACCAAACAAAATTATATCAAGAAAAAACTAAAAAAAATATATGAGAGGAAACAGAGTCAAAACCCTCAAAATGTTAACAAATTTAAAATAAGATCTTTTAAGTCTATTGTGAACAAAATCAACAAAAGTAGACAAATAAACTTCATTCCATCAAACAAAATCTTGAATAGAAAGATCTAAAGAAGCTAATCTGTCTACGTAATAGTTCCGTCTAATGATGTGAGACAAAAGAAAAGTCATGTTATTAGTTTTATGTATACAATTCGTCCATGTATGCTTAAGCTGCCAATGGACGATATTGGTGTTGTTAAAAGTTATTAAAAATAGTTTGCAATTTGTCTCGATACAAAGATGGCGTCAATTATTCTCGAAAGCAATTTCAATTGCCTTTATAGCTCTAATGAATTATGCGTGAAGAGCAAAGGTCTGACCAAATTTTATGTAAAGCATCTGAAGTGGTTGGAGGTGTGGTCTCTGAAAAATCCATCAGAACCAGTAAGACTCGGGGCTCCAATCCAAGAGAAGTACCATCGACATTGCACTTGATCCAAGATTGGAAAGGTGGTTTCCATATTACTTCAATAATGTTGGGGGCTTTAGGAAGATGAGAGACGACCTTAAAAGCTTTCAAGATTCTAAAGTCTCTAATATTGTTAGAGGATGTAACTCTTGTGAAGTTTTCAAATAGGTCATTGTTAGAAACAATTAGACTCAAAGCATTTTTCCAATGTGTGTATCTGTTGTTGAATTTCTTTTCTGATTTCTACAGTGTCAGATACAGTTGAATGTGTTAATAACATCAACTAGAATGATTATCTCACTTTTTTTTGACCAAGCTATTTGACAGGCTTCCCAAATTCCAAGAAAGTTGAGATGAATGAAACCTTGGAGAAGGTTGGCTAACCAGTTCAAAATATTTTGGACAAAACTGCATTAAAGGAAAAGATGCTTGGTTGTTTCTGCAAAGATACCACAAAGCTCACATTTTGAAGGATTTGGGCAAAGTCCTTTGTTGGCTAAAACCTCATCTGTTGTAACTTTCTTTCGAATCAATTTCCAAACAAATAGGGATTTTAAGGGGAGAATGTAGCTATTCCAAATCAATTTAGCCCAATCGAGTTGTTGACTTGTAGGAGCTTGAAATAGATATGCATCTTTAAGACTTAAATTTCCTTCTATGGAATGAAGCCATCTGAGCTTAACCTCTTTAGGTTCAATATGGATGGAAACTTGGTTGATTATGCGAGTGAGGTCAGGATACAAGTTAACCAAGTTTGGATGCAACTTCACCTAGAGTTTTGAATGTAATCTTCTACCTTAGAGAGAAACCATAGTTGTAAAAACTGGACCGGACCCGCCGGTCAGACCGGTTGAACCGAGAATCGGGCTAGTAACCGATATGGTTCAATAATTGGACCGCCTTTGTCATCAAACCGGTCAAAACCGGTACAAATCGGGTTGGACCGGGAAAAACCGGAAAATCGGCGATTTCTGTAAACCGGCGGTTCTAATGCTTTTTTATTTATTTTTTTTAATTAAAATTTAAATGCAAACAATGTCATTTTGAGTTATAAAAATAAAAAAAAAAAAATTTGTTATCATTGTTTTGAAATAATTTTACCTCCTTGGAATAATTTTACCTCCTTGGAACTAAACTTAAGTAGACATTGGAGTTATTTTGTTATAAATTATTCAATTATATTATGTTGCAATTAGACTTTGTAATTTTTTACTATTTTATTGTATTTGATACTTATGTTTAAAATTTGAATTTAAATTATGAACTTGAGAATTTATGATATGATATTTTCAAAAAAATTAAGTGTTAGCTATATTTTTTTAGAGACTGAATTATCCGGTTCAACCAGTTTAATACCGATATAATTTTGTTATGATGACAGGTCTATTCAACCGAGTTATCCGGTTTAGTCATGTGGTTCGACCAGTGACCCAGTGGTTCAATCGATAAATCAGTGACCCAATACTCTCACCGGTTTGATGATCGGTCCGATTTTTAAAATATTGAGAGAAACATGTTATGGTGAAGTATGTGAAATTGATCTACCAAAGGCCTTCGACACCATTAATTTGTCCAGAAGTTTATTGAGTTCCCATTACCAATATTCCAATTGGAATAATCCACCACCACCTGGAATTGACTTTTAATTACAGACCAAATTGGGGGGAAAATGTGATAATTTTTTTTTATATTCCTAAGGACCTTAAGCCCGAGGTTGTGAGCCCAGTGATTAGAAGAGGTTGAGAGCTCCCAGCAGAGTTTTAAATTAGCATCATCATGATTCCAGATAAAGATCTAATGCCAAGAGCTCCTTCAAAGTGATGCTTGCAAACTTTGTGCCAAACAATAGTAATGAGTTTTCTTCTGCAAGTGTCCCCACTCCAGACAAAATTTATTGTGCAATTTTCCAAATCTTTGAGGAGACTAATTGGCCAAGAATAAATAAGAAAGTTATAAATTAACATATCATAGATAATTCTCTTAATTATATGCATTCTACCTGCCGTTGAAAGAAGAAAGGCCTTCCAAGTTGCTAATTTAGCTTTAATCCTATCTATAATAGGTTAGAGATGAAGATCTTTTGGCTTCCTCTTGAAGATAGGAACACCATGGTAACAGAATGGAAGAGGGCCTTCTGAAAAACAAAGAGTCTAACCCATCTGAGGGAGTCTATAAGGAGGGATAAACCCTGCATAAATAATTGACTTTTGAGGATTTACATGTTAACCATAACACTCAACATACCTCAGAAATGGGGCTTTGAGAGCTTAAATGTTTAAGTTTCTATCCTTACATAAGAGCATTATGTCATCAACATAGAGATGAAAGGGAACCATAGATATTTTTTGGCATTTTATGAGGTCCAATTTTCTCGTATCAACAAGATTGACGATGGCCCTGCTAAGCACATCTTTAGCCATAAATAATAAGAGAAAGGATACGGGATCTCCCTGTCTCACCCCTCTTTTGTAGTCAAAGTAGCCAGTCTGAGATTCATTAATAGAGATAGACAATTTTGCAGAGAGAATAATGGATTTAACCCAAGAAAAAAATTGCTCAGAGAAACCAAACTTGTTTAACACTTTCAATAAGAAATCTCAGTCTAAAGTGTCAAATGTTTTCTTGATGTCAACTTTGACTGCAATATTGCCACCAAAAGACTTAACATGCAACATATTGATAACTTTTGAAGTGAAACAAATGCTCTCCCTTTAATAAAGCCTCTTTGCTCATAAGAGATAAGGCTAAGCATAATTATGAAGAGTCTATCATCCATGATTTTGGAGAGGATTTTAACCTTGAAATTAGATAAAGCTATTGGCATGTATTGGTCCACTAAAATGAAATTTGGGCATTTAGGAATTAGGACAATGGAATTAGCATTCTAGTTAGGGAGGATCCAACCTGAAGAGAAAAATTGAAGGGTTGCATCAACCACATCAATCTTGTTGATATCCCGAAAATGGTGGAAGAAGAATCCTCCAAAACCATTAGGCCCTAGAGAGCCATCTTTATTCAAGGAAAAAATAACATTTTGAATTTGTTCTTGGCTAAGAAAAATGGCAAGCAAAGCATTAGTTTATTCAGAAACTAATTTATTAAAAATTTTGAAGTCAGACAAATTCATTCAGCAATGAATCTTCCTTTAATAAAGTCTATTTACTTTACTTAGAAGAGATAAGGATATGCATGATTATGGAGAGTCTATCAGTTGTGATTTTGGAGAGGATTTTAACCTTGAAATTAGATAAAGCTATTGGCCAGTGTTGGTTCACTAAAATGGAATTTGGGCGTTTAGGAATTAGGACAATGAAATTAGTACTCTAGTTAGGGAGGATATTAAAGGATAATTTTGTGGGGTGATTATCAAACCCTCTCACATTCCAAAAGAAATACTTCATTGGGCAATTTTTAGGGAAAATGCCTTGGCTCTGGTGCTTGATTTAGTCTTGCTCAATTTTTGCACTGATTTTGTCTTTTTCTTGGACTATTTTGAGATAACCACTTGAAGTTCATCAGGATTATCTGGTTCATCTGCCATGTTAGCCCAAGATTGCTTGAGTAAATCCATGTCTTTTTTAACATTATTAGGAAGGGGATCCTCTTCTGCCACTAACTCAATTTTTGTTGCCTCCACATATTTTGATCTGTTTGAACTTTGAGCATCCTCATTATTCAAATTATTATTGTATTATTTTGGATTATAGGAGTACCTTGTGTTGTAGGCATGACCTTTGTTCCTTTTATCGTCTGTATTATCATGAGAGGTTTTTTTTAAAATTAATATATGTGTGTGTGTGTGTGTGTGTGTGTGTGTGTGTGTGTGTGTTTTGGACTGACACAACGGCTAGGCGTGACCCAATCCACTTCTACTTCCAGAGCGGACCAATTGCCTAAGTCCAACCAATTTAGAGGGAACATTTACCTTTATGGCCCTCCAACAGGAGAGGCTGATCAGTTTACCCTTGGTCACCACTTCTCCTCGGCAGTCCTTGTCCGTCACGCACGGTTCCACCATCCAAAAACAGCTAAGACGCGTGTGCCCGTAACTGCGCCCCCGCCCGTAGCAACGACTAGTTATGGGCACCTCTGCCCGTTCCAGCGGCTAGTTCTGGAAGTTACCTATTCTTCGGGAAACAGTTATCTCACCCCAAAAATAGGGACCAATGGCTAAGCGCTAGGGGCACTATAAAAACCCTCTCACTTGAGAGGGTCAGGTATCCAATATTCACCCTGATATGATCATATTATGTACTTGCTCTCTCTCTTTCTGGATTCTTACTTTAGCATCAGAGTGACTTGTAGGTACACCCCTTCATCCTCTCTCACATCCAGCATTACAGGCATTTGTCTCTGATCCACTCCATGTTCTGATCAATCGTCAAGATTAGTGGCACCGTCTGTGGGAATCTTATTATCCGCGTCTTTTCTTCTTTGTAGACACGAGACCAAAACATTTCTTCAAAATCCCGATCATGGCTAGCCATGACAACAATCTTGATGCTAGCAACTCGGCTTTCCTCCCTGTCAACAAGACTGATGCTGACGGAGCAACCACCTCTCATGGCGGCAATATCCTCCGACAAAGGGATGAAGCCACAACTTCTCTATCCCTTGTTCGTGCCGATCATAGTGAAGTCCTGCAACACTTGCCAGTTCCATTTCCGCCCAACATTGACCCGACCATGGCTACCCTCCTCGAGGTTCTCAACAAAACCAACCTCTTAATCCTCAATCAGAGCGCGAGGATTGGAGCCTTAGAAGAATCCAGTCGTCCAAGATCCCCTCCACCGAGGAAAGAACGTCAACGACCACAGAGTCTTCCTCCCTGGCGCAAAAGAAACCACCGAACACCTCTAGAGCCAGAAACCCAGACCTTCAGAAAGTGCGATCACATCTTTCCTCGGAACCAGCATTCCCTGTAACACAAGAGGACCATAAGAGATCATCGGGTAGAGTCTCTGCGTTCGCCTTCGCCCAGATCCAAGGACCGAGCACGAACCCCATCTACCCGACGAGATCTCCATCCCACCTACAGACAGGATACCCGCTCCCCGTCTTGGTCCAGCAGCAGCAGTGACGACAAGCCTCGCGGCCCGTTGCCCTAGGAGATTATGACCATGCGCCTTCCTAAGGGATTGGAGAAGCCCCCTTCTCTGGGCACCTACAACGGTACTACGGATCCGACGAGCACATCGAAAATATCGATGCTCTACTAGACTATCGCGGCGTCTGGGGTGCCATCAAATGTAAGTTATTCCCGACCACGCTCAGGAAAGGGGCAATGACCTGGTACAAAAGGCTCCCTGATGATTCCATCACTTCATGGAGGCAGCTGGGGAGAATGTTCTCCAGACACTTCACAACCTCTCTCTGACACCCGAAGACCGAAGCCTTCCTTGAGGCCATCATTCAATGGAAGGAAGAACCCTTGCGAGTCTACATCGAGAGGTTCAATAAGGAGGTTGTTCAGGTCTCCACGACACATGACATGAAGAAGTTTCTACTCGAACGCGGGCTCCGTCCTCGCACGAGTTTGCTAAAGCTGTAGACATTCAGCCCCCAACAACTTTAGACGCATTCCTCCTTAACGCACAAGCATACACCCAGTACGAGAAGAAAGAGGCCGCAACTTCTGCCCGAGATTTGAGGCATCGTGAGAACACCCGATCCTCCTGGTCTGACGAGCCCTCGACATCTCGTCGAGAAGATAGAAGGCACAAGGACCGTCCCTGAGAGCTCCGAGACAACAAAGGGCCCTTCGGCTGGTTCTACGAGTATACTCCCCTGATAGTATCTTGGGAAAAGATCCTTTCCGAATGTGCCAACTCAGAATTCCAGCAGGCGGGGGTTCGGTTCCTGAAGCAGATGCCATCCAAACTAAACACTGACAAGTCTAAATATTGTCGACTCCACAAGAGCCACGGCCATATGACAGACAGTTGCATCCACTTGAAGGATGCCATAGAAATACTCATCAGGGATGGACATTTGAAGCAGTTCGCCAAATGGAAGGACGCTCTTCGGTAAGACGCCCAGGAATCCAAGAAGGTTGAGGAAGAGGTACCTTCCCCCGAGGAAGCCAGCCTTCAGGTCGCTATGAGCATCTCACGACCTGAAGATTTATACATCCTTGAGGGGCTTAGCACCCCTCCATATTTCACTGTGCATAACCCGTGAGAGACTTTCCCCTCTGCCATGGTCATCTCCAGAGGGGGCTTCAACAAAGTCACGGTAGGGTCCGTCAAAAGAAAATTCGAGCACCTTATCAACAACAGCTCGAACCAGAACTACACCCTCGAGAGTGTCCGGGGAGAGCATGTTCTCATTTGCTTCTACTACAAGGAGATCCTTGATGGAGCCCCCAACGCCAGCATCCCTCTGCTCGTAAGAGCCCAGATGGCAATTTTGACGTCCGACGAATCCTCATCGACCAAGGAAGCTTAGTTGATATGTATTCCCGACTGTTTTCCACCTTCCAGTTGGACGAATCGCATCTGACACCCTACGTAGGCTCTGATCTATAGGGTTTCAATGGGTTGGTGACGAAGCCTTGGGGTTACGTAGAGCTGATCGTAACTTTTGGGTCTGCTGAAATGGCCAGGTCAAACAAGGTCTAATTCCTGGTCATCGATTGCCCATCGCTATACCAGTGCATCTTTGGCCGACCAACTATGTCCGAATTAGTAGTCGTTCCCTCAATAGTGCACTTGAAGATGATATACTATACTTTGAAGGGTCTCGTGGCAACTCTACACAGAGACATTGAAGCCGCGAGGAGATGTTTTGAAGCAGCCTCCAAGGGGCTGAATACCATCGCTGCCAGGCCGAAGAATCCCAGCCAGACTTCTCTACCCAGCAGCGCCGAAGAGACGAAGCCGCTGTCCCGTGTCGACTCCATCGACCTTGCTAGCCCTTTTTCTAAAGACGACCAAAAGATTCATAAGGCAAAGGGGAAAGAGATCCAGCAATCTTCGAGTAGCCCCTCCAATAACGGCGAAATTGTCCATCTGACGTGCCCAATTCTGGATTGAGAGTTTGAACTTGTCTTACTCGGCGAAGACCCCCAGCAGGGAGTGAAGATTGGGACCGGTATCCCCGAGCTTACAAGGAAACAACTAAGAGCCTACCTCCGGGAGAATGCAGACCTATTCGCGCGGAGCACCACAGAGATGCCCGGGCTAGAGCCTGATGTGGCCTGTCACCACCTCACTATCAATCCCACTGTTAGGAAAGTATCTCAACGTAGATGACGATAGTCTCCAGAGAAGGCGGAGGCTGCCGAATAGGCTGTAAAAGAACTCCTAGAGGCGAACTTTATCTCGGAATCCAAGTACACCACTTGGATGTCCAATGTTGTACTCGTGAAAAAGAATAATGGAAAATGGAGAATGTACATTGACTATACTGATCTTAATAGGATTTTTCCTAAAGACGCATATCCCCTCCCCAGCATAGATAAACTAGTTGATAATTCTGCCGATTTTAATTGTTATCTTTCATGGACGCATATTCGGGATATAACCAAATACCCATGGCAAAAAGTGACAAAAGGTATACGACTTTCATGACCGAATCAGGCAACTATTACTACAATGTAATGCCCTTCGGCTTAAAAAATGTTGGCACTACCTACCAAAGGATGATGAACAAAGTCTTCCGAGGAGAAATCGGGGACATGCTCGAGGTCTATACGGATGACATGATCGTGAAGTCCCACGAGGAATTCGATCATACGACCCACTTAAGGAAGGTCTTCGAGTAGGCCAAGAAGTACAAAATGCTCTTTAATTCAGAGAAGTGCACGTTCGAGGTACGAGTGGGCAAGTTCCTCAGTTTCTATCTGACCAAACAAGGAATTGAAGCTAACCCCGACAAGTGTAGAGCCTTCTCCGAGTTCCCCACACCAAACTTACAAAAGTTCATCCAATTCCTAAACGGGATGCTCGCATCGCTATCCCATTTTGTGGCCAAGTCTTTTCAACACGCCTTCCCTTTTTTCAAACTCCTCTACAAAAAGGCCGCGTTAGAATAGACGGAGGAATACGACAATGCCCTCATCCACCTGAAACAAGCTCTATCGGAGCCATCAGTCCTCTTCCGGCCAGATAACGGGGAAACCCTTTATCTCTACCTCGCTATTGCGGCCGAGGTTATTAGTTTCGCCCCTCATTCGCGAAACACCAAATGAGCAGAGGCCCATCTACTTCATGAGCAAGGCACTTCAAGGGCCATAGATGAGGTACCAACAGATAGAGAAGGTGGCCCTAGCCCTTATTAACGCTGCGAGAAGGCTAAGGCATTACTTTCTGGCCCACACAATCATGGTACGCACGAACCAGCCTGTAAAGCAGTTGTTAGGACGTTCGGATATGGCCAGTAAAATGATCAAATGGTCATTGGAGCTATCCGATTTCGACATCCAGTACGAGAGCAAAAAGTCCCTTAAGGTGCAAGCACTAGCTAATTTCGTTGCAGAAATGACCTTGCTCGACTAACCTAATAGGGATGCCCGCAAGTGGATCATCTTCGTCGACAGAGTATCCAACTCAGCAGGGAGCGGGGCAGGTGTCATCCTGGAAAACGAGGAGGGAATCCTTATCAAAGTTTCGCTTATGTTGTCCTTCCCTACCTCTAACAACTAGCCCAAATATGAAGCCTTCCTTGCAGGTATGCGCCTCCCCGAAGACCTGGAAGCAGAAGAAGTCATCATCTGCACTGATTCTCAGCTAATGGCCATCCATGTTCGGGGAGAATACCAAGTCAAAAATGAAAACCTGTCTAAATACTTGGCCCTGGTTAAGGAGGAGATGGAAAAGTTCACCACCATAGAAGTAAAACACGTTCCCCACAAACACAATGCCCGGGCAGACATCCTACCAAAACTAGCAAGAACAAAAAGAAAGTGGGGAAAAAATTCGTCATCTAGGAAATACTCCCACGACCTAACATTGAGAGAGCGTCCACCACCCTCGACGTGCCCGTCGTCGGCGACAGCCATTGCTGGATGACCCAAGTATACAATTACCTCACAAAGGACGAACTTTCGTCCAACCCCAAGGAGGCCATCATAGTAAGGCGCAGAGCCTGCTCATACGTTCTGGTTGAAAACAAGTTGTACATGTGGGGATTCTCCATCCCTCTCCTCAAATGCGTCGAGGAAGAAATGGTTGCCCATGTCTTATGCGAGATCCACGAAGGAATCATCGCCCAGCACCTCGGGGTAAGATCCCTCACGAGGAAAGCTCTTCGGGCAGGATATCACTGGCCGAACATGCAAAACGACGGGAGGGAACACGTGAAGAAATGCGATAAATGCCAACGACATGAGGACATGCACTTGGCACCGCCCAATGAACTCAAAGTGATGTCCTCCCCGTGGCCATTCTCCTGGTGGGGCCTAGACATCCTAGTACCATTTGTCGTAGGGTCAAACCAGAACAAGTACTTGATAGTAGGCGTAAACTACTTCACCAAGTGGATAGAAGCTAAGGCTCTGGCCAAAATAATGGCCCACAACATACTTCGTTTCTACAAGAGAAACATCCTTTCCTGCTTCGGCATTCCTCGAGAAATCATCACCGATAACGAGACATGGTTCACAAACAAAAAGTTCCAGGAGTTCGTCGCCAACTAGGTACTAAACAACACTTTGCGTCCATAGAGCATCCTCATACTAACGGGAAAGCCGAGGCAGCGAACAGATTAATCCAACGGGGCCTCAAGCGAAGGCTAGACAAAACAAAGAAGCAGTGGGTCGAGGAGCTGCACACCATGCTCTGGGCCTACCGTACTACGCCCCATTCTTCAATCGGGGAAACCCCTTTTCGCCTAGCATATAGGACAGAGGTGGTAATCCCCATCGAGGCTCACGTGCCCTCTAGGTGGACTGAAGTGTCCTTGGACAAAGAAATGAACAACGAGGCTCTAAGGGAGGAACTCGATCTCGTCGAACATATCCAATCCGGAGCAGTTCTCTGCGAGGCCTCACTTAAACAAAAAATCAAAATTAGGCATAATGCCAAGGTTATATGAAGAGAGTTACAAGTAAACAGTCTCGTCCTAAGAAGGAATCATAAAGATTCCCGTGAAGGCAAGCTCGCCGCAAATTGGGAAGGATTCTACCGTGTTAGAGCAAAAACAGAGAATGGGGCCTACTACCTAGAATACCTTACCGGAGAAGAACTAGCTTGACCATGGAATGCCGAAAAGCTGAAATAACATTACAGCTAAGGCCCTTATTGTCGAAATGTCTCGCCCATGCGACGAGCACAAGTACCGACCATAGGCGTGCACCCAAGTACAAGCGCTGCACCACCAACATGAATCTAAGCAAGGTTTAGTCGAAGAGAAACAAAACCCGTGCACGACAACGGTTCCTCGACCGAGCACGTTGTCGCCAAAGTACCATGAAGGGTAGAACCCTCAGCTCGCGATGGGAAGTTCACATCGTGAACTCAGGCCACAAATGCGACCTGAGCTCCGCTCCCCTGCCCGGAAACTACCCAGGCCTTTCGACCAGTTCCCCGCATTGTCAAACATCGTTTGTCGAGCATACCCGAAGCATAACAATCAGTCGCTAAGATGTCTCATATGACCAGCGTTGGACGTAGAGATGGAAAAAAAAATTCGTACCCACGGATATCCACAGATAAATTTGTCACGGATATGAGACGGATAGTTTAATGGATATCCACAGATAAAATAAATAGATATTTAAATATTCGTTTGTTAATAAATATGAATACAGGTTTAATGATATCCATGCACGCGGATATCCATATCCGTTAATAAATTATAAAAATTATTTAAATATTATTAATTTATTACACTTGATCTTTTCATTTTCTAAAAAAAATTAGTCTTCTTATATTTCTTTCTTCTTTTTGAAATTTTCTTTGAAAAAAACTTTTCAAATTTTATTAAATTCGTCGTTCCTCTGTCAAATCAATGTCTCTCTTCCTACTCCTCTATCGTCCGCTCTTCCATCATAACTCATAATCACAATATCTTTTATTTGTTTGATTAAAAATAAAATGCATGGATATTATGTTGGGATCTAATTATGTTTTGGTGAATAAGAAGAAAATTAATGCGATGAATTTCTATTGTTAAATTAAAAGCGAATTGTATCGATGTTATCTGATATTAACTTTTTGTGTCTTTAAAAGAAGTTTAAAAAATATTCATAAAAAAAATATTATCCATGGATATATGTAAATATCCGCGGATATTGTAAAACCTACGAATTACCCGCTTAACGAATATCCGCATGGATATAGGGCGAATATGGATATCATATTTATCCAATGGGGCGAATACGGATATCATAGTATCTATCCCCATGGATATCCATTTACATCCCTAGTTGGACGGCGTATGACACTTAGAAAAAATTAGACAAAGTATAATTAAACATACAAGGCAATACATGTTAACATAAAGCGGCCACAAGGGCCGCGAGTGTGCTTATTACAATACAATGGGGTCAAGCCCCTATAAAACAAGATTACAAATAAACAGTGGCACGCAGGCCCAAAACATAAACCGAGGAAAGCTCACTGATCCACCTGCTAAAGTTCCTTTTGGGCCGTCTGCGCGTGCTCTTCGCCGAATTGGAGGAACTCAGGGATGACTATCTTTCCATCTTTAATAGTATAGAGAAACCCAGTGCCTTTAATGGACAACTCGACACCAAGATTTGCTAACTTCAGTTGATCCACGGAATTCTGAATAGCCTCCTCGCCTATAGCCAAGCAATCGTCGTCGGCCTGAGTAATCCGGGAAACCAGCTTCGCTTGGGTTGACAACTTCTTCACCTCCTCGGTCTCATCCTCAGCAGGGGCAGCAGCGACTTTCAGCTGTTTTACCAGGTCCTCAACAGCCTTTTTCTGGGTGGCCGCGACGTCCTTCTCCGTGGACATCTCTTTCGGACCCTTCCATAAAGCTTCCTCAAGCCCCCTCTCCCGCTCCGCCTGGAGTTTCTTAACCTTCTCCTCCAGAGCCGCCACTGTAGCCTGAGACTTCCTCAACTTAGACTCGTGCTGAAAACCATCCTCGGTGTAGAACACTGCCATCTCTAGGATCCTCATCAGAGCAGAGGTGTCCTGCGCGAGCATGGTTCGCTTGCTGGGACGGTCCATTTCCTCGAGCTTAAGGGACTCTACTC
The DNA here is from genome assembly GCA_963859935.3 of Lathyrus sativus. Classification (NCBI taxonomy): domain Eukaryota; kingdom Viridiplantae; phylum Streptophyta; class Magnoliopsida; order Fabales; family Fabaceae; genus Lathyrus; species Lathyrus sativus. The sequence goes on along the minus strand of OZ012740.1, from coordinate 442,548,177 downwards.
GAGGATGGCCAGATAAGACCTCTCAAATAACTTCCTATTGTGCAGGTAAGGAGGCAGCTCGAACTTGCTTTTTTCTCTCTCTTTGCTGAGGTCCACAAAGTCATTCGAGCGTGAACGCTTGAGCCTCGAACTCACGGACGTAGGAGACGTTTGGGTAGCAGGTGGGATAGACGAGGAGGTCCCCGACCCTGCCTGGGGAGGAGTCACTCGCAGAATGAGACGACTTTTCCCTATGGTCACACTGTTCTTCATTTTCCCATGGGCGTTCCTCACCATCCGCTCTTGCGCCGAAGACATATTACCTACAAAAACAACGAACACATCAGCACATGAAGGAAAAAACATCTCAAATGAAATAAGAAGAAGTAGAAAGTTGCCCAAGAGCTCAAGAGCCCGCACGCGAGTGCTACACTAGAGGAGCTCTTTTATGTTGATATATCGGGCCTTTACCTGGGGCCCCATATCTTCCTCATAAATTATCTTCCCAACACGACTCATGCACTGGGCGAGGAGAAAACCATCCACGAAAGCCACCAGATTGGCATAGCTGGCTCGACCATCGTCCCCAACTGGTGAGGAGTGACTATATACTCATCGGTTGAGTGGGTGAAATGGGCCTCACTCCAGCAGAAGGGAAACTGAAACAGTCTCCGGGCAACTATCTTGTCGTCCTCATCTATCAAATCCTCCCCGCTCACATCCGTAGAGACCTCCCAGACGAAGGTCGAGTCGGTAGCCTTCTCCTACACGGGCTCGATCACGTAGAACCTTTCCTTGAAGGTCTACATAGACTTAGAGAAGGGTTTGAACAGTTTCCTCCCCTGCTTCAGAGAGACCCAACCAAATTTCCTCCCCGACACCTGTTGCTGGAGGTGAAAGATGGTGAAGAAAAGAGAGAGAGTGACCCCAATCTCCAGATATTCGCACACTAGCTCGTATGCTCGCATGAAGGCAATCGAATTCGGATGCAGCTGGGAAGGTGCTAGGTCCAAGTGTACAAAGACTGTCCGCTGGAAATCTGTGAAGGGAAACCTCAACCCTATCTCCTTGAAGATGTACTCGTACATAGGAAAACTTTCCCCGTACAACAAGCAGATGCGATCATCCTCCATAGAGAAGTGAACCCTCTACTCTCCCTCGGCCCCCACTGTGGTGAAAACATCCTCGATATAAGAAGCAAAGAGTGAGGCGTACTCCAGCGATTCAGCCACAAACCACTCTTCAGGAGAGGTCCTCACAACGGACACCCCTCTAGCATCAGGAGGCATGAAAGCATCATCAGTTTCAGTTTCCTCCGAGGAGCTCTCCTCGGATAGGCCTCTAAGAGGCTTTTTTTCATCCCTGTGCGACATTTCCTTTACCTAAAAAGCAGAGGATAAAAGTGGAAAATCAAATCCACCCTTCCACTACTAGTCAAGTGAAAAGGCGCATGAAGGGCCGAGCACAGCGTCCTCGACCTAAGCCCTATTCAAATGGCACAACTAATAAATAAGGAAATTCCCGGGAGATCTCCCTAACACGTCCGAGGAAAAGTCCCCCGTGGACAAAACCCAGAACCTTCAAGAGGAAACCACCGAAAAGCTCATAAGCGGACCGGAATCTGTGGTTCCCTCCGGGGACGAACGCCACCGTGTCGCTACGATACCAAGATCAGCTAAAAGCTTACAAATTTTTTAAGTCCTAAATTATCATCAGTCACTACTGCGCCGACAGCAGAGAAATTGGCCAAACCACCGTCTGCCACCAACAACCACCAGAAAACGCCCTAAAACTACTTTGTAGTAACCCTAACTGTATGCAATCTAAGGTACAGAAATCAGCAAAACAAACAACAAGCAAGGAATCGGCGTACTTATGTGGTCTGGGACGAAGTTTTTGGGTTTAAATGGCTCTGGCCGGTGCTTGTACGGTGGTCGAGCGAAGCTTGACGGCGGCAGACGACAGGGAACAAAGAATAGAAGACGAAGGAAGAGAGAGAAGCGAAAAGTGAAAATGAGCAGACTCTCACTCTATTTATAGGAAATTCCAAGCACATACACGAGCACGCTCGGCTAGGGGCATCATTATGACCCTACCTTATCATTACAAATTAAATACAACACACAGCTCGAGACACATGTGTCGCTACTGCGAAAATTGGCGCCGGCTGACAGAAGAGTCGCCACCGTGCGTTATTTATCCCAACGGAGGGAAAGGAAACGCTCGAAGTAAACCTCGCAAAAAACGGGAAAGGTATGGTCATCGCAACCAAAACCTGGATTCGGGAGTCGGTTACGCAAGGGGAAGGTATTAGCACCCCTCACGTTCGTCGTACTCGACGGGATCCACGCTTGGTGTTTATAAGGAAAAGGGTGTGTTTATCTATCTACGCTAATGGTCAGTCTGAAAAGAAAAGAAAAGGACAGGACTCGACAGAACATACGGTGTTCTGGGCCTACGTACTCCCTCGTGCAATGGGAAAGTCAGAGTCAGCGTAGTTCGACTACCTACGTCTAGACGGGGGAAAGGTTGCTCGCCAGGACATCGCATCCTGTGCCTACGTACTTCCACACAGCATGGAAGATCAGAGCAAACGTAGTTCGACTAACTACGGCTAAACTGGGGGTTCTCACACAGCAGTGAGAAAACAGACTGGTTTCAAAGGTTCGGGGACCTACAACTACGGTTTAGTCTCAAATGCACTCGGGCAAGAGAAAGGGGTAACATCAGTCGTCAGCGGGAAAGTCTCGATCGCACAGCAGCGAGAGAACAAAAGGTTAGTTGTTAGTGTGCTCGCTAGGATATCGCATCCTATGCCTACATATTCTCATCTGGTACGAGAAATCAGAGCAGCTGTAGTTCGGCTAACTACGACACAAGCTACTCAAAAGCTCCTATTGCTGAGAAAGGGAAAAGACACCCTAAAACTATGGCTGAAAAGGGGAATCTACCTACTGTTATCATGTCTGGTTGACCATCCTAATATCTATCATAACGACTCCGCAGCGGAGAAGTTAGAGCTCCTAAGGGATCATGGCAACAGGACTAAACAGCAAACAGGAAATACTGCAAAGTAAAGAAATACTGGAAATATGCATGAATGCAACAACCAAACAAACAAGGCACAAAGGCCGCAAACCACAGAGGTAAGGGAGCTCAGCTCTACCAAATACCAGCAAGCAAAGCCACTCAATAACAAACAAGCAGAAGGAGGACCACCTCAACTTCTCATGCACACAAAGCCTATTTCTAAGATGCTCCTACCTCAGAAATATCTAGATGAACCCCTAAGTCTAATGCAACACAATACCACACAAGTCAAACAACACAAAGAGAAGGCAAACCAGCCTGACAAGCCCCTATCCAAAACTTAAACCAAAACCCTGAGCAGGACCCCTAAACAAAACCCTACTCACACCCCTGAGCAAAGCCCTATGCAAAACCCTAATCAAATCTCTAAGCAAAACCCTAAGCAAATATCTAAGCAGAGCCCTAACACAAGAGAAAACAAACCAGTCTCCAAGCTTCAAAACAAGCTTGCCAAAGAGAGGGAGCTAAGCAGACAAACCCATAGTGCCTTCCTCAGGAAAGTACCAGGAGGTTACCACTCAGGAATCATATCCTATGCGGCTCAACAACTGTGAACGGTTTACATTCCTCCTCAGGAGAAACTAAACTCACATGAAGGCTCCGGAATCATTGGATAATTAAGAAAACCTATATGAACTAGGGGAACTAAGTGAACAGACTCATAATGCCTTCCTCAGGAAAGTACCAGGAGGTTACCACTCAGGAATCATATCCTATGCGGCTCAACAACTGTGAACGGTTTATATTCCTCCTCAGGAGAAACTAAACTCACATGAAGGCTCCGGAATCATTGGATAATTAATAAAACCTATATGAACTAGGGGAACTAAGTGAACAGACTCATAATGCCTTCTTCAGGAAAGTACCAGGAGGCTTCCACTTAGGAATCGCATCCCATGTGGCTCAACAACTGTGATCGGTTTACATTCCTCCTCAGGAGAAACTAAACTCACATGAAGGCTTCGACATCATTGGATACTTGAGAAATCCTAGAAGAACTAAGGGAACTAAGTGAACAGACTCATAATGCCTTCCTCAGGAAAGTACCAGGAGGCTTCCACTTAGGAATCGCATCCCATGTGGCTCAACAATTGTGATCAGTTTACATTCCTCCTCAGGAGAAACTAAACTCACATGAAGGCTCCGGCATCATTGGATACTTGAGAAATCCTAGAAGAACTAAGGGAACTAAGTGAACAGACCCATAGTGCCTTCCTCGGGAAAGTACTAGGAGGCTTCCACTTAGGAATCATATCCCATGTGGCTCAACAACTGTGATCAGTTTACATTCCTCCTCAGGAGAAACTAAACTCACATGAAGGCTCCGACATCATTGGATACTTGGGAAAGAGGTGAGAAGAGAGAGTGAAAGGTATCCATAGTACCTTCCTCAGGAAAGTACCATAAACTCCCTTCAAACTTCAGGATCTCAAACCTCACAAACAGAGAGCAAGCTCTTAGACTAGGTCTTCAATCTTCTCCTCATCATGCTCCTTGCAAGCTCTTCAAAACAAGCTAAGCCCCAAAGCAATCCCCCAACTGAGCACCCACAAGCAGACAAATATCACAAATGCAAGCCTCACAACCAAGCAATTCAGAAAATACCCTAAAAATACTAAAACCAAAGGGAAAAATCTAACATTAATTCCCAAGGGTCTATTATACTTACCCATGATACCCATATACCCGTACCCCGAAAATCAAAACAAAATTCTTAAAAGAAAATGGATTATCCTACCTAAGTTCACCCTAAAAACCCTAATTGTATGCACTAATGCTGATTAGTCAAACTACCTAAAATATTAACCTAAAATTCTTGGTACAAAAACCAGAGGGAGTTAAGGTCAATACCTAATCATACTAAAAAGAACGGATCAAAAAGATTAAAGGAAGGTCCTAAAATAAATTCTACAAAATGAGGTACTAGTTTAAATCTATTTAAAAGCTATTAAAATGTAAAATATACAAAAAAATAGTAAACTAAAAATAAAATGGAGTTTTTATTTTTATTAATTTTCTTGACAAAATTATAAACCTAATGCAAAAACAAGCAATTAAAAATATGCATTTTTCATTTATTTATGAATTTTATAAGATGCAAGAAATATAAAAGAAATCTAAAATCAAAGAAAATAAAATAAATGGGGAGGGGGTGCAAAGAGTGATGCGCCCAGTTCAATTTCCAGTTGGGCTAGGGATGGCAGGTGCGTATAGCAAATAGGGCAAAGCCCAACCCATAATCCAATCTGTCTCTCACGCAAGGGGGGGGGGGGGGGGTAACGAGCATAATGGGGGTGAGCTTCAGCAAAACGAATTTGGGCCTTGGACCCAATCCGTAACCCTAATCCAACTAGCCAATGAACAAAACCTCTCTACTTCCCCAACTTCAGATCACTGTTCACCTAATGCAAACCCTAGCTTCGTCTTCTCCCTCTGCCTCTCCCTGAAACCTCTCAAGAATCAACAAGATTTGCAACTCAATCCGACCTAAATCTAACCAAACCCCAACTCAAACCCAAACTCAACCTAGACTCCAATCTAAAACAAGATGAATCCATACATTCGGTAATCAAAACGAGATGCGAGCAAGGATCCCATAACGACGTACCTGGATGTGGAATACGAGTCGTATTGAAAAGAAATCAAGATCTGGAGTCTCGCTGATGAACGCTCTGAAGATCCTTGAAGGTGTTGATGGCGATTTGGGAGAAATTGAGGACGCGCGAAGATCTACGGAAACCTTTTTTTTAAAATCTGGAAACGGAGGAAAGTTGGGGATGAAGATGTTCTTGAGCTCGTTGAAGTTTTCTGGAAAAAAAGTGAACAATTGATGAAGGTTGCATGAAACTGACGAAGATCCTGGTGAATCTGGGCGCGTCTTTGAAGATCTTGATGGATATTGTTGAAGACCTTGAACGAATGATGAAGATTTGCACGGTTTCCTGGGGAAAGATTGAAGAACGGACGAACACGGTTGGTGTTCTTGAGGTGATCTGGGCGGAATGATGAAGGTTTGCACGGTTCTGGAGAATTCTTTGAAGTTTCCGGCAAAGTGATTGAGTTCTCCGGTGAGGTATTGATGAAGGTGGACGGAGGAGAAAGATGAAGATCGGAGGCGATCAGATGTGTTTCTGGGAAATTCTTCAAGTTCGCAGTTTCCGACGACCTTACCGGTCTCCGGCGACTGTTACGGTGGGGGGAAACGTCCGGGCCGGCGGCTGCATGGCCGGCGATTGGGGGCTCCGGTGAGAAGTTGGTGGAGACAAGTGGCACAGGAGTTGATGTGTGTGGGACGCGTGGGCTCGTGCTGGCAGAGGGAGAGAGAGAGTGTGGGGTGAGGTGTCAGTGTATGGGTGATTCAGAATTGTGAGGTGGTGGTCCTACAGATGCACGTGTGGCCCCATTTTATAGTGACAAGTGTCACCCGCTGGACAAAAATTGAACAAAAACTGGACTGAATACTTGGGCCTCAAAAAAACATAACTGGGCCCACGAAAAAGGATAAAAAAAAACTGAAATGAAAAAATGATTAAGCAATTCTGAAAAAAGATTAGACCTAATTAAACTCTATTAAAACCATATTAAACTAATTAACACTAAACCTAATTAACTAAACACAGATTTAAACCTAATTAGCTAATTAAAACCTGACTAATTAAATCTAAATGACAATTAACTATCCTAATTAATTCTAACAAATTCAATTAAATTCTAAACAAAAGATTAAATCCTAATTAACCTAATTAAACTCTAATTAAATCTAAAATGGATAAAACTCTATTAATTTCTATAAAATCTCTATTAAAATCCTATTAAAGGTCTATTTAATTTTTATTAAAATTCTATAAAATTTCTATTAAAATCCTATATTCTTCTAAAAATGATTAAAAATTATTAAAAAATATTAAAAACCTATTTAAATTCTAAAAAAATCTATAAAGCTCTAGAAAAAAATCCAAAAAAGTCTATTAAATCCTAAAAAATGCAAACAAAATGCAAATGACCAACATAAAAGAGTGCGCGAGACCAGATCGAATCAAACAGTAAACCCCCGGGCATTAGAATATCCCAAAAACCACCGTGTAAGCTGAAAACACCGAGGAGCGCACAATTTCCCGAAAATAAAACCCTGATTATCCAGACTGGATCTGACATATCCGGTAAATGAAACCCAAGCTGTAACCCTGACATCCTCTGTCTGTGCACAAATGTCATGCATCTGATATGCGAATATGAATTTAAACCACGAGTCAGATAGGAGAACCGGTTGGTCAATTTTAGGGTGCAACAGCTGCCCCTATTCAAGCGACTTGGACCTGAAGGGTTGAAGAGCGCTCAGCCTTCAAACATTCGGATGTCCGAGACGGTTGAATACCAATAAAACCCAAAAATTTGCCAACCGTGAGAATATACTGTAAAACTGCTTGGGGAATAAAATCCAGAACCGAGTCCAGTCGTCACGGCAATAAACTGATCAATCACCTGGTAAAGAACTCCTGATTTTAACTCCCGTTACCTGTGATACCCCATACGACAAACCCGAGGGTTGCACCAAAACACCTGATCCTCTCACATCGCCTACTGATAGACAGGAAGAGGAATATACTCACATCGTCTAAAGATAGACGGAAAGACACCCACAATCCCGAAGGAAACAAATTCAATACTCACATCGTCTAATGATAGACAGAAAGACACCCATGATTCATTCAACACCATCCCGAAGGAAAAAATTCAATACTCACATCGTCTAAGGATAGACGAAAAGACACCCATCCCGAAGAAACAAACCAATACTCACGTCGTCTAAGGATAGACGGAAAAACACCCTTAATCCATACTCACATCGTCTAAAGATAGACGGAAAGACACCCTTAATCCCGAAGGAAAAAACCAATACTCACATCGTCTAAGGATATACGGAAAGACACCCTGATCGATACTCACATCATCTAAGGATAGACGGGAAGACACCCATAATTCCAATACTCACATCGTCTAAGGATATACGGAAAGACACCCTGATCGATACTCACATCGTCTAAGGATAGACGGGAAGACACCCATAATCCCGAAGGAAACTTCAATACTCACGTCGTCTAAGGATAGACGGGAAGACACCCATAATCCCGAAGGGAAAAATTCATCAATACTCACATCGTCTAAGGATAGACGGAAAGATCAACACTCACATCGTCTAAGGATAGACGGAAAGATCAATACTCACATCGTCTAAGGATAGACGGAAAGACACCCTTAATCTGAAGAAATAAACCAATACTCACATCGTCTAAAGATAGACGGAAAGACACCCAATATTCCAATACTCACATCGTCTAAGGATAGACGGAAAGACACCCTGATCGATACTCACATCGTCTAAGGATAGACGGAAAGATCAATACTCACATCGTCTAAGGATAGACGGAAAGACACCCATCTTCACTTCGACACCATCCATCAAATTTCAGAATCCTTTCGTCTACGGGACTTGATGGAAAGAACAATATCCTTAAAGGGGCCACATCATCAGTATGGACCGACGGGAAGAAAACCACCTTCAAAGAGCCATGTTGTCAATAAGAATCGACAATCAGGAAAACCAACTTGAAATGTCATCTCATCCAATAAACAGAAAGAAAACCACTATCCGAAAGATCGCTTTGAAACCCCTAACATCCAAAGATAGCCGGAGAAGACTCGCTGGGGAAACTCACCATCCGTATGATCTGACAATAAGAAACCCGCTGAACAATCACCTGAAGCTTCACGTCGTCTACTGATAGACGGGAAGAACAGCCACTCAGAGAAACCCCATATTGAAACCCCACTGCAAATTCACATGAAGCTTCACACCGTCTACTGATAGACGGGAAGAAACCAATTCAAACTCAAGACGTCTACTGATAGACGGAGAAATCCACTTATTGGAGGAACACATCGTCAATATGAATCGACGGGAAGAGAAGTTTGTCGACCAGATGACTGATTGATCAAAGCATAACTGTTGTATGATCTGAAATACAAATAATCTGCTGAACTGCCTGAACACTGCTGCTGGATGAATGCCCCTGGACTGATCACAACATAATTCACGCGCCATATGAGGCTGATAGAAAACCCGGCTTATGCTTCGTATGCATATGCATATGCTTTAATCTTTCTATGGCGTAATGCTCCATTCAGGATGGAAATGCTACGCATTTTGACGATGAAATGCAAGTATGATGCAAATATGATGATGCATGTAATATGCTAATGCAGGCTCTGGCTGCTGGAGAAAGTCGGGTACAGAAAACCACTTCAGCAAAATAAATGCTGAAGACGAAGCCAACTCCGCTGGGGATGAACCGGATATCTCAGAATTATTCCAGCAAAATAAATGCTGGAAGAGTGAACTCAACTCCGCTGGGGAAATTGGGAACTTAACCGAGCACCTTGTTGAAGTAACACCCTGCTGGGGAATATAACTCTGCTGGGGAATAGCAAGTGTGCCAAGTATGATTGGACTTCTTTGGGGATAGCTTACCCGTGCCAATGAAAAACTGGACTTTTGTTGGAGAAAATAGACGGAGTCTTCCTGCGTACTGATGAAGCTCGGATTTGGAAACTGATGTGCCAACATGGATGGGCCTCGCAGTGACCGCCAACATGAATTGGTCTCTTAGGCTATCTGTGATGGGTCAGGTACAACTGACGCTGGAAAACATTCTGTCTGGATACACAACTTTCTGGTTGAGGAGTCAAGGGATAGTGACACGACTTCCCGACATTCGTCTCGCACTCGAAAATTGGCTGAATCTACTCGAATAACTCTGAATAACCCTGATGATACGGAGAAAAACAATCCCTTCACTTTTGATATGCCCCAGCCTGCGGGACCTCTGTAGGGATAGTCCTCGAAAGGAAATATGAAAATCTGAGCCCTGATGGTCTGATATGACATGCCCCAGCGTTCTGAACTTCAGAGAGATACTTTACATCCAATGCTTCTCGAATAACCTTTGCGCGCTTAAGATGGCCTACCCCTGACTGCAATGACTTCGCCCCTGACTCCGAGTAGTGCCCCTGACTACGAGATCTCAACCTGATTGCCCCAGGATAACTGACTTCAAAGGGCTGACCTAACTGGGGATCATGATAATAGCTTGCCCCTGCTCTCGGAACATTCGGGCGCTCTGCATTCTATCCCGACATTCGTCTCGCACTCGAAAATTGGCTGAATCTGCTCGAATAACTCTGAATAACCCTGATGATACGGAGAAAAACAATCCCTTCACTTCTGATATGCCCCATCCTGCGGGACCTCTGTGGGGATAGTCCTCGAAAGGAAATCTGAAAATCTAAGCCCTGATGGTCTGATATGACATGCCCCAGCGTTCTGAACTTCAGAGAGATACTTTACATCCAATGCTTCTCGAATAACCTCTGCGCGCTTAAGATGGCCTGCCCCTGACTGCAATGACTTCGCCCCTGATTCCGAGTAGTGCCCCTGACTACGAGATCTCAACCTGATTGCCCCAGGATAACTGACTTCAAAGGGCTGACCTAACTGGGGATCATGATAATAGCTTGCCCCTGCTCTCGGAACATTCGGGCGCTCTGCATTCTATCCTGACCATACCTTTCCACTGTAGGAAACTTTCCTGCTGTCAAGCGCTTACTTGCAAGTAAAACAAGTTGTTCTGCGTAAAAGATGTATTAATGCAACACATATGACGGCTTTGACATCCAATCTGTTCACTGGGAAAAGGAGAAAACAGTTTATGGCATAAAATGCACAAAACATTCATCAACATCAGTACCAACATGGTAAGAAGAACCCTTTTAGGAGTCAAAATCGACGCGACCTTCACCGAAGTATGCTTTCGAAATAACCTGCTTCAATTAGGACTTTTGAAGGTTATAACGTGGTCAGGTTCACGGTTTTGAAGGAAAGGATAAAGGCTCAAAGTTTATTTTAACCCACCCACTCTCCTTGATGTTCTCCCATCCTACGTTCAGCTAATTCGACCTTAGCGCTCACCTCTCGGAGGCTGAAAGATAGGAGTGATAGTTCGAGAAACCATGAATTTTTGGAGTGACAGCCACTCACCTTTCGTCTTTGACACTTGAGGTCACACGACTCGTGTTTCATTTGAGGATTTTTTCTTTTGTCATCCTTTCATCTTTTTCTTATCCCTAACTTTTGTCTGGACTGACTCTTTTTGAGTTTCTTTTGATTCTTTAAGTCCAGCGGGATGCCCTTATTTTTGCCTAATTCGTTTGTTTTGAAGTTCCGACTTAGCGGGCTTTTGATTCTCTTTTTTCGCTTTCTCTTTTTTCGAACAAGTCGTGTGACACTGGTGGCTTGACTCATTGGAGAATAATGTGACTGTCTCATTCTTGATTTAACCATTTTGGTTTTTTAGGCACGACCTCTAGAGGTGTGATTGATCCTCGAACGGACACTCCTTTTGCAATTTGGACGCTCGGCCAAATTAGCTAACACCTACCCTGCCCCAGGTTAAAGATGGAGGGTTTTTCGTTTTCAGAAAGAACTCCTACTACTAGGCTCAAAAGGGTTAACAAGGGATTATCTTCCTTATATCTCCGGTGTTTAGGGATTTAAAACAATGCCTGTACATCATCAGCAGGTTTTACTTCAACAGCATACAATATCGGAAGCTGCCTGTCGTTCATTTTCGTCATCCTCCCCAGATTCCTCTTAACCAGGCGTTGGACATTTGTAAAAACAATTAGTGAACACGAATGGATTTAATCAAAACATGCATATTTATTTCATTATCATCAATTGAATGAAAACAACAAGTTTTACAAACAAGATTGCAATTTGAACAGGAAAGAAACTACAAACGTAAAGAAATGACAAGATAAAACAAATAAAAATGCCAGCTTCCGAGAACCGGGCTTTCACATCTGCTCTGCTGCTGAACCAACTATCTTCACAATCAGTTATTAGAGGCAACCTGAAGCTGTCCTGATCTGCTTTCAACGACTCAAACAAATTATAGAGCCCCTTCTCCTTATTCAGATGATTTTGGGCCCTTCCTGCCCGAAGTTGATTGCTGCACTGTCAAGGAGGTCCTGTACCTTGTGCTTGAAGGCCAGACAATCTTCAATGTTGTGCCCCGGTGCTCCTGAATGGAAATCACAGCGCTCCTTGATATCATAACCTGCTGGAGGTGTACCTGTCAGCGGAGCTAACTTCCTCTTCTCAACCAACTGTAATCGTAGCAACACCTGAAGGAGTTCGGCATACGGCATCGGAGGCACACTAAATACCCTCAACGGCCTCTGATTTTGAGCTCCTCGCTGATTGGGATGCTGTTGCCTTTTCCACTGTTGAGATCGTTGTTGTTGTCGCTGGTATCGGGTTGACTGTTGAACAACCTTTGTAGCAACTACAACCTCGGTTTCCTGACTTCCACTGTACTGATCAAGGCACTCCTTATGCTTAGCCATTTTCTTTCTCAGATCTGCCCCAGGAATAGGCAACAGTTGTGGGCATGGAGATTCTGACACCATGGAGTCCAGGATACGCTTCTGGCCTACTGCAGCTTTAGAAACATCCGTCATCTTAACATCAACTGAGACCGGAGCAATGCGTACAGCTACACCGTTCGGCGTGAATTCAATATCTTTCAAGTCAATCAGGTCTTGAACATTGTGCTTAAAGGCATGACAACTCTCGATGTCGTGTCCGAGTTCCCCAGAATGAAATTCACATTGCTTACTGGCATCGTACCCATGAGGAAGCGCTCCTGTGGGTGGTTCCATTGTCCTCCTTTCAACCAGATTAAACCTCAATAAAGTCTGAAAGAGCTCAGCATACGTGGAAGGTGGTGCCTCAAATGCCCTCTTTGGTTTTCCCTCCTGAATCCTCCGTTGAGCCGGGTGCATCTTTTGTTGCTGTTCAGGTTTCACAGGCACAGGTGGCACGAGCTTCTTCACCGCGGCTTCGGATAGCTGATCATCCTCTTTCCTAAGCACCTTCTTGACTACTTCCATGATCAAGCTCATTTGGGTCTTCAGCTGCCTATTTTCCTCTTTGAGGATCTTCTGTTCCAGACGCATCTCTTGCATGTCTCTCATCATCTGCCCCAGCAGGCTTCGGACTTCAATCAATTCAGCCTGATTCTGTTCCATATCTCTGAAGGAATTCCTGCAACAAACTGGACGATGAGGAAATAAGACCCACGGTTCTGATGTACCTGTCAAATGATAATGCAACGCAGAAAGCAAACACATATTCATGACAAGACAAAGAGAAACTCAAGCTATAAGCACCAAGACGAACATCTCCCACACATGTATAACCAACAAAAGCAGCACGTAAGCACAAATGAGTACGAATACAATGACCCCAGCCAACAATCCTGGTGGTGGTCAGCAAACACTAGTGCGCAAAAGCTAAACGGATTAGGCAGAGAAAACAGATGCGACCCCCGGCACAGAAACCTCTAGCAACTTCTCCCATACTCAACTGAACTCTCCGTTCGACAATCTTCAGAGCACACACTTCCCGTGGAGTCTTCCATGACATTAACTGACGAACCCACGCGACTGGATGACGGAGAATCGTTAATCTGAACAAAACCCTGGGGCGTGACGAAAATCCGGTTGGAGTCTAACAGATCCTGAACCTGGCTTCTAAGCACCTTACAATCATTTGTTGAATGCCCCTGTGCCCCAACATGGTACTCACAGCGGGCGCTGGCATCAAAACCTGGAGGATATGGTGGAATCACTGGATTAGTCTCTTTCAGTACTATCAATCCACTTCTGACCAGATCTGGCAACAACTGACTGTACGACACCGGTAGCTGAGTAAACTGCCTTTCAGGTTTCCTTGGTCTTCGTTGGGCGTGCTGACGCGATCGACGACAGGATGACCGTTGACTTGAAGTGTCTGACAACCGATCCTGAGATGCTAGAGATTCTGAGACGACGTCACTTCCTTCTTCCCACTCTTCTTGAGAACTGACAACTGACTCATTCTTATCAACTGGGATATAAGCAGCCTCTCGAAGCTTTCCACTCTTGAGTCCTCTCTCAACAAGCTCACCCATTCTCATCAGGCCCACAAAGCTTGTACAACTGAACAATTTGTCATAATAATGGCCTTTCAGAGTACCCAAGAAGATGTCAACCATTTCTCTTTCCTGAAGCGGTGGTTGAACACTAGCAGCCAATTCTTTCCATCTTTGCAAATACCCTCTGAATGATTCATTCTCCGCCCGAGATAATTCTTGCAGATGTACGAGACTAGGAGCCATATCCAGGTTGTAGTCGTACTGCTTCACGAAAGCTCTGGCTAAATCCACCCATGATCGAATCTGATTACTCTCTAACTGCACGTACCACCTCAAAGATGCCCCAGTCAGACTATACTGAAAGCAATGGATCATCAATTGGTCATTTCACACAAATGCAGTCATTCTTCGACAAAACATCATCAAATGCAGCTTCGGACAGCTATCTCCCGTGTACTTTTCAAAGGGCGGCACTTTGAACTTATAAGGCAACACCAGGTCAGGGACCAAACACATGTCTGCAGCATTCAGGTTAACAGCATCTTTGACCTCCAAAGCTTTAACTCTTTCTTCCAATACTCAGAACCTTCTATCACTTTCAAGAGTTCTTGAGTTTACAGTCCTGGCTACTGGGATATATCTGCGTGGATTCCTCTTAGGGAAAACAGCACCTTGATTGATAACAGGAGAAAGACGTTCATTTCGGGCAACAAACTGCTCATGTCGATCTCGGTTCTCAACAGTAGGCTGCACAACTTGGTCTTCAATAACGTTGTTCGCTTGCGGGAAGTCTTCTATAGAATCGTAGCGAGGATTGGACGTCATAGTAAACCCTATCCAGCTACCAATTACCTGTACCTGACTACACTGCGCGACCCTCAAATATGCTTCAGCCCCTTGGTCGTCTTCAACACTCCACTCTCGCCTCGAACAATTCCCCGAGAATCACCCTCTGGTGAAAACAAAGGCTGGATAAGTGCTCTGGCCAGCTAGAGAAATGCTATGCAATATGATTTATGCAGACAGAAATACAAAAAATGCTAACGTGCATGTGTGCATTGGGGGATATTTCCCCTCCAATTCCAGTGTCAATGGTAGCAAGACAAGATAAACCATAAAGACAATATTTAGAAAAACCCTCAAATATTTATTGGAATAACAGTCTCGTCAGGACATTACACAACTATGTTCCATACAACGGAGGTGATAAAGGAGGATCCCAACCAACATGCCTGGTGGTGATCTCAACACAGAATACAAGAAAGAAATCAAGTGCGGGTACGGTCGCAGAAATCCTCGAGCAACTTCTTCGTCTCTGCGTGATCCGGTCGATAAATCAAGCCTTCTATCAACTAATCCCTTTTCCTGACCGTTCCATGGATATCTCTGACAAAATCTTCCCAAGCCTTATCATGGGCACCATCCCCAGGTTTGGGCCTCTTGATGTATGCTCTGCGCTGACAATCTTCCAGATTCTTTAAGGCATCAATCAGTTTGCGTTCGGCCTCGTATCAACGGCATGCTTCTTCTTCAAGCTCTTCAGACTTCACTTTAACCTGTTCTCCCAACTGAGCAACCTGTGTCTTCAGCTCTTCTTCTCGTTCTTTGCGTTTGGCCATAGTGAGATCCCAGTGCTCTCTGAACTTAGCTAACTTCGTGTAGGCCCTTTCCAGCTCTTGTTTCTTAGTAGCCAATACACTGCTAACTGAGTCTACATCTAACTCCAGACGCTTCTTGGTTTCAGTCAACTCCAATATAGTAGTCTTCAGATGTTTCAGAGTTTCGGCCTGTTGCTTGGAAAGATATCCTGTCTCAATCCTTTCATGACGAAGCTGGGCATTCTCTTTCTCTAAAGCTTCTTTAGCCTTTGCTAGCTCTTCTTTCTCTGCCATCAGCTGCTTGTATACCTGCATGTCTATAGTGGTGGGCTCCTCCACCGGAGAAGGATATAATGGTTGAACTGCAGGATAAGGCATAAGGAATTTTGTAGCTCGTTCACGAATCCATTCCACATACGGACCAAGAACTCGAGTACCCCCTCTGCTACCTGAAAGCTTCCCTCTCTTATGCAGGTTCTTCCATGCTTTCTCAAGCTTGATCAACATCTCTTCCCCTATTGCCCCAGTGAGATACAGAGATTCCTGTATCTCCTCGGGCTTCGGTGCTTCCTGAGGTGCATACCCAAACTGCCTGATTAATAAGGAAGGGTTGTAATTAACACACCCTTTCCTTCCTATCAAAGGAACATTAGGGAATCCTTCGTATCTGTATATGACCTCAACTCCGAACACCTCCTCGTTAACCCATACCACATTCTCAGAAGTCAACCCCATCAAGCGCTCAGGCCATCCTAAAGAATCAATAGAAGTGACAAAAGGCCCTGACTTCGGCATATGACTGGTAAACCACCTGCACAGTAGAGGTACACAGCAAGAGACATTCCTTCCTCGCCGCTTTTCATTTTGGTAGTGAGTGGAATAGTGGATATCTCCCAGCAAGGTAGGAACTGGGTTCTTTGCAGCCAGAATATAGAAAGCATCCGCATAAACAAAATCAGGAATATTTGGGAACAATACAATGCCATAAACACACACAGCAAGGATGGCGTCAAAAACAACCCAGCCACCCTTCTTAGCATACTCCCGAGCCTTCTCCACCAAAACATCCAACGGAAATCCCCACACATCTCCTCTTCTGATCATCTTCCCTGTCAGCTCAAACTCTCCTAAGTACAGAATGGCAGAAAGCTCAGCCAGATTAGGCTTAGCGTCCGTGTGATAGAAAGGCATCTGCTCGCGAATCGGTATATCCAAGAGTGCAGAATACTCCTCCAGGGTAGGAGCCAAGACAAAATCAGGAAATACGAAACACCTGAGCTCCGCATCATAAAAATGCAACAGGGTGTAAATGTCGCTGATCTCATAAGCTGAGGGCTGGTAAACATAAGTCAGGATCCTCCCATATGTCTTCCTGAAATCTCCCATCACCCTCTTCTTAGCAATAGTAATCAACTCTGACAACAGACTGATATCTGGAGACGGGAATCTATAGGGTAACACTCTCTTCATGGCTTCCATGTCTTGCTAGGAAACAAACACCGGAACTGGGAGGGAAAATGTGTACCTGCAATACACACACGTTAGTTGGATGCAAATGGTAATGCAATAATGCAATGTGATAAATGATGCAATCAGTGAACCCAGGGGCCATGCTGTAGCCTGAAGAGGAACGTCTCTGTGATATCAAGAACAGAAAACCACCACAGTCACCAGAACTTCCTGACACTAACTATCATCTGATGCTCAAAATACCAATCCCCTGGTGAGAAATCCATCTGAACCTCTGTATCTGACGAGAAAACCATCTGATAATAGTATCAACCTCAAACAAGAAACCCATCTGATCCAAACAACACACCTAGAGTTGAATCAAGAACATCGTCTGATAAATATTGAATCATGGTTTCTGAAGGCCAGTTTCCCTGCAATAACCCAATCCCCCTCACAGGTATGATGAACCTAATCCACGGACAAAGGTACGTCATTCTATGCGGTTATCAGCGTCACAGACTTTCATGAGTGACGATACGATTCCCAGAAGGAGTGGCATCATCAAGTCATGAAGAGGCCTCACTTAGCTGACTTTCAAATGATCGGTCCCCAGAGTCGACAATCCTCACGTCTGGACTCCCCTCAGATCCCCAGGACTAGAAAGGAGCGCCTCTGCGAGAACCTCGTCTGAGCGCAGATTTCGTAGGGAACTGTGCCTGCTCAGCAGACAGGTCCGTCTACTACTCTCCGCAACTATCTCTAGGTGCATACTCAAGCCCAGGTTCGGCTTCTCACTCATAGTAACCTCCCTCTCCCACAGCAATAATCATAATAATATAGTGCTGAAAGTAAATGCGGAAAGGTAAAGGTGCAGGAAAGTAAAGTGCGGAAAGATAAGACACATATGCACAACACCCAACAGATAAACACCCAAGCGCTAGGATTGACTCGCGTAGGGGATGGGAAACGGTCCCAGCACAAGGGATGGGAAAAGTCTCTAGATGCTATAAGGTCCCCAACAGAGTCGCCAGCTGTCGCTACTGCGAAAATCGGCGCCGGCTGACAGAAGAGTCGCCACCGTGCGTTATTTATCCCAACGAAGGGAAAGGAAACGCTCGAAGTAAACCTCACAAAAAACGGGAAAGGTATGGTCATCGCAACCAAAACCTGGATTCGGGAGTCGGTTACGCAAGGGGAAGGTATTAGCACCCCTCACGTCCGTCGTACTCGACGGGATCCACGCTTGGTGTTTATAAGGAAAAGGGTGTGTTTATCTATCTACGCTAATGGTCAGTCTGAAAAGAAAAGAAAAGGACAGGACTCGATAGAACATACGGTGTTCTGGGCCTACGTACTCCCTCGTGCAATGGGAAAGTCAGAGTCAGCGTAGTTCGACTACCTACGTCTAGACGGGGGAAAGGTTGCTCGTCAGGACATCGCATCCTGTGCCTACGTACTTCCACATAGCATGGAAGATCAGAGCAAACGTAGTTCGACTAACTACGGCTAAACTGGGGGTTCTCACACAGCAGTGAGAAAACAGACTGGTTTCAAAGGTTCGGGGACCTACAACTACGGTCTAGTCTCAAATGCACTCGGGCAAGAGAAAGGGGTAACATCAGTCGTCAGCGGGAAAGTCTCGATCGCACAGCAGCGAGAGAACAAAAGGTTAGTTGTTAGTGTGCTCGCTAGGATATCGCATCCTATGCCTACATATTCTCGTTTGGTACGAGAAATCAGAGCAGCTGTAGTTCAGCTAACTACGACACAAGCTACTCAAAAGCTCCCATTGCTGAGAAAGGGAAAAGACACCCTAAAACTATGGCTGAAAAGGGGAATCTACCTACTGTTATCATGCCTGGTTGACCATCCTAATATCTATCATAACGACTCCGCAGCGGAGAAGTTAGAGCTCCTAAGGGATCATGGCAACAGGACTAAACAGCAAACAGGAAATACTGCAAAGTAAAGAAATACTGGAAATATGCATGAATGCAACAACCAAACAAACAAGGCACAAAGGCCGCAAACCACAGAGGTAAGGGAGCTCAGCTCTACCAAATACCAGCAAGCAAAGCCACTCAATAACAAACAAGCAGAAGGAGGACCACCTCAACTTCTCATGCACACAAAGCCTATTTCTAAGATGCTCCTACCTCAGAAATATCTAGATGAACCCCTAAGTCTAATGCAGCACAATACCACACAAGTCAAACAACACAAAGAGAAGGCGAACCAGCCTGACAAGCCCCTATCCAAAACTTAAACCAAAACCCTGAGCAGGACCCCTAAACAAAACCCTACTCACACCCCTGAGCAAAGCCCTATGCAAAACCCTAATCAAATCTCTAAGCAAAACCCTAAGCAAATATCTAAGCAGAGCCCTAACACAAGAGAAAACAAACCAGTCTCCAAGCTTCAAAACAAGCTTACCAAAGAGAGGTAGCTAAGCAGACAAACCCATAGTGCCTTCCTCAGGAAAGTACCAAGAGGTTACCACTCAAGAATCATATCCTATGCGGCTCAACAACTGTGAACGGTTTACATTCCTCCTCAGGAGAAACTAAATCACATGAAGGCTCCGGAATCATTGGATAATTAAGAAAACCTATATGAACTAGGGGAACTAAGTGAACAGACTCATAATGCCTTCCTCAGGAAAGTACCAGGAGGCTTCCACTTAGGAATCGCATCCCATGTGGCTCAACAACTGTGATCGGTTTACATTCCTCCTCAGGAGAAACTAAACTCACATGAAGGCTCCGACATCATTGGATACTTGATAAATCCTAGAAGAACTAAGGGAACTAAGTGAACAGACTCATAATGCCTTCCTCAGGAAAGTACCAGGAGGCTTCCACTTAGGAATCGCATCCCATGTGGCTCAACAACTGTGATCAGTTTACATTCCTCCTCAGGAGAAACTAAACTCACATGAAGGCTCCGGCATCATTGGATACTTGAGAAATCCTAGAAGAACTAAGGGAACTAAGTGAACAGACCCATAGTGCCTTCCTCGGGAAAGTACTAGGAGGCTTCCACTTAGGAATCATATCCCATGTGGCTCAACAACTGTGATCAGTTTACATTCCTCCTCAGGAGAAACTAAACTCACATGAAGGCTCCGACATCATTGGATACTTGAGAAATCCTAGAAGAACTAAGGGAACTAAGTGAACAGACCCATAGTGCCTTCCTCGGGAAAGTACTAGGAGGCTTCCACTTAGGAATCATATCCCATGTGGCTCAACAACTGTGATCAGTTTACATTCCTCCTCAGAAGAAACTAAACTCACATGAAGGCTCCGACATCATTGGATACTTGGGAAAGAGGTGAGAAGAGAGAGTGAAAGGCATTCATAGTACCTTCCTTAGGAAAGTACCATAAACTCCCTTCAAACTTCAGGATCTCAAACCTCACAAACAGAGAGCAAGCTCTTAGACTAGGTCTTCAATCTTCTCCTCATCATGCTCCTTGCAATCTCTTCAAAACAAGCTAAGCCCCAAAGCAATCCCCCAACTGAGCACCCACAAGCAGACAAATATCACAAATGCAAGCCTCACAACCAAGCAATTCAGAAAATACCCTAAAAATACTAAAACCAAAGGGAAAAATCTAACATTAATTCCCAAGGGTCTATTATACTTACCCATGATACCCATATACCCGTACCCCAAAAATCAAAACAAAATTCTTAAAAGAAAATGGATTATCCTACCTAAGTTCACCCTAAAAACCCTAATTGTATGCACTAATGCTGATTAGTCAAACTACCTAAAATATTAACCTAAAATTCTTGGTACAAAAACCAGAGGGAGTTAAGGTTAATACCTAATCATACTAAAAAGAACGGATCAAAAAGATTAAAGGAAGGTCCTAAAATAAATTCTACAAAATGAGGTACTAGTTTAAATCTATTTAAAAGCTATTAAAATGTAAAATATACAAAAAAATAGTAAACTAAAAATAAAATGGAGTTTTTATTTTTATTAATTTTCTTGACAGAATTATAAACCTAATGCAAAAACAAGCAATTAAAAATATGCATTTTTCCTTTATTTATGAATTTTATAAGATGCAAGAAATATAAAAGAAATCTAAAATCAAAGAAAATAAAATAAATGGGGAGGGGGTGCAAAGAGTGATGCGCCCAGTTCAATTTCCAGTTGGGCTAGGGATGGGAGGTGCGTATAGCAAATAGGGCAAAGCCCAGCCCATAATCCAATCTGTCTCTCACGCAAGGGGGGGGATAACGAGCATAATGGGGGTGAGCTTCAGCAAAACGAATTTGGGCCTTGGACCCAATCCGTAACCCTAATCCAACTAGCCAATGAACAAAACCTCTCTACTTCCCCAACTTCAGATCACTGTTCACCTAATGCAAACCCTAGCTTCGTCTTCTCCCTCTGCCTCTCCCTGAAACCTCTCAAGAATCAACAAGATCTGCAACTCAATCCGACCTAAATCTAACCAAACCCCAACTCAAACCCAAACTCAACCTAGACTCCAATCTAAAACAAGATGAATCCATACATTCGATAATCAAAACGAGATGCGAGCAAGGGTCCCAGAACGACGTACCTGGATGTGGAATACGAGTCGTATTGAAAAGAAATCAAGATCTGGAGTCTCGCTGATGAACGCTCTGAAGATCCTTGAAGGTGTTGATGGCGATTTGGGAGAAACTGAGGACGCGCGAAGATCTATGGAAACCTTTTTTTTAAAATCTGGAAACGGAGGAAAGTTGGGGATGAAGATGTTCTTGAGCTCGTTGAAGTTTTCTGGAATAAAGTGAACAATTGATGAAGGTTGCATGAAACTGACGAAGATCCTGGTGAATCTGGGTGCGTCTTTGAAGATCTTGATGGATATTGTTGAAGACCTTGAGCGGATGATGAAGATTTGCACGGTTTCCTGGGGAAAGATTGAAGAACGGACGAACACGGTTGGTGTTCTTGAGGTGATCTGGGCGGAATGATGAAGGTTTGCACGGTTCTGGAGAATTCTTTGAAGTTTCCGGCGAAGTGGTTGAGTTCTCCGATGAGGTATTGATGAAGGTGGACGGAGGAGAAAGATGAAGATCGGAGGCGATCAGATGTGTTTCTGGGAAATTCTTCAAGTTCGCAGTTTTCGGCGACCTTACCGGTCTCCGGCGACTGTTACGGTGGGGGGAAACGTCCGGGCCGGCGGCTGCATGGCCGGCGATTGGGGGCTCCGGTGAGAAGTTGGTGGAGACAAGTGGCACAGGAGTTGATGTGTGTGGGACGCGTGGGCTCGTGCTGGCAGAGGGAGAGAGAGAGTGTGGGATGAGGTGTCAGTGTATGGGTGATTCAGAATTGTGAGGTGGTGGTCCTACAGATGCACGCGTGGCCCCATTTTATAGTGACAAGTGTCACCCGCTGGACAAAAATTGAACAAAAACTGGACTGAATACTTGGGCCTCAAAAAAACATAACTGGGCCCACGAAAAAGGATAAAAAAAAACTGAAATGAAAAAATGATTAAGCAATTCTGAAAAAAGATTAGACCTAATTAAACTCTATTAAAACCATATTAAACTAATTAACACTAAACCTAATTAACTAAACATAGATTTAAACCTAATTAGCTAATTAAAACCTGACTAATTAAATCTAAATGACAATTAACTATCTTAATTAATTCTAACAAATTCAATTAAATTCTAAACAAAAGATTAAATCCTAATTAACCTAATTAAACCCTAATTAAATTTAAAATGGATAAAACTCTATTAATTTCTATAAAATCTCTATTAAAATCCTATTAAAGGTCTATTTAATTTCTATTAAAATTCTATAAAATTTCTATTAAAATCCTATATTCTTCTAAAAATGATTAAAAATTATTAAAAAATATTAAAAACCTATTTAAATTCTAAAAAAAATCTATAAAGCTCTAGAAAAAAATCCACAAAAGGCTATTAAATCCTAAAAAATGCAAACAAATGCAAATGACCAACATAAAAGAGTGCGCGAGACCAGATCGAATCAAACAGTAAACCCCCGGGCATTAGAATATCCCAAAAACCACCGTGTAAGCTGAAAACACCGAGGAGCACACAATTTCCCGAAAATAAAACCCTGATTATCCAGACTGGATCTGACATATCCGGTAAATGAAATCCAAGCTGTAACCCTGACATCCTCTGTCTGTGCACAAATGTCATGCATCTGATATGCGAATATGAATTTAAACCACGAGTCAGATAGGAGAACCGGTTGGTCAATTTTAGGGTGCAACAACATGTGGCACTCCCACTCTTCAGATCCCATTAACCATTGGTCTCCTCGTACCTTGAGCTCCCCGTCAAGCATCGTAACAGATTCTCGGGCACATATTCCTTTGGGCAGAAGGTAACAGCTCCATCACTGTGGCTAGCGACGACCTTGCATAGAAAGCGAAATGTCCTTAAGTCATCACTCTCATGCTCGGAAGCAACGACTTGGGGGACTACAGTTATGGACTGGCCCAGCGGCTAGGTGTGACCCAATCTATAACACCCCAAATTTAATTGAAATATTTTAATTTATTTATTTAATTAAGAATATTCATTTTTCGATGATTTTCGGTAGTTTGGTGGATTATTGGAAAAGTGTGCATTTTTGGGTTATTTATTTGATTAATAGTATATAATATTAATTTATTAGTATTATTATTATTTAAAATGAATATAAGTGAAATAAGGGTAATTTGGGTATTTGGAGGAGTTAGTAAGGGTAATAAGGGAAAAGCCCAAATTGTGAGGCCCAAGACTAGGTTTGACAAAATAGAATTCTGAAGGGGATTAGGATTCATTTGTTAACCGTGAAAAGTATTATGGCCAGAGAGCTCTGAGGAGAAGATTGGAGGCAGAAGATTCTCGGAGATAATCGTGAAGGCTTTGAATCGACTAAGGTATGTGGAGTATAGCTTTTCATGATTTTCCATGTGTGCCTTTCAATGTAATTATGGATGATTTTTGGTTTAAGGGATTTTGGGTCGAATGTGGGAAAAAGGGGGAATTGATGGTGAGGATCCTGATGGTTGTGGTTAGTGGTAAGTATTCCTGACTGTTAAAGCATGGATATGAGAAATAGTGACCTTAGGCCTTCGTGGCCAAAAACCTTGAATTGTTATATGTCTGACCCTGTAGGGATATAATATTGGATAGTGAGTAACTCTAATGCCTTAAGGTGTAATTGAAGGAAAAATTGTGATTTAGGACATGAACATGTTACGGGATTGGCCTAATAAACAGTAGGTTTTGTGCCTTTATCGCCGTAGGACCTTAAGGATGATTTAGGGATGTTTCGGGGGCATTGGGTAAGTGAATCGTATGGGCATTTGAATGGATTTAAGTTCTGGTGCGTAGCAGATTTTGCTGTCATCGCACTGTTCGCCTAGCGAACCATGTTGTTCCTAGACTCACCTAGCGAAGAATCCTCCGCCTTGCGAAGAAACTCGCCTTAGACTCGCCTAGCGAGCATGCCAGCGAATGTAGCAGAGTTTCGCGAATGTTGATCGTGTGCAGCGATGCCTTGATGTTTGATTCTGTGATTTCTGTGATGAATTACCTTGGGGGTAATTATGATTTTTATGTGATTAACATGTGATGTGTATATGATTACATGATGGATTATATGATGTATTATGATGATATTACCATGACTTTGATGAATTATATGATGACATGAGACATGATAATGATTGTGATGATGATGAATATGATGAATGATGATGCACCTATGTTGTTATTATGAGGATGATTATTGACGTGTGCATCCGGACTTCGGTTCAGGGCCTCGATTACTTTGGCTTTAATCCCATTTTGTGGATGTGAAGTATTTTGATGTGCTCCAGTTCTCTAGTAGAATCGATCCTATTGATGGGGATCTATAGAGAGTTGATGGCCCAGTGTCCATCGAGCTGTGATGATTGGTACCACATGCATTGAGTTGTGTCACATATGCATTTATGAGTCTTTTTGTATAAATTATGATGTTGTGGCCTTCGAGGCCTATTGATGAATATGAAGGTTGAATATGATTATGATGCCATTTATATGTTGATTTTCATACATTGATTTTTATGAATTGTTTTACTCACCCTGCCTCTTTGAATGTTACCTCCACGTGAGTAACATGCAGATGACCAATTTTAGCCGTGGACGCCGTCGAGGATTATTTTTAAAGTTTTTGAGTTGTTAGCTTTTTGGTTAACTTAGAGGGTCTTGCTCTGATATGTAACACCGGGTTGGGTTCTTTTGAGTTTAACCATATACTATTGAGTTATTTTGCTTATGCTCCCTGATGAGGAAAACCTTTACTTATGCCTTTTGAATTCCGCTGTTTTATGTTGTTTGATGTATTTTGGGAAAAACCCTTTGTTTACGGAGTCGTCACCTATTTTGATGACATTGGGAAATGTACGCCCTTTTGGTGGCTTTTTGTGAAATTTAATAATTTACTTTGATATCTGTGTTATTTTGCCTTATTATTTGTGGGGTAGAAAAGGGTGTTACATTAGTGGTATCAGAGCAGGTCGGTCCGTCCGACCAAGTTTTTATGTTGTTAGTCCCCTGTCAGTCTATAGTGTGAGAACACTATTGGATGAGTTATTTTCTTCTAACCCTGCTGGTGGTTGCAGATGGCCGGAAGGAATGATCGTGCTATTGCTGATGCGCTGGAATCACTTGCCTAAGTGATGGCTCCGAATCGTGGACCTCCAGATGACTTTTGTGCTTTGGGAAATCTCCAGAGGAACAATCCGCCGACTTTTGTGGGCACTCACGATCTTGATGGTGCACAGAAGTGGCTGAAAGTGATTGAGAAGATTTTCTAAGTTATGGCATGCACTGATGTTCAATAGGTACAGTCACATATGCTAGCAGAGGAAGCTAAGGACTAGTGGGATAACACTCGTCAGATATTGGGGGATGTTGGCATTGCAATAACTTGGGTTGTGTTCAAGGAAGAATTTTTGAGGAAGTATTTTCCTAAAGATGTTCGGGGAAAGAAAGAGGTGGAATTTCTTGAGCCGAAACAAGGGAATATGAATGTGGTTGAGTATGTGGCAAAGTTTGAGTCTTTGGTAAAGTTTTGTCCGCATTACAACCATGCTGATGTAGAGATGTCGAAGTGTCTCAAGTTCGAGAATGGATTGAGACCAGAGATTAAGCAGGGAATTGGGTACCAGCAGATTCGTAGGTTTGCGGAGCTGGTGGACAAGAGCAGAATTTATGATGAGGATAGCCGAGCTCGATCTACTCACTACAAGCAACTGAGTGAGAAGAAAGAGAAAGGTCAGTATAGAGGTAAACCGTATGTGACTTTTGGTGATAAAGGGAAGCAGAAGGCTTCTAATGGGAAAAAAACCAAGTGGGGGAGCGGCTACTGCTTCAGGTAAGTGTTATAAGTGTGGCGAGCAAGGCCAACGTGTTGAGAATTGTAGGTGATGAGATGTCACCGTTGTGGCAAGAGGGGTCATAGAGCTACTGATTGTAAAGACGAAGCTCCGACTTGCTTCAACTGTAGAGAGAAGGGTCGTATTAGTACCCAATGTCAGCAGTGAAGAAGACTACTACTGCTGCTCAGACAAGTGGCAGAGTGTTTGCTTTGAGCGGTGCAGAAGAATCTAAGACAGATAACTTAATCAGTGGTACTTGTTTTATTAATGATGTTGAATTGATTGCTATAGTTGATACTGGTGCTACTCATTCGTTTATTTCGCTTGAATATGCTAAGAAGTTGAATTTAAAATTGTCTTCTATGATTGGGAGTATGGTTATTGATACCCCAGCTAATGGTTTTGTGACTATTGCGTTAGTCTGTTTGAGCTGTCCTTTGACTATTTATGATAAGGATTTTGTGATGGACTTGGTCTGTCTACCCTTGCATCAGATTGATGTTATTCTTGGAATGAACTGGTTGGAGTACAACTATGTTCATATTGATTGTTACAGCAAGACTGTGAGGTTTCCTGAGTTTGGTGATGGTGGAGAGCTAATGTTTGTATCTGCCAAGCAAGTAGAAGAACTCTTAGAAGATGAGGCTCATATGTTTGCATTGTTTGAATCGCTTCAAGTTAATGATGAAGTAGTGGGTGTGGAGCTACCAGTTGTTCAGGAATTTCCAGAGGTGTTTCCAGACGACATGAGTGACTTACCTCCTGAGTGTGAGGTAGAGTTTACTATTGATGTGATACCGAGCACTAGTCCTGTGTAGATGGGTCCTTATCGGATGTCTGCATCTGAGTTAGGGGAATTGAAGAAACAGTTGGAAGAGCTACTTGAGAAGAAGTTTATTCGACTGAGTGTTTCTCCATGGGGTGCTCATGTGTTGTTGGTGAAGAAGAAAGATGGTAGCATGAGATTGT
The DNA here is from genome assembly GCA_963859935.3 of Lathyrus sativus. Taxonomy (NCBI): domain Eukaryota; kingdom Viridiplantae; phylum Streptophyta; class Magnoliopsida; order Fabales; family Fabaceae; genus Lathyrus; species Lathyrus sativus. The sequence goes on along the minus strand of OZ012740.1, from coordinate 442,520,647 downwards.
GTGTGGATTATCAGCAGTTGAATATGGTGATGATTAAGAATAAGTATCCACTTTCGAGGATTGATGATTTGATGGATCAATTGATGGGTTCTTATGTGTTTAGAAAGATTGATTTGAGGTCTGGTTATCATCAGATTCGCTTTAAGCTTGATGATATTCCGAAGACAGCTTTCAGGATGAGGTATGGACACTATGAGTATACTATGATGTTGTTTGGTGTGTCTAATGCACCTGGTGTGTTCATGGAGTATATGAATAGGATTTTTCATCCTTATTTGGATCAGATTGTGGTAGTGTTCATTGATGATATCTTGATATATTCTAAGTCTGAGGAAGAGCATGCGCAACATCTAAGGGTGGTATTTCAGGTTTTGAGGGACAAGAAGCTTTATGCCAAGTTGTCCAAGTGTCAATTTTGGTTGAAGGAAGTGAGTTTCCTTGGCCATGTAATTTCTAGTGGAGGAATTGCTATTGACCCGTTGAAAGTTGATGTTGTTTTGTAGTGGGAGACTCCAAAGTCTGCTACTGAGATTTGAAGTTTCCTTGGGTTGGCTGGTTATCATCGCAGGTTTATAGAAGGCATTTCTAAGTTGGCATTGTCGTTGACTCAGTTGACTCGAAAGGGTAAAGCTTATGTGTGGGATGTTGCTTGTGAGAAGAGTTTTGTAGAGCTTAAGAAGAAGTTGACGACTTCTCTAGTGTTGATTTTGCCAAATTCGAGTGAGTCCTTTGTAGTATATTGTGATGCGTCGAAGATGGGTCTTGGAGGTGTATTGATGCATAATGGTCAGGTTGTTGCTTACGCTTCTAGACAACTGAAGGTTCATGAAAGGAATTATCCTACGCATGACTTAGAGTTGGCTGCTGTGGTGTTTGTGTTGAAGATTTGGAGACATTATCTTTTTGGATCTAGGTTCGAAGTGTTCAGTTATCACAAGAGCCTAAAGTATTTGTTTGATCATAAAGAGTTGAACATGAGGCAGAGAAGAGGGCTTGAACTTCTGAAGGATTATGATTTTGAATTGAGTTGCCATCCTGGTAAGGCTAATGTTGTGGCTGATGCGTTAAGCAGGAAATCTTTGCATATGTCGATGCTTATGGTTCGAGAATTGGGACTGATTGAGCAATTCAGGGATATGAGTTTGGTTTGTGAAGAGACTCCTAATAGTGTGAAGTTGGGTATGCTGAAGTTAACTAGTGGTATTCTCCAAGAAATCAGAGAAAGTTAGAAATCTGATTTGAGTTTGGTGGATCGTCTCACATTGATCAATCAAGGTAACAGAGGTGATTTTCAGATCGATGAGAATGGTGTGATGAGGTTCAGAGATAGAGTGTGTGTTCCCGATGTGCCAGAAATCAAGAAGAGTATTCTTGAGGAAGGTCACAGAAGCAGGTTGAGTATTCATCCTGGTGCCACAAAGATGTATCAAGACTTGAAGAAGTTGTTTTGGTGGTCGAGTATGAAGAAGGAAATTGCAGAATTTGTGTATGCTTGTTTGACTTGTCAGAAGTCGAAGATTAAACATCATAGAATGTCAGTTCTGATGCAACTGTTAAGTATTCCAGAATGGAAATGGGATAGCATTTCTATGGATTTTGTGACAGGTTTACCGAAGACTTTGAAGGGATATGATTCGATTTAGGTGATTGTCGATAGAGTGACTAAATCGGCTCATTTTGTACCGATGAGGATCAATTATTCGTTGCAGAATCTTGTCGAAGTGTATATTGATCAGATTGTGAAGTTGCATGGTGTTCCGTTGAGTATTGTGTCGGATAGAGGTTCGAGGTTTTAGGAGAGTTTGTAGACAGCCTTGGGTACTAAGTTGAGGTTGAGTTCTGCCTATCATCTGCAGGCGGATGGACAGATAGAGAGAACTATCCAGTCTTTAGAGGATTTGTTGAGGGCTTGTGTGTTGGATCAAGGTGGATCGTGGGATAGTCATTTTCCGTTGTTTGAGTTTACCTACAATAATAGTTATCATTCTAGTATCAGAATGACACCGTATGAGGCTTTGTATGGTATGAGGTGTAGGACTCCATTGTGTTGGTATGAGTTAGGCGAGAGTGTTGTACTCGGACCTGAGATTATGCAAGAGACGACTGAAAAGATCAAGATGATCCAAGAAAAGATGAAAGCGTCGCAAAGTCGTCAGAAGAGTTACCATGATAAGAGGAGGAAAACACTTGAATTCTAAGAGGGAGATCACATGTTCTTGAGGGTTACATCGGTAACTGGTGTTGGCCGAGCTTTGAAGTCTCGAAAGCTCACATCGCTATTTGTTGGTCTGTATCAGGTTTTGTAGAGGGTGGGGGAAGTAGCATATCGGATTGCTTTACCGTCATCGCTTGCGAATTTGCATGACATGTTTCATGTGTTGCAGTTGAGGAAGTACATTCCAGATTCGTCGCATGTGGTTTAGATGGATGTTGTACAAGTGCGAGATGATTTTACTGTTAAGGCGTTGCCTGTTCAGATTGATGAACGAGAAGTGAAGCAGCTGCGAGGTAAAGAGATTGCCTTGGTGAAGGTAGTTTGGGGAGGACCAGCTGAAGAAAGTTGGACTTGGGAGCGTGAAGATCAGATGAGGGAGTCGTATCCGACTCTGTTTTCTTGAGGTAATTTTCGAGGACGAAAATTCTTTTAAGTGGGAGAGAGTTGTAACACCCCAAATTTAATCGGAATATTTTAATTAATTTATTTAATTGAGAATATTCATTTTTCGGTGATTTTCGGTAGTTTGGTGGATTATTGGAAAAGTGTGCATTTTTGGGTTATTTATTTGATTAATAATATATAATATTAACTTATTAGTATTATTATTATTTAAAATGAATATAAGTGAAATAAGGGTAATTTGGGCATTTGGAGGAGTTAGTAAGGGTAATAAGGGAAAAGGCCAAATTGTGAGGCCTAAGACTAGGTTTGACAAAATAGAATTCTAAAGGGGATTAGGATTCATTTGTTAATCGTGAAAAGTATTATGGCCAGAGAGCTCTGAGGAGAAGATTGGAGGCAGAAGATTCCCGAAGATAATCGTGAAGGCTTTGAATCGACTAAGGTATGGGGAGTATAGCTTTTCATGATTTTCCATGTGTGCCTTTCAATGTAATTATGGATGATTTTAGGTTTAAGGGATTTTGGGTCGATTGTGGGAAAAAGGGGGAATTGATGGTGAGGACCCTGATGGTTGTGGTTAGTGGTAAGTATTCCTGACTGTTAAAGCATGGATATGAGAAATAGTGACCTTAGGCCTTCGTGGCAAAAAACCTTGAATTGTTATATGTCTGACCCTGTAGGGATAAAATATTGGATAATGAGTAACTATAATGCCTTAAGGTGTAATTGAAGGAAAAATTGTGATTTAGGACATGAACATGTTACGGGATTGGCCTAATAAATAGTAGGTTTTACCCTTGGTCACAACGCTTCTCCTCGGCAGTCCTTTCCCGTCACACACAGTTCCACTATCCAGAAACAACCAAGATGCTTGTGCCCCTGCCCATAGCAACAGCTAGTTGTGGGCACCTCTGCCCGTTCCAACGGCAAGTTCTGGCAGTTACCTATTCTTCGGGAAACAGTTATATCGCCCCGAAAATAGGGACCAATTGCTAAGCGTTGGGGGCACTACAAAAACCCTCTCACTTGAAAGGGTCAAGTATCCAATATTCACCCTGATATACTCATATTCTGTACTTGCTCTCTCTCTCTCTCTCTCTCTCTCTCTCTCTCTCTCTCTCTCTCTCTCTCTCTCTCTCTCTCTCTCTCTCTCTCTCTCTCCCTTGCCTGATTCTTATTTTATCATCCGAGTGCCTTGTAGGTACACACCCTCATCCTCTCTCATAACTAGCATCATAGACGTTTGTCTCTGGCCCACTCCAAGTTCTGATCAGCCATCATGATCATTATATATATATATATATATATATATATATATATATATATATATATATATATATATATATATATATATATATATATATATATATATATATATATATATATATATATATATATATATATATATATATATATATATATATATATATATATATATATATATATATATATATATATATATATATATATATATATATATATATATATATATATATATATATATATATATATATATATATATATATATATATATATATATATATATGAGTAGGATCTATTGACACTAGGTGTAAGTCTAAATATCTTGCACCAAATCTCAACCGTTAATAGAAATGAATCAAATTGTCATATTAAATAAAAAAAGTTTTAAAATATATTGTATTTCTTTTCCCTTAAAATTTTCCTATTGTTTTAGTAAAAAGAAATGACCGTTTGATTCATTCCTACCAACAGTTGAGATTTGATGTAAGACTTTAGATATACATTTTGTGTCAACGAATCATGACTATATGTGTTTATATGTGTGTGTGCATGCGTGTGTGCACGCCTGTGTGTGTGTGTGCGTGTGTGTGTGTGTGTGTGTGTGTGTGTGTGTGTGTGTGTGTGTGAGTAGACTCTTTAGGATCTAAGACATGAGGACTGTCAAATTAACGAATCTTATACAAGTTGTCTGATGATGATAAATAACGAGAATGTTTATTTTGTTTTGATATTTTTGTTTTTAAAGTATATGTTTTCTAAGTCCCAACGTTAAGTCATAATTGATGACATTAAATGCATCTCATACTTTCTCCTCCAACAGACGTTTTGGGATTCTCCAATTGACGTATGACTTACGGTCTGGGCTAAGGATGGCAAAAAACTCGTATCTGCGAGTATCCATGGATAAAATCAATCAAAATTACAGAGCAGATAAAATGAATGGATATTTAAATACCTATGTTTTAATGGATAAAAATGTGTGTTTGATGATACCTGTGTCCGTGGATTTTCGTAACTGTTAACAAATTATAAAAATTATTTAAATATGATTAATTTATTATACTTTGTCTTTTCATTTTCTAAAAACTTAGTCTTCTCATTTTTTTTGAAGTTTTCTTTGAAGAAAACCTTTTAAATTCCATACAAATCATATTTGGCCATTTCATATTTAAGCTCCTCATATACTCTAGACCTTACTTCAACAATTCTTCCGTCGAACCAACCAATATTGCCCTTCCCCCGTCCAACCAATGACTCCCTTCTCACTCCCCAGTCGTTCGCTCTTCCACCATAAATCACAATCGAAATATCTTTCATTTATTTTGCTTAAAAATTAAATGTATGGATATTATGTTTCAATGCTATTATATTTTAGTGAAACATAAGGAAATTATTGTATGAAATTTTGCTAATAAGTTGAAAGAAAATTGTATGGATGTTATGTGATAATAATTTTTTGTGTCTTTAAAAGAAGCTAAATATATTTTTTTCAAAAATTAATTTAGAAAAAAATGTTATCCATGGATATCTGTAAATATCCACGGGTACCTTAAAACCTATGAATTACCCGCTTAGCAGATACCTGCGCGAATATGGGGTAGATACGAATATCATATTTATCTAATGGGACGGACACTGATATCATAGTATCAACCCCCGTGAATATCCATTTATATCCCTATTCTGGACATATGTATATGTGTCAAGACTCGCCCATGCATGGAAGGCCCGTCTCTCTCCCGAGGAACTTAACTAGTCTCTCTCCTGAGGGACTCAACTAGTGTATCTCTTGAGGAATTCAACAGGTGTCTCATTTGGGGGATTCCACTGGCGTTTCATATAAAGAGTTCAACTTATGATCGTGCTGCTTACGATTAACCTAAAATGTCATAATAAAAAGAATAAAATAAATCACTTCGTTCTTTCTAAGCCCTCGTGCTTTAGGGACTATGTATCGACATATTCATAAAAGAGTATTAAAAGGTGACATGATGATCTAGAGTTGACTGTTTATTAGATCATCTGCCATTTTATTGAATGTATCACCCTTTGTTAGATGCTTCTCCCATTTCTTGGATAATTCGCTTAATGTAGAAATAAGTGATGTTTCCTCCTCCTATAACAACATAAAGTAAGTGGCGAGAGAGGTGGACCATACTCCCCTGAATATCAGGAAGTAAATTGTCCACTCCTGAATGGTTGCTATTTCTAAAGAAGTCTAAGATTCAATCCCAACACGGGTATAAATATTCTACCATCGTGAAGGAAAGAGTGGACCTAACTACAACATATAAAACACACATATATAAATCTTATCACCCTATGTGAGCTAGCTCTCAATCTCACATCAACCTTAAAGCCTCTGACAACCTTTAACCTCTAGGGGTTGTCACGAATTTGTAATTTTGAAAATTACATAAAGAAAAATCAAACTAATTCTTTCTATTTATATAAATATTCCACTCCTTTTTTTATTCCCACTACTTGATGTGAAACTTGGATGAATACCCGTTTTGACACCTCATAGTCTCCTTTCATCCAAAGTCTCGCATTTCTTCACTTCTTCTTAAAAAAGTAAATTATCATTCTCACAACTAACCACATTTGTTTAATGAGAACTTTTCAATTTTTTTGTTGTCTTATCTTTTAAACTTTACAAGTCCTCCATTTACTTGGACTTGCACATTATCATAATGATAACTTTATTCTCCCATAAAAAAAGGAACATCCAACTTTAACGTAAACACAATACTATGAAAGAAATACAAACAAATTGATAGTTAACCTTTCTTTAAATGGATGGTGTTGCAGTGAGAATCGGATATCAAGCTATTGATTAACTTGAATCTTAATTCATTGAAATTCACCACCGAGCTTTGATTTATCCAAAGGAAAGGTTAAAGAAATAAAAACCTTTTGCACGATGTAACAACAACGTTAGAGTTTCGGGGATCGGGGGTTGGTTATGCCTAGGGTAGTTATTCACATCCTAAACATCTATAGTACTCTACAGGAACCTTTTGTGTATATGTATGATAAGTTATCTAAGTTATTGTTTGCTAGGGTTATGGGATCAAGGTTAAGGTAAAGTTTGAGGTAAAAACCTAAGGATAGTTCTAAGTTTGCTCGCAAAGATATCACATCTTATGCCTACATATTCTTACTAGGATAGAACCAGAGCAACCATAGTTCACCTCACCAAGGTTGAGGAATACTTGACTATGGACGATACTCCAAGGGGGAACAAACATAACAATGTTTGTATAGAGTTTGACAAAACTCTCTAGATCTAAGTTTAATATTCAAGGGGATTGACTTTGACAAAAGCCAAGAGGGGAGTAAGTATTCATGACAATGATCCTTACATAGAGTTAACAAACTCTATCTTAAAGTTCTAATTGAAGGATACTCCTAACAAGAGGTAGGTATTTAGAATTAAAGCAAAGTCTAATTGATATAGGTTCTAACTTAACTAAGTTAAAGGACCTAATTACTTAACCAAGTCAATGGGAGGGGTAATGAGCTATCTATGACAGTGAAGTCAATAGAGAGACTTTCCTTTGGAATAAGGGATAACAAGGCAACTGGGTGAGAGCTAACATGCTACATCACTTGGGGAAACTTAACAAAGGCTAAACACACATATGCATTCATTCAAACATGATGAAGATATAAAGTCATGGTAACAATCAAGAAAGATAAGGGCAAGCCTGTGATAACATTAAGCAAAGATGATAACAAGGAAACTTGATGAGAACTGACGAGTTTCATCACTGGGGAAACAAACTTGATAAAGATAAACAAGTAGTACCAATTAAAAAATTGAAAACCAAAAGCATGGTAAAAACCAATGTTTTATGATTTAACATTATAATGTTCAAAGATCATGAAGGTAACGACCAACAAAGGCAAGCATAAGACATGTGTAACAACAACATTTTCATAAATGGTATTCAAACAAAACTCATGCAAACAAGTTACAACTTGAATAAAACATGGTATATGAATAAATTAAAGACAAATGTAACATATTTAATCATATTCAAGACATGTTGATGAGAATAAATCATGGATAGGCAAGAAAAGTAACAACAGTTCAAGCATGGATTCAAGCTTCACAAAGGGAAAGATAAACAAGATTCATGGAAACTTTCAAGTCACTAAACAACCCTAAATATGTTATGGTTCTAACAATACACATAAACAATTAAGATTGGGGGTGAAGGATCATGTTCATGAGGTTACAACATCAAGAAACATATCATGGTTCACAAAGAAGTTTCAAGGCATACTTTTCACATTCATGCATTCACACAGGCAAGTATAATCATGGTAAATAAAAGATACAAGTTTTTTAAAACATATAAACATGTTATACATTAAAAAATTATTCATAAAATATCAATATTACAAGAAAAAATTAAGTACTATGTCAAGAAAGTTCATGAAAACCAAAGAAAACCCTAAAACGAACCATGTCATTCAAGTGGACCAAAGTGTTTCAAAAATAACAATTTTTGAATTATTTCTCCACACATTGAAACTAGAAATATTAAGGAGCATATTAAAAAAAGAGTGGAATCAAAATGATAAAAATTAAAGAAGTTATGCACATTTGAAAACTAGGCACAAAACTAGGCAACTAGGGCAAAAAGCAAGGCAGGGCAGATTTTGCAAGAAGGGTCATAACTCACTCAAACATTAATCAAATTGGATGAAATAAAAAATAAAATTGTGTATTTTTCACAAGGAATCCAATGGTGGTGGTGGTTTTCTCAGATCATGCACCGTGTGAAAAATTCGTGAGCATCAATGAAAAAGGCGTGTTATGTGCAAGAGCAATGTGACAGTCCAATGTACATGTTCTAAGCAGCAAGTAATGATTCAAACACAATATATGAGACATATATATAGTGCTTATAAGAATCATACATCAATAAAAAAGCTAATTCAACAGATGGCATGTGTAGTGGCAAAATAGCAAGCTTGTGCAAGAGCAAAGCAACAGACATAAATGCACCAATTCAACATCAATTAAATGATCAAACATATCACATATGACCTATAAATGATGTTTACAAACACCAATAGTCTATGCCTAACCAGAATAAAAAAGTTGCATATTGAAATGACACTTAAATTAAGCTAACAAGCCAAACCAAAGGGACAGTCATGAATACTCAAGTTTATGATCAAGAAATGGTTCAAACATGATCTATAAAGTGTATCTAGCATGTTCATAATCAATGTACATCAATATTCAACATGATCTTAAAAGTAGAAAGTTGGAACACTTACCTCTTGTAGCTTTTTCAAGTTAATGCACCAAATAAGAAAACCAATTGATGGATGATGATCCAAGCAGCTCCAATATGTTCCAAATAAGGTGTTCAAATGATGAGAACTCCTCCAAGATCACTGTCTTGACAAAATGCCTTCTTATGCAAGAAAACACCAAAAGTTTCAAAGTGAAACTCTAGGAAATGGTGTTACAAAACTTTTATGATGCCATGGACAGTTCAAACAACTTATATGGAGAGTGTTTGAAGTGTTAGAATGATTGAAAAAAGGATGGTTTGGTTCTGGTCTATGTAGATGCAGAAAAGTCAAGTTTTCAAGGTATGAGAGTTGAATTTTGGAATGTGAGATTTTATGGTGAATGTGAAGGTTTGAACAGCTTCAATGCATCATATGTGATATGTTTGAGGTGTTGGTTCAAGTGTTTGGTAGCTATATTGAGTTGTGGCAGAGTTTTTGCAAGACAAATTTTTCTTCACAAAGAAGAAACTTCTACCACTTGCAAGAAGGTGGTGATCAGAGAAATGAGAGAGTTCAACTTGGTTTCTATTTATAGGCAAGCTTGGAGAATGAGAGGTATGGGCAGATTGTGCCAACTTGTTAAGTTTGCCCTTTTGGAGGCAAAATGAACAAATCCAACTTGGGATTTCTTTTCTGAGCACAAGCAACCTTCTTATGTGTTTCAACATCACCAATAGCCTGCAAGTAGTTGACATAAAGTGAAGGAAAGAGAGTGGATTATGTAGTAGTTGAGGTGTAGCAGAAAATGCAAAAAGTTTTTCTCTCCTTGCCACTTGCATCCACTTGCTTGAATAAACAAATCCAAAAATCTAATCTCTGGTTTTTGCTTGTGGTAATCCATTATAATCTCATCAATTAAGTCCATAAATATCATAGAATGAGTTAAGAAAATTATTAGAAGAGGTTTGAGTGGTTTATGCATTAAAATGTAAGTGCTGAACTTGGTTTTGTGACATGAAAAATCTCTAACTTGCTCTCTTTGATTCTCCCTAACCACAAAGACTGTGAAAATACTCTTGTACTTTTAAAAAATCCCCAAATATGATATACAATGTTCATGTTTGGCCAAATTTCATATTTCAAAGGGAACTAGGTCGAAAATCTTCATGAAGTTGGCTGCAAAACTTGACTTACAAGTCAAAAAACAAGAAAATTTTTCTAAGTATGGAAATCCTTCACAACTTGATGAGCTCATAACTCAAAGTCTATGCATTTTTGGACATCAACCCTCTAGGACACTTTTTTAGGACTTCTCAAGAGCTTTCCAACCAGCTTTGGACCACTCAATTTGAATGTGTGGTTTGAGAGTTATGACCATTCCAAATAAGCTTGTAATTAGGGTTTTTCATAAACCCTAGTTTATTGATTCACAAGTTATCCATCAATTCTTGATTAAATATTCACCAAATTTATTAATTAGGCATAACATGATATTGGAAACCTTAATTTCTTCAATTGGGGGTCAAAACTCTAAAAGTCAAAGAGTTGACTTTCTAGACAGACGAACCGAACAATCAAAATCTTCAGGATCGATCCTTAGTGTTCTGGGTTTTTTGAAGCTTTCATACTTATTGAGGGGACTTTAATAAGTCATAGAAACATCATGGACCATGGTTCAAGCTTTGGAAACCCATTTAGACCAAAAATCAAATTATAGTTGACTTTTTCAACTAGAAACCCTAATCAGGGTTTTGCACAACACTGCTTCAATTCTCTTGCTAAAAACCTCAAATAGCACTTTTTCTTGGTAAGATATGAACCTCTTGATGATGTGAATACTTGATATGTAGAAGATCAATCCAAAACCTTGAATGATCAGTCCACATGATTCTTGATTTTGACAGTGTGAAACCCTAATTCATCTGCATCTTGACAAAGACTAACTTGAAAGAGGTTAGAGTTAGATAACATATGCTTGATGCACCTAGAGTGATAATGGAATCTAGGGGTCAAAATTTGGGGTATGACAGATGGTACAATGCTACAAATGAATGTACATTGTTTTTATTCCTCACTTCATAAAAACTTTTTCATATATTCCTTACTCACTTGATTGAAACTTTTTCTTCTCTTATTGTGGACTCTGTGATTTAATTTCTATACATGATTGTATGAACTCTGTAATATTTATCAAAATATAGTGGAAGAACAACTTTTAATGGGAAACCATTGAAGAGTGGAGTAGATTCCTGCGAGGACGATAAAGTCGAACCACTATACATCCCGGTGTACTCTCTCTCTCTCTCTCTCTCTCTCTCTCTCTCTCTCTCTCTCTCTCTCTCTCTCTCTCTCTCTCTCTCTCCCTCTCTTGCATTTTAATTTTCGTAGGTTATTACATGCTTAGATAATCGTTTCTTAGTGTAGTTTATCGTTAATTTCTGTTGGTAGCGATTAATTACATAAGTTTAGGTTTTCTTAAAAACGGAGCCTATTTAGTGATGATTAAAATCTGCAAACCGTGGTGTGAGAATCATGTAGCAATTGAATTTTGTAAAGAACGTATCTTTTATAATTTGCAAATTGTTAATTCAATGTAGTTTGTAACTCTTTGGATATAATCTCTAATCAATCTGAGATAGTTGTTAATTGTGTAACTGTATTTGTGATTAATTTCCAATTCAAACATAAAGTCTCTATTTTTGCTATAACACTTCAACATTGAAAAATTATGATCTTTCATTTTTAAAATCGGTCAAATTTTTAAAAGGGTCTATTCACCCCCTCTAGACCGGTTCTCTACTCCATATTCTCACCCAACAAAAGCTTTATCATAAAATATATTATTTATTGTAATGTTATCACCATTAAAGTTCTATCAAAGGGTTTTCCATGAAGTTTGTTAACAATGCTTTTGAGTTAATGCATCTTCTTTCAAAATGAAGGAATATACATTATGAGATTCTTCTACTTAGATCTT
>OZ012740.1:442443528-442503528 GCA_963859935.3 Lathyrus sativus | reverse complement strand
AGGGATCATGTCAATGATACACCAAAACAGACAAAAGCATCATCTTAACAGTAAAATGCATGCAATGCAAGTGAGGGAGGAAATATGTGTGGGGCTTCAGCCTCCACAAGCTCATCTCAACCTCAAGCCAGTCATGAAACAACAGTAATCATACTGAAAAATAAACCACATGCTATCAAGCAATAAACAGCTAAAAGAAATGAAGTGCCATCAGGCAAACAAACCACATGCTTGAGAAAGAAATTATCTACATCTAAGCTCTCCCTAATCCTAACCCTAAAACAAAATCCTAATCAGATCTCTAAGCAAAGCCCTAAAGCAAAACCCTAATCAGATCTCTAAGCAAAGCCCTAAAGCAAAATTCTAATCAAGAGAAATCAATCCCAGTCTTCAAGCTTCAAAACAAGCTTACCAAAGAAAGGGAGCTAAGTAGGCAGACTCATAGTGCCCTCCTCAGGAAAGCACTAGGAGGCTTATACTCAGGAATCATATCCTATATGGCTCAACAACTATGAATGGTTTACATTCCTCCTCAGGAGAAACTAAACTCACATGAAGGCTCCAACATCACTGGATACTTAAGAAAGCCTATATGAACTAAGGGAACTAAGTGAATAGACCCATAGGACCTTCCTCAGGAAAATACTAGGGGGCTTCCACTTAGGAATTGTATCCCATGTGGCTCAACAACTGTGATCAGTTTACCTTCCTCCTCAGGAGAAACTAAACTCACATGAAGGCTCCAACATCATTGGATACTTAAGAAATCCTAGATGAACTAAGGGAACTAAGTGAATTGACCCATAGGACCTTCCTCAGGAAAGTACTAGGAGGCTTCCACTTAGGAGTCGTATCCCATGTGGCTCAACAACTGTGATCAGTTTACATTCCTCTTCAGGAGAAATTAAACTCACATGAAGGCTCCAACATCATTGGATACTTAGGAAAGAGGTGAGAAGAAAGAATGAAAGACATCCATAGTGCCTTCCTAAGGAAAGTACCATGAATTTCCCTCAAACTTCAGGATCTCAAACCTCACAAACAGAGAACAAGCTCCAACCTCTGGGTCTTGATCTTCAATCTTCTCCTTCATCATGCTCCTCAACAAGGCTTCAAAGCAAACCAAACCCCACAACAATTCCCCAAAGATAAACCCCAAAGACAGACAAATATCACACAGACAATCCTATTCAGAAAATACCTAAAAATACAAAGACCAAGGGGAAAATTCTAACAATCATTCACAAGGGTCTACAACACCTACCCATAACATCCCTATATGCCCATACCCAAAAATCAAGTCAAAACTCCTAAAAGAAAATGAATTACTTCACCTATGCTAAACCTAAACCCTAATTTGGTACCCTAATGCTAACCTAATTAAACTAATCAAATTTTAATCTAAAAATCATGAAATAAATCCTATGGGAACTAAGGCTTAATATTTAATCACACTAAAAAGAATGAATCCAAAAGATTAAGGGAAGGTCCTAGAATAAATTCTACAAAATTGAGTATCAAACTAAACCTATTTAAAAGCTATTTAAAAGAATAATATTCTAAAAATATAAAACTAAAAATAAAATGGAATTTTTATTTTTATTAATTTTCTAGACAAAATTATAAACCTATAGAAAAAACAAGAATAAAAAAACAATGATTTTCCAATTTTATATGAATTTTATAATATGCAAGAAAAATTAAAAGAAATGAAAATCAAAGAATTAAAATAAATGGGGAGGGGGGTGCGCTTAGAAGAGGCGCCTAGTTCATTTCCCAGATGGGCCAGGGAACTGGGGTGCAAATATCAACTTCGCTAGGCCCATGCGTTACCAGAATTTAAATTGAAAAATTAAAAGAAAAAGATTAAAGTTGCGGTGCAAAAAGTAAGGGATTTTAGTTCAAATATGGATTTGGGCCGCTGGTGGGGTGTGAGTAGCATGGTTCGCTGAGGCCCAAGGATTCTCATTTATTTAAATGCTGCGTTGCAGCTGGGAGATTTCCCTCCATTTCCATTTCAAATCGTGGCCGTGCGATTAGCTTATTAAGTCAAATAAAATGAACGATCTAACGGTGGAGGCTTATCTTCTCCAAGTGACAATTAGGGTTTTCAGGTTTGCCAAGCTCATGCACGAATATTCAAACCTCTCGTTCTCTCTCGATACTTGATGAAAACGAAAAAATCAAAGACCTAAAATGATCTACTAATCACAAGGAATCTATCCATGGTCCTAGTTTTTACTAACACTCCCTATAGATCCCAAACAGAGGGCACGAAGGCTAGGGTTTTACCATACTTCTCTGACATCAACCTTGATAGAACTCAATTCTAATGGTATAATCCTGATCTACATATTACCCTAACCAATCTATGCTATACCATAATCACTAAAACTCACTGAACAACTTGTTCTTGATCTTTAAAGAAATTAGGACCTGCCATGAAACCTCATAGAATCTTCTCTAAGTTTCAGAAAATGATCACCTAATAAAACCTAACCATTCTACATCTAAGAATCTAATTGAACGCATATAAATAAGGTGGTATGGAGAAGAATCCAAACCTGTCAAGTATCAATGGTAGAGGTGGTTTCACTCCAATTCAATGCTTGCAACCTTCCATGATTGATCTTTAATGGATGATAAAAGTTCTGTATGCAAAGATATTGATGGATAATGCTTGTAATGATGAATCCGAGTCTTGCTTGCACTTGAAGTCTCTCTTGAATATCACCTTCTCCTCTCACTCTCTCCACCAATCTTGCCAACCTTTTTCTTCATTGTGATCCCCTCAATATATAACAATCATTAGAAGATCCTAGAACCTCCTAGAATGAGCTAGAATGCCTTGGAAATTATCATGTAGTGACATATGGTAACATCTCATCTCATGCATTAAGGCCTTTAATTTTGTGTCAAAATCTCCCCTTGTGAGATATTGAGATGGAATGTGTGAAAAAACAAGCTCAGCCTTGCCTTATGTGAAGTTTTCCAAAGGTTCCTTATTATGCAAGTAACAACATTACAAAGTAACCCCCATTTTTAGACCTCAAATCAAAAAATGTATTTGAACCATTGTTTTTAAAATGATGTTTGGATTCAAAATGACATATTGGATGACCTATTTTGGATTCATAGATCTCCCAAACCAATTTCCAACTTGGATCCATTTAAGTTATGAGCAATTTTTAGGTCATTTTCACCCATTCATGTCAATCCTTGCTACAAGCTTTTCCAACAACTCATGACCACTTTTATAGGCTTAAAATGCCATTTTGAACAACTTTGATGTTTTGAGTTTTTTCATTTGAGGCTTGGAAATAGGAGATATGGCCTTTGCTTAAAATGACCTGTAATCACCAAATGACCAAAATACCCTTGTCTTGTTCAAACCATAAGTTAAGTTCTACAAATCCTATCAAGGAATTCTAGTACTATCTAGAAATATAAGAATATGCTATTCAACATTCATGTTGACCAAGAGATCATAGGAATCATCCTACTAGGGCAAAAGTTGTCTGCAAGTTGGGTGGCTTTCAAGGACCCAGATTCACACACCTCAGATGACCTGTAATTTGTCAAAACCATAACTTGAGCTCTGCACATCCTATCAAGGACTTCTACCTCTCAAATTAAAGCTAAGAACAATCTATACAACATTCATGTTGTGGGGAATATGAGATAACAATCACATCTTGAGCTAAAACTGCCTGGAAGATGGGGATCAAATTAGGGTTTTTTCACTGTCCATCCTTAGAAACCCTGGCTTAAAACTTCTCAAACTCCTCAATCATGATGAGTTGGTCTAGGAATCATCTTTATAACATCTCCATACATCATTCCATGATCTCATGGCCCTTGGATTAGGTCTCAACCTTCTCCAAATCTTCAGTTGACTTAGGGTTGACCCAGTCAAAACCCTAATTCTACCATTCATGGTTGAATCTTCTGAATTCTTGCATAATGACCTCTCTGGGATTCATGATGACTTTCAAGACATCTCATAGACTTTCCCAAAGCTTCAAGTTCATTCTCAAAGTCTCAGAATCATCTGAGGAGATCCCACAACTCTCAAGCTATGAAGCACACAACCTTGGTTTCAACCAATTTTTCTGAGGATCTCTTGAACTTTCTGATGAAGGTATCAACCTTCAAACACTTGATGGGTGAATAAATGTTGGTCAAATTTTGGGGTGCAACAGCTGCCCCTATTCAAACGGCTTGAACCTGACTGGGTGAGAAGCGAACGACTCTCAGCCAATCAAGGTGCGAGACGGTTGAATACCGGTAAACCCGAAAATTTGCCAACTGCACGAGCACACGATACTCTGCGGAGAATAAACCTTCGAACACTGCAACACTAGCTTCCCAACAACTAGCTGGAGAAATACGGAGCTGACATCGCTGTCAGTTATCCACATTAACTTCTTCTGATATTGCCTTCAGACAATCATAACACCCAACATCACCGCTGGAAGACTATACCATCTGACATCGTCGTTGGAAAGTCAAAATACCCCGCCTCGCCGCTGGAGAACTACATCTGACATCGCCGTCGGACAATCAAAATACCCCGCCTCGCCGTTGGAGAAAATACAACACTGAACAACTCTGACCTGGGGTTCACCCCTGGTAAATGGAACAAAAGGTACACTTGCATATTTGAAACTACTCCGCTGAGAATGAGAGACTTAACCGAGCACACTCTGATCTGAGGTTCTCCCTCAGAACCATAACGAACATCCAAATATTACTGCATACTGCCCACCGTAGAACTTCAACATCAAAGCTATATGAAACCGTGGCCCCTGGCCACTTCCAGCTTCAGCTAGAAAAGATCTTCAAGTACTCCTGAAGATGGGATCCTTGGCCTCCAAGGATATAAACCTTGCCCGTCGGCAACTCTGCAGGAGGTATCTTCGACTTCAGTCTGAAGAAAATGACCCTTGGCCTTCAAGGATACATGGATCTGCCTTCAGGCAACTCCGCCTCTGCTATAGAGTATCCGTGACTTCAGTCAGGGATATACTTCGGCCTTCAGTCCGAAAAAATGAATCCTAAGTCATTCATGACTTTACGGATAACCTTGCCTTCAGGCACCTTCGCTTCAGCTTGGGAGATCTGTGACTTCAGTCAGAGAAGTGGTATCCTGAGCCATTCATGACTCTACGGGGATTCAAACACTTTGCCTTCAGGCAAACTCCGCTTCAGCTGGAGAAACATCTTCGACTTCAGTCAGAAGAAACACTATTCACTTGATCGCCATCAATCATCACCTCAGGACAACTGACTTGGTCTTCAGGCCAACACGGATCACCTTGCATAAAAAAGCTGGATCTACAAATTTTTTGAACCTTGTCTTCAGACAAACGTTGATTCATCAACACAGAAATCTGAATCCACAGGAACATTCTGATATCGCCTTCAGGCGTTTACGAAGTCAACCTTCAGATTAGACATCACTGTTGGAGCAAACATATCACGCTGCTAAGGACTTCAAGAATCATCTTGAACAAACAACTCCGTCGGGCACCTTCAAGAATCATCCTGAACCGATAACCATTCTGGAGACTTTATTCTGCTGGGGATTCCAGAAACCTTCCTGGACAACTCTTTCCGGGTACAAACCAATCACGGCTTGAGCAGCTTCCAAGGACTCGGCTCTCTTGGAGTTTCAGGAATCGTCCTGGGCGATCTTCG
The DNA here is from genome assembly GCA_963859935.3 of Lathyrus sativus. Taxonomy (NCBI): domain Eukaryota; kingdom Viridiplantae; phylum Streptophyta; class Magnoliopsida; order Fabales; family Fabaceae; genus Lathyrus; species Lathyrus sativus. The sequence goes on along the minus strand of OZ012740.1, from coordinate 442,497,828 downwards.
CCGGGGACTCTAGGTATCAATTTAAGCAACCAACTCTGGAGACTGCACTGGGGTCTTAAGAATCATCTTAAGCAAACGACTTCGCTGAGGATTTCAAGAATCATCTTGAACTGAAGACTTCATTGGGGATCTCAAAAATCATCTTGAGCGAACGGCTTCGTCGGGGAGAATGCCAGGAATCATCCTGAGAAACTGATCCTTCGGCGAAACACCTGTAAAACAAGAATGGTAAAATCCTAGATCATGTTTATGATGCATATGCTTCGGCGCCATGCCCCACACAGTGGGAATGCTATGCGTTTATGCTAAATGCTATGCAATCATGCACAATGATGCAATCCCGTCAGCAAAATAAATGCCGAGGGGGAAATCCTCCTGTCAAGGAGAAAAGAACTACTCAGATAGAGGAATCATCCTGCTGAGGAGAACGTGGACACGCCAATATCAATCGGACTCTGTCTGGGGAATTGATCTTCGGTTGACTGTTGCAGGGGAAACAACTTCAGTTGATTTCTGCAGGGGACGAAGCTCTACGAGAACTTGGACCTGCTGATATCAATCGCGAGAATAAACTGCGTGGCCTTCTCGGCTACTCTCCTGGGGATAACTACTCTGTGGGGAGACAACTTCAGTTGTTCAACACTGCACTGGGGAAAAACCAATCATGATCTGATCACCTTCCAAGGATTCGGCTCTCTTGGATATCTGCAAACTCAGCTGAGGAAGGAGAAATCATTCTGCTTCGATGGAGAGAGCACGACTCTGGGGGAAATACCGCATCAGCTGTTTAATACTCTGCTAGGGAAAATCCACTCATGGTCCCATCTGCTACCAAAGATTCGGCTCTCTTGGGGGTTTGCGGACTCATCCGGGGAGAGAAATCATTCTACTTCACTGGAGAGTACGACTCTGATGAGGAATTTCAATTTTGCTGGGGAAGAAAGAATCGTCTGACTTCGGGGGAGAGTACAACTCTGCAGAGGAATACATCCTCAGGTGTTCCAACACTCTACTGGGGAAGAGGGAATCATCCGGCTTCAGGAGAGAGTATGACTCTGGTGGGGAATCTCAATTCCGCAGGAGACTTCAGTCTGGCACCATCAGTTACTGCATGCTTCGGCGTACAAACAGTTTCCTACGGATCCTGCACTTGTGACCCGGTGCTGGGGGGACACCTGCTGCGGCGACTTTACTGGGGGAAACACGAGCTTCGACACCCGAACATTTCTATGAAACCTGCACTTGTAACCCGGTGCTGGGGGAGGCATGAGCTTCGGCCCTTGACTCAGCTGATGAGGTGACGTTCCTTCAGGATGCGTCTGCTTGGGGAAGAGAATCCTCTCTGCCTGGGGAGACATATCAATGCTCACTATTCTGCGTTCAGATTCTGCGGAGGAGAGACTACTGAACACTGCTGGAGCAGGAGGACTCGCCCTGCTTCGGGAATATCAATCCTGGTCTGCTGAGGGTAATCTTGACCCTAACCTGATAAGGGATAAACGCCATCTCAATTTGCTGCAGTCTCAAACTGTACAGGGGGAACAACCTCAAACCGTACATCTCTGCTGAGAAACAATCCTGATTTAACAACGTCAATACAGGGAATACAGGCTACCAATCATGGAACCGAGTAACAGGTTAGGCCGTAGGATAACAATCCAATGACAACAAGGCTTCTTCAGAAGACTCAGGTCTTGGAAGGGTAATGGCGTGATTCCCCGACACTCAATTCTTGCTAGGGCGAATAAGCTCATTTGAACAACTTGCCCCAGTACAATTCAACTTGCCCCAATCCGACCTTTGGGGATAATTCATTCTGAACAGAAAACAACTGGCCACAAGTCAATCTTCGGGTGGCTTGCCCCAACACCTGCACAACGGAAGGATTCATCTTCCACTAATCAACTCTCAGCATGGTCGGCTTCAATATCTCTGAAGTAGTTTGCCCCTGAACGAGCGATGAGCGACTCAACATGCTCTGATTGAACACTGGAGGGATCTGCCCTCAAATCGCCATAATTCTGGATAACTGCCCCTGATTGGGTCTCGAGAAGATTCACCTTCGACCAACCGCTTCTTGCATAAACTGCCCCATAATCAACTGATGCTCCGGGACTTGTCCTCAGACAAACTGATTCCAAACTCACTGGAAGTCAATGCCCCAGATTCACAGGGTTTCACAGCACACCATTCTGATCCAGACCTCTGACGACTCAGTCCTGATTGACTATTCCCTGTTGAAGTTCCTTCGTATCAGCTACTAACCTGCAATTAAAATTGTTTATTCACGAATGGTAATTTTAATGCAGTGTTCATGCAAATTTCGAAAAAATGTTGTACTGTCACTCATTTACGTGTCATGCTAGTGAGTGACGAATGAACCAAAGAGTTCAAACGTAGTGCTGATGTGATCAGTGAAAAATACAATAAGGATATGATTAGTAAATCATGAAGGAGTCAGGTTACTCAACCTTATCGTAATGCGCTCTCAGAATAAACCCTGCCTCAATTAGGTCTTTTAAGGGTTGTATCATGGTCGGGTTCACGGTTCGTGAAACAAAGGATATTTGGCTCAAATTATGATTTGTACCCACCCCTTCTACGTGATGTTCTCCGATCCTAAAGTTTAGTTAACTTAGCTCGAGCCCTCGCCTCTTCGAGAGGTGTGTTGAACATTGGGAACAACTGGCTAAAGAATTCACAAGGTGTTTCGGAGTGACAGTTACTCCTTTTTCGTTTCGGTGTCTGTATCTACACGACTTCGTCCTTGCTTGAGGATTTTTCTCTTTTATAATCCTTTCTTTTTCATTCATTTTTTTGATTCCCTAATTTTTGCCTGGACTGACTCCTTTTGAGTTCTTTTCGATTTTTCCTTTTGAAGTCCAGCGGGATGCCCTGATTTTTTGCCTAAGTATTTGCTTTCTAGCTTTTCTTTTTTACTTAGCGGGCTTTCTTATTCCCTTTTTTTTCTTTTGGAACAAGTCGTACGACACTGGCTGTCTGAGAGGCTTGTAACTGTCTCACTCCTGATTGGTGAGGTTTAACCATTGTGGTTGATGAGGTACGACCTCTGGAGAGGGATATGATGTGATTGGTCCTCGAAGGACAACACTCCTCTATGAGACTTGAACGCTCGATCAAGCTGACTGACAACTACCCTGCCCCGGGTTAAGATGTGAGGGTTAAAAAGTCCAAAAGAAACTCCTACTCCTCGGCTCGAAGTGGTTAACAAGGGATTCTCTTCCTTATCTCTCCGGTGTTTAGGGATTTGAAACAATGCCTTATACGTCATCGGCAAGGTTTTATCTGAAAGCAATACGATCATTGGTTATGAGTATTCAGTTTCATCATCCTCCCTCCACTCATTGCTAATCATAGTAATAAAGTGGAGTAAATAAAATGCAAGTGTCAGTGCAATGCAGTAAATGAGTGACAACGACATAACTAATTCAGAAAAATGCATAGTCACTTTATTAATATTGCCATTCGAAACATACAATGTTTAACAGCAAGTAGTAACTAACAGAAAAGAAACTACAAATGCAAATGGTAAAAAGTCCGAGGACTGCCAATGCTGAGGACGTCTGCCTGTCTGGATCACTGGCTTCTGGAAATAACCCTCTGAATCTGCGAGCTCAAACAGCTGAGAGGTTGTCACGTACAACCAAAACTCCGTCTGGAAAGGAAATGCACCCTTTATCGATCAACTGTTGCACTTTCGCCTAAAAAGCTTTGCAGTCTTCAGTTGAATGCCCCGGAGATCCACCATGGTAACCACACTGAGCACGGGGATTGTACCCTGGAGGGTAAGGCTCTGGCACGGGCTTGAGAGCTTTCGGTTCCACCAAAGAATTCTGAATCAACTGTGGAAGAATCTGGCTATACGACACAGACACTGGCTGGAAAGAAGCATTCCTTCGTTCTAAGTGGTGGCGAGGTCTCTTGTGTTCCTGGTGTTGGTATTCTTTTCACCAAGGAGTAAGAGGTCGTCGTTTCTGAGTGGCAATGGTCCCTTGTTTAGGCGCTTGCGTCCTTGAACTTGATCCAGGTAGAAACTGCGAGCGAGGCGATGCAGTCACTAAAGGTCGCGGGACATATTCAAGATCTTTCTCAGCTTCAGGCAAAGGAGTGGAATCATTCACCTCTTCCGCAGGGTACGGGATGAACTTTCCCGATGCTCTCATGCCGCCCGGCACAAGTCTAATTGTCCTTGAGTCAATAAGGTCTTGAATCTTATTCTTGAGAGCCCTACATGTTTCAACATGGTGCCCCGGTGCTCCTGAGTGGAAATCACAATGCATATTGAGATCAACGTCTGGTGACACGTCATCTGGTGGATCCGAGGTCCGAAGCTTGAGAACACGGTTCTGAACCAACAGTGGCAGCAGTTGGGCCTAACTCACAGGTATTGGGTCCACAGCTCTATCCAGTAGCTTCTTCTTTTGATTATGACCTTCAGGGTTATTCTGAGATGCCTGGCGCGGCTGCTGGCGAGACAGGCCTCGAGCTTCATGCTGTGTAGAGGATCTATGAGGTCCATTTGGCTTCAGCACAGGTGGCACTGACGGTAACGAAGGAAGCACTTTGGGCTCCACCTTGAGTGCTTGACCACTTTCCTTTTTTAGCATACTTCTCACCACTCCCATGAGGAAGCTCAACTGATTCTGCAGCTGCTGATTCTCTTCTCTGAGTACTTGCTGGTCCAGGCACACTGCCTGTATGTCATTCATGACCTGCCCCAACTGGCTTTGGATTTTCCCCAGTTCAGCTTGTACCTGCTCCATTAGTCTGAGCTGCTCGATTCTGAGTCAAACCTGCAAACACAAGGATTAGAAGACAGGCTCCGGCTTCTGCTATGCAAGATGAATTATGCTAATGCCATGGGTGTCTGTACGTTCAGGAGATCACCCCTAATTCTGGTGTCAACGTGCCAACATAGTGTTAATGCCATGATAAGACTGGATCCATTTAGGGAAGAAAACATCTCATATTGCTCGGGACACCAGAATCAGGGTACGAAATGCGCCTGCAGCACAGACACATGCTAATGGAATGCAAAAATGAATATGCGAACTAATGCAAAATGCAGTCGTGCAATAATATATCCGGGTAACTGCTGTGGAGATTCTGTGTCCATAATCACTGATGGGAAGAAAACCCCGGTGTAAGACCACTACTCTGATCTGCTAAGAACGACCTTCTGATAGGACCCTATATATAAGACCAAAATTCTGCTCTGTCGCGAACAAATGTCTGATAATAAGGACCCCGGATGTATGATCAAGAAATATCTGCTGATGAAGTCTTCAGACCCCAAATCAAAAAATCTGCCATATCAAGAACAAACATACAGCTGCTGATGAGATCTTCAGACCCCACTTAAAATCTGCCCTATCAAGAACAAATAACATCTGCTGATGAGATCCTCAGACCCCAAAAATCTGATCTATCAAGAACAAACAACATCTGCTGATGAGATCTTCAGACCCCACTCAAAATCTGCCCTATCAAGAACAAACAACATCCGCTGATGAGATCTTCAGACCCCACTCAAAATCTGCCCTATCAAGAACAAACCACTGATGACAATACTCTGATCAAAACCTGCTCCATCAAGAACAGACATACACCCGATGATAAGATCCTCTGATCAAAACCTGCTCTGTCAAGAACAGACAAATCTGCAACTGAGAACCCTGGTACCAACATAGCTGATTCACTGTCAAGAAAACCAGGTAGTCTGAAGGTCAAAGTTTCTTGCAATAAACCCAATCCCGCTCACAGGTATGGACCTAATCCACGGACAAAGGTACGGCATCCTATGCGGTCATCAGCGTCACAGACTTTCCTGAGTGATGATACGATTCCCAGAAGGAGTGGCATCATCAAGTCATAAAGAGGCCTCACTTAGCTGACTTCCAAATGATCGGTCCCCAGAGTCGACAATCCTCACGTCTAGACTCCCCTCAGATCCTCAGGACCGGAAAGGAGCACCTCTGCGAGAACCTCGTCTGAGCGCAGATTTCGTAGGGAACTGTGCCTGCTCAGCAGACAGGTTCGTCTACTACTCTCCGCAACTATGTCTAGGTGTATACTCAAGCCCAGGTCCGGCTTCTCACTCATAGTAACATCCCTCTCCCACAGCAGCACAGATAATCATATCAAACTGGAAAATAAAATGCGGGAAATAAAGTGCGAGAAGTAAAAATGCGATAAATAAATGCAACCCAACGAGCAAACATAAAAGCGCTAGGATTGACTCTCATAGGGAACCGGAGAACCAGAGATTATGGGTTCGCTCCCCAGCAGAGTCGCCAATTGTCGCTTGCGCGCAAATAAGGTTCCGGCATGACAGAAGAGTCGCCACCTTTCGTTATTTATCCCTCGGAGCGGGAAAGGAAACGATCGGAAAAACCTGACGAAAAAGGGTAAGACAAGGTCATCGCAACCATTGTCTGGGTTCGGGAGTCGGTTACGCAAGGGGAAGGTATTAGCACCCCTCACGTCCGTCGTACTCGACGGGATCCACGCTTGTTTGTTTACTTGGACGGGTTGGTTATAGTCTATCTACCTATCAAGGCTGGCTGAAAAAGAAAAGAAAAATGACTTGGCAAAGCGTCGCACTTTATGCCTACGTATTCTCATCAGAGAATGAGAAATCAGAGTCAACGTAGTTCGGCCTACGAAGGGTTATGGGGGAAAGGTTGCTCGCTAGGATATCGCATCCTATGCCTACGTACTTCCACACAGCATGGAAGATCAGAGCAAACGTAGTTCGGGAAACTACGGTTTATTTCCTGTTTTGAAAGAAGTGTTTTTTATTGTTTGCGATTTCAACCGCACTAGAGACTATGACCTGAGAGTGAATGCGTCGCATGTCACCCAAAGGGTACCATACTAAACATCCAGACTGTGGAAAAGGAACTCTCCCACAATCCTTTCTCAGATAGCTTAAGGCTCGTAACGTACGAAAGGAATCATTCATGGTTACTGTATCTTAAACTGTTTTGAGATGAGAAGAGAACAGGCCCAACTAGGAGGGAGACTATCAAGTCCTACTGTTATCATGCCATGGATTCATCCTATGGTTGAAGTTTGAACAGGGAACTCCTAGATGTTGTCATGCATAGGTTTCAACCTAAAAGTCTATCATCAAATCCTTATCAAAGGAAATGAGAGTCCTAAGGGATCATGTCAATGATACACCAAAACAGACAAAAGCATCATCTTAACAGTAAAATGCATGCAATGCAAGTGAGGAAGGAAATGTGTGTGGGGCTTCAGCCTCCACAAGCTCATCTCAACCTCAAGCCAGTCATGAAACAACAGTAATCATACTGAAAAATAAACCACATGCTATCAAGCAATAAACAGCTAAAAGAAATTAAGTGCCATCAGGCAAACAAACCACATGCTTGAGAAAGAAATTATCTACATCTAAGCTCTCCCTAATCCTAACCCTAAAACAAAACCCTAATCAGATCTCTAAGCAAAGCCCTAAAGCAAAACCCTAATCAGATCTCTAAGCAAAGCCCTAAAGCAAAATTCTAATCAAGAGAAATCAATCCCAGTCTTCAAGCTTCAAAACAAGCTTACCAAAGAAAGGGAGCTAAGTAGGCAGACTCATAGTGCCCTCCTCAGGAAAGCACTAGGAGGCTTATACTCAGGAATCATATCCTATGTGGCTAAACAACTGTGAATGGTTTACATTCCTCCTCAGGAGAAACTAAACTCACATGAAGGCTCCAACATCACTGGATACTTAAGAAAGCCTATATGAACTAAGGGAACTAAGTGAATAGACCCATAGGACCTTCCTCAGGAAAATACTAGGGGGCTTCCACTTAGGAATTGTATCCCATGTGGCTCAACAACTGTGATCAGTTTACCTTCCTCCTCAGGAGAAACTAAACTCACATGAAGGCTCCAACATCATTGGATACTTAAGAAATCCTAGATGAACTAAGGGAACTAAGTGAATAGACCCATAGGACCTTCCTCAGGAAAGTACTAGGAGGCTTCCACTTAGGAGTCGTATCCCATGTGGCTCAACAACTGTGATCAGTTTACATTCCTCTTCAGGAGAAATTAAACTCACATGAAGGCTCCAACATCATTGGATACTTAGGAAATAGGTGAGAAGAAAGAATGAAAGACATCCATAGTGCCTTCCTCAGGAAAGTACCATGAATTTCCCTCAAACTTCAGGATCTCAAACCTCACAAACAGAGAACAAGCTCCAACCTCTGGGTCTTGATCTTCAATCTTCTCCTTCATCATGCTCCTCAACAAGGCTTCAAAGCAAACCAAACCCCACAACAATTCCCCAAAGATAAACCCCAGAGACAGACAAATATCACACAGACAGTCCTATTCAGAAAATACCTAAAAATACAAAGACCAAGGGGAAAATTCTAACAATCATTCACAAGGGTCTACAACACCTACCCATAACATCCCTATATGCCCATACCCAAAAATCAAGTCAAAACTCCTAAAAGAAAATGAATTACTTCACCTATGCTAAACCTAAACCCTAATTTGGTACCCTAATGCTAACCTAATTAAACTAATCAAATTTTAATCTAAAAATCATGAAATAAATCCTATGGGAACTAAGGCTTAATATCTAATCACACTAAAAAGAATGAATCCAAAAGATTAAGGGAAGGTCCTAGAATAAATTCTACAAAATTGAGTATCAAACTAAACCTATTTAAAAGCTATTTAAAAGAATAATATTCTAAAAATATAAAACTAAAAATAAAATGGAATTTTTATTTTTATTAATTTTCTAGACAAAATTATAAACCTATAGAAAAAACAAGAATTAAAAAACAATGATTTTCCAATTTTATATGAATTTTATAATATGCAAGAAAAATTAAAAGAAATGAAAATCAAAGAATTAAAATAAATGGGGAGGGGGGTGCGCTTAGAAGAGGCGCCTAGTTCATTTCCCAGATGGGCCAGGGAACTGGGGTGCAAATATCAACTTCGCTAGGCCCATGCGTTATCAGAATTTAAATTGAAAAATTAAAAGAAAAAGATTAAAGCTGCGGTGCAAAAAGTAAGGGATTTTAGTTCAAATATGGATTTGGGCCGCTGGTGGGGTGTGAGTAGCATGGTTCGCTGAGGCCCAAGGATTCTCATTTATTTAAACGCTGCGTTGCAGCTGGGAGATTTCCCTCCGTTTCCATTTCAAATCGTGGCCGTGCGATTAGCTTATTAAGTCAAATAAAATGAACGATCTAACGGTGGAGGCTTATCTTCTCCAAGTGACAATTAGGGTTTTCAGGTTTGCCAAGCTCATGCACGAATATTCAAACCTCTCGTTCTCTCTCGATACTTGATGAAAACGAAAAAATCAAAGACCTAAAATGATCTACTAATCACAAGGAATCTATCCATGGTCCTAGTTTTTACTAACACTCCCTATAGATCCCAAACAGAGGGCACGAAGGCTAGGGTTTTACCATACTTCTCTGACATCAACCTTGATAGAACTCAATTCTAATGGTATAATCCTGATCTACACATTACCCTAACCAATCTATGCTATATCATAATCACTAAAACTCACTGAACAGCTTGTTCTTGATCTTTAAAGAAATTAGGACCTGCCATGAAACCTCATAGAATCTTCTCTATGTTTCAGAAAATGATCACCTAATAAAACCTAACCATTCTACATCTAAGAATCTAATTGAACGCATATAAATAAGGTGGTATGGAGAAGAATCCAAACCTGTCAAGTATCAATGGTAGAGGTGGTTTCACTCCAATTCAATGCTTGCAACCTTCCATGATTGATCTTTAATGGATGATAAGAGTTCTGTATGCAAAGATATTGATGGATAATGCTTGTAATGATGAATCCGAGTCTTGCTTGCACTTGAAGTCTCTCTTGAATATCACCTTCTCCTCTCACTCTCTCCACCAATCTTGCCGACCTTTTTCTTCATTGTGATCCCCTCAATATATAACAATCCATAGAAGATCCTAGAACCTCCTAGAATGAGCTAGAATGCCTTGGAAATTATCATGTAGTGACATATGGTAACATCTCATCTCATGCATTAAGGCCTTTAATTTTGTGTCAAAATCTCCCCTTGTGAGATATTGAGATGGAATGTGTGAAAAAACAAGCTCAGCCTTGCCTTATGTGAAGTTTTCCAAAGGTTCCTTATTATGCAAGTAACAACATTACAAAGTAACCCCCATTTTTAGACCTCAAATCAAAAATGTATTTGAACCATTGTTTTTAAAATGATGTTTGGATTCAAAATGAAATATTGGATGACCTATTTTGGATTCATAGATCTCCCAAACCAATTTCCAACTTGGATCCATTTAAGTTATGAGCCATTTTTAGGTCATGTTCACCCATTCATGTCAATCCTTGCTACAAGCTTTTCCAACAACTCATGACCACTTTTCTAGGCTTAAAATGCCATTTTGAAAAACTTTGATGTTTTGAGTTTTTTCATTTGAGGCTTGGAAATAGGAGATATGGCCTTTGCTTAAAATGACCTATAATCACCAAATGACCAAAATACCCTTGTCTTGTTCAAACCATAAGTTGAGTTCTACAAATCCTATCAAGGACTTCTAGTACTCTCTAGAAAGCTAAGAAGATTCTCTTAAACATTCATGTTGACCAAGAGATCATAGGAATCATCCTACTAGGGAAAAAGTTGTCTGCAAGTTGGGTGGCTTTCAAGGACCCAGATTCACACACCTCAGATGACCTGTAATTTGTCAAAACCATAACTTGAGCTCTGCACATCCTATCAAGGACTTCTACCACTAAAATTAAAGCTAAGAACAATATATACAACATTCATGTTGTGGGGAAGATGAGATAACAATCACATCTTGAGCTAAAACTGCCTGGAAGATGGGGATCAAATTAGGGTTTTTTCACTGTCCATCCTTAGAAACCCTAGCTTAAAACTTCTCAAACTCCTCAATCATGATGAGTTGGTCTAGGAATCATCTTTATAACATCTCCATACATCATTCCATGATCTCATGGCCCTTGGATTAGGTCTCAACCTTCTCCAAATATTCAGTTGACTTAGGGTTGACCCAGTCAAAACCCTAATTCTACCATTCATGGTTGAATCTTCTGAATTCTTGCACAATGACCTCTCTGGGCTTCATGATGACTTTCAAGAAATCTCATAGACTTTCCCAAAGCTTCAAGTTCATTCTCAAAGTCTCAGAATCATCTGAGGAGATCCCACAACTCTCAAGCTATGAAGCACACAACCTTGGTTTCAACCAATTTTTCTGAGGATCTCTTGAACTTTCTGATGAAGGTATCAACCTTCAAACACTTGATGGGTGAATAAATGTTGGTCAAATTTTGGGGTGCAACACAATGGAGCAAAAGCTATGATCAAAGATGTACTCTATGTACCTGGAATGAAGTGAAATCTGCTAAGTGTTGGACAACTGGTCAAAAAACGTTTCTCAATCGAATTGGTAAGAAGATACATTGATGAACCAAAGGTGTCACACATGAAGGCTGCAAGAAGAATTCTGAGATACCTAAAAGGGTCAATAAATTGTGAAATCTTGTTTCAATGAGATTCTTAAATCAAATAAGTTGTGATTAATTTCTATTCAGATGTTGATTGGTGTAGAGATAAGGAAGATTGAAGAAGCATAACTGGTTATTTCTTTTAAGTATTCGGTGCCTCAATCTCAGGGTGCTCGAGAAAGAAACTTGTGATGTCATTATCATATTGTGAGGTTGAGTATATAGCAGGATCCTATACTTCTTGTCAAGTAATTTGGATTAGATATATGTTGGATAAGATGGAAGTTGAAGTGAAGAAACCTCTGGTGCTGCAGATCAACATTAAGTCATTCATTAATCTTACAAAGAATCTAGTTTTGCATGGAAAGAGTAAGCACATTGAGGCTAAATTTCACTTCCAAAGGGAGAAGGTAAATCATGGTGAACTTGAAGTGAGGCATTGCTCGAGTGAAACATAATTAGCCAACATTTTCACCAAAGGATTGAAGATCGATAGATTCCTAACTTTGAGAAAGAAATTAGGAATAATTCAAATCAATTAGGTTGTGTTTAGCAACTTGCATTACAATGGGGTACGTTGTGATAAAAACCAAGTTAGTTAGTTGCTTAGTTAGCAAGTTAGTTAGTTTGTTATGCTAGTTACTTGGGTTATAAGTAACTTATTATATAGAAATACATGCAAAGTATAATTTAGTTTTATCAATCAATATAATTACTTTTCACTCTCTCTCTCTCTCTCTCTCTCTCTCTCATTCCTTCCCCACAAAAGTGCTTCTACATTAACAAACTCTTCATTGCGTCTTCTAAATGATGTTATTCTTTTACTTGAGTTTCAAATATAAATTGAATCATTTTCATAAACCAAATGGCTCTCACTTAAAGACTTCACCCTTAAAAGTTTCATGCTTGATGAATTGTGTGCAATTCATCCTTACAATATACTTTAGGAAAGCATTTTCGGAAATCAAATATTTTGTGTACATATGTGTTGCACCCTAAAATTTGCCCAACCTTATTCACTTGGTTTATGTTTCAATGTCATTAGCATTTGCATATAGAGTCATGTACATAGACTCATCATCTGCATAGCATAAGCATAGCAAGTCATTCAACAGGGGACCAATCATTATTCTCATCTCTAGAGGCCTATCAAGAGGTTATTATCCTAATTCCATCTCATTCAAGTCATCAGAAAAGAATTTGAGAGCAGAGAGTTCAGCAGATCAAGCCTTGAGTCTATCTCCTATCTGAGGGTATCTGAGGGTCAACAAGGGGGTTGTGAGCTGTGAATAGAAGGCATGGAGAGTATCTAGACATCTTGGAGGACTTAGAAAGTCATTTGGAGAAGAAAACAAGTTGTTGATGTGATCACCAGGTTTGTAGTTGAAGACAGTCAACTAGGGTTTCATCTGGGTCAACCCTAGGTCAATTGACTGATTGAAAGGCATTAAGGGCTATTGGAGAGATGTGGGGTTCATCATTTGACATGGAGAATAAGGATATGTTGTTGTGCTAAGAAGAATTCAAGAGAAATCAAGGAGAAGAGGAGTTTCTAAATTAGGGTTTCTATGTAAAATCCCCTAGTTTAGGTCAAATTTCCAAGCGAGATAAGTCAAAATGCAAGCTTCAAATGGATCCTTGGCCAACATGAAACTTGTAGAGGATCTCAAGACCTTTAATTTGAGTGGTGGAAGACATCAAGGAGATTTATAGAACTCAAGTTATGGTCCTTGCAAGTTACAGGTCCTCTGAGGTATCTGAAATTTTGTCTGTGAAAGTGACTTGACTTCAAAGCAACTTTTACCCCTCAAGGAGATTTCAAATGAATTTCTGGTCAACATAAGAATTATTCCTCATTGTCTTAGATTTCTATAATGGTATAGTATGCCTTCATATGATTTGTGGAACTCAACTTATGATCTTGGCAAGCAAAGGGTATTTTGGTCATTTGCGAATTACAGGTCATTTTAACCTATGTCCAAAACTCATACAAGGAGGCCTCAAATGGAAAAACATACAACATCAAACTTTCTCCAAATGACATTTTGAGTCTAGAAAAGTGAACATGAGAGATTGGAAATGTCCATAGCACAAGGTTTCAAAATTGGTGAATTTAATGAAGAAAAATGGCTTAAAAAATGAGATTTTTCATATCTTGGCCAAATGATGCAAAATTATAGGTCATTTTGAATGGAAAAGGCATTTTAAAGACATTGGTTAAAGTGGAATTTTTATCTTAGTTCATAATTTGTGAGTTATCCATGGTTGCTTGAATTGAAAGTAACATAATCCAAATTGAAAAGGAAAAATGCAAGGGAAATTTCTCCAATTTTCTAGGAGGTTCTAATGCAACCTATATATTCATGCAAGCTGATTCATGCAGGGGTTGGTGCTCCCATTTGTTCAAAGCTTCAATTTTCATTCATTTTCCCATTCTTGCATAAGCTTCTCAAACTCCCACAATTTCTCACCAATCTTCAACATTCTTGATTGAATCTTCATCATCCTCTCACAAGGATCAGAATCCATACTTTCTTTTGTCAAATTGAGGAAGGAATTGCATCATTCACCATTATCATCCAAGAGGCATGAACTTTGGAAGTGAGTAATTCAAGGCTCTAGAACCACACTTGTTGCATACAGAAGGAATCACCAAGCCTACTGATCACATTCCCTTCATCACAAGCAGTTGATTTGAGGATCTCAGCACCTGTATCAAGGAATTACACCAGGTTTGTATTCTGTTCGAATTGCTTAATTTAGGTAGAATCTTAGGGTTTTGATAGCATAGAACGGTTAAGCATAGGTAGATGACTGGTTGTGGTGATTTTAGAGAAGTTTCATGAAGTTTGAATATGAGGTATTAATTCTGTTGAGGCTCTTAACTCTTGGATTAAGGCATGAAAATGTTAGTAAAATAGCATGTTATGATCATGAGGAAGTGTAGATCAGCCTAGGATGAGTTTTGTGAAGAATTGGAGAAGTTTCATATCAGGCTCTAATGGTGGTTTCCATCTGTTACCTTCTTCGAATTGGCCGATTGTGTGATTTTTAATGGAAGCTGTGACCACAGACTTGTAGAGGGAAAGAAATGGAGGAGTTTTGTTTTTTACATCGTGTGTTTTCATGGCGTGTGGAGAGAGCATGAAGAGCTGGAATTATCGTGCATGGGAAGGGTTTCTGAAACCCTAAATGGCTGGAGGTTGAAGAAGGGTTGATGGCCATACGATTGAGGGTGGACCTTTGACCTGGGGGAAGTATCCAACGGCCACGATTAAAACTTCAGTCTGGTGGGAAAATTTAAAAATCAAAACGCACCGTTTCACTTATTGGGGGGATTGGGCTCAGACAGCTATTCGCACCCCCCAAGTTAGCAGGCCCAATGCGCTGAACATGAATTTCTTGCTATTCTCACCCCTCTGGCTAATTCTTTATATTTTCTATTTTATTTTCTTTTCATTTTTCATTCATTTTTAAAAATTCATAATAAATAGAAAAATCATTATTTTTAATTCATTCTTTTTGCATATTTTTCTTTAGGATGTCTAGAAAATTATAAAAAATAAAAACTGCATTTTATTTTTTATTTGATATTTTTCTCATATTTTCTAAATAAATAACATTTTAAATGGTTTCATTTCATCCATGATTTTGTTATTTTTTGTTCTATCAATTGCTTCAATATTTTTCATCCATTTTTTTAGGTTGTTTAGTTTAGACATTGAACTTGTAGAAACAATTTAGTTCCCATTTTTTAGAATTAAATTTTAGGTGCTTAGTGTAAGTGTGAACAACATGGACAAAATTAGGGTTTTTAGGTGATGACTTAGGAGATTTGATTCTTTCCCCTTAGGGCTTAGGGTTTGACTAGTTTAGTTATGGGACTATAGGGGCTAGGGGTAGTTATTAGATCCCTTAGAAAAAATCAGGATTCCCCTACTGCTATTAATATGCTGTTGTATCTGATTGACTGGTGTGGTGTGCCCTCTGGGGATTATTGCTTGATTGTTTGGGTATTGGGTTTGTCTGGGGACTTGGGAGAGCTGAAGACTTGGGGAGATGAAGACCATTGGAGATCCAGAGATTGAAGATCAACTGCCAGAGTTGGAGAGGAGGTTCTTGCTAGCAGCTGCTGAGGAGACTAGGGTTTAGGAGCTAGGCAGAGCTCTAGATTAGAAAGCTTGCTTCTCAAACATAGATGGCTTTGTTTGCCTCTATTCTTTCTCTATGATTCAAAGTCTCTTTCAAATATCCACCTCCTTCCTTTGGAAGGATCAGTGAATGTATTTGAAAGATAGAACTTTTGAGAGAAAACTTTTTGTTTAATGTTAACAGTTGATGAACCACCCTTGGTAGGTAATTAACTGTCTAACATTCATTCACTTCATCTGGTTGGCTGATGTTCATCCTGGAGCCTGAGACTTGAAGAAAAGCCATTGCAGATAGAAGACTGATGATCAAAGCCCTTGCCTGAAGGCCATGAAGATGGAGATTGATGCTTGTTGAAGCCCATAAATGATTGGAGATTACTTGAAGCCAGATGTTGATTCAGAGCTGCTGATGCTGTTTCTTTTGCTGTTGTATGTCATTGCTGATGTATTGATTGGTTTTCTGGACTGTATTGTTTGCTGTTTACCTTGTTGGGTTGAAAGTGAAGTCTGTTCACTTTTGCCTATTGCTTTCTAGGTTCGAGGTTGAGTGGGACTCCCTTGCCTCGCTTGTACTGTTGCATCCATGCATTTTACTGCTTTATTATATCTGTTATTGTTTCTATGTCTGCCTCTCCCGTAGGATCTCTGTTTCTCTCTGTGCAAGAGAGGAGCATGATAGACACTAGGTCTTAACCCATGCATGATAACATTAGGATAGTTTGATTCCCTTCGTAACCGTAGGTTAGAGTTCTGTCTCTTTCTTTCTCAAAACAAACAGAAAAACACATAAAGATTTCAAACACAATAAAAGACACTTCTTCCGTAAAAGAACGTGAACTCATCAAGACGTCATTTTTGTCCGCCGGGACTGCTAATCAAGAAAACCTTTTTCAGAAGGAATAAAATCAATCAAGGCAGACTTGTGTCGTACGTGGCCCGAACTACGTCTGCTCTGATCTTTCATGTTGTGTGGAAGTACGTAGGCATAGGATGCGATATCCTAGCGAGCAACCTTCCCCTCCTTTCCCGTAGGTAGGCGAACTACGTTGACTCTGATTTCTCGTTCCAGACGGGAATACGTAGGCATAAAGTGCGATACTTTGCCGAGTCATTTTCTTTTCTTTTAACCCTTGACCTATAGTTTAGATAGAATAACAATCCATACCCGAAGACAAGCGTGGATCCCGTCGAGTACGACGGACGTGAGGGGTGCTAATACCTTCCCCTTGCGTAACCGACTCCCGAATCCAGGTTTTGGTTGCGACGACCATACCTTTCCCGTGTTGTGCGAGGTTTACTCTGAGCGTTTCCTTTCCCTCCTGTGGGATAAATAACGCACGGTGGCGACTCTTCTGTTCAGCCGACGCCGATTTTCGCAGTAGCGACAGCTGGCGGCTCTGCTGGGGATCCAACGTCCCCTAGCTGCTAAGGACTGCGATAGTCCTTATGCATTTGGGATCCAACGTCCCTTAAGAGAGTCAATCCTAACGCTTGTTTTCCCGTCGAGGATTTTGTATGGATTTATATTTCTGACCTTTATTTTCAGCATTATATATTGTTTATTATTGCTGTATTGGGGTGTGACGGGTGTTCTGATATTGAGTGAGAAGCCGGACCTGGGCTTGAGTGCACCTAGAATTAGAGTAGAAAGTAGTGGGCGCGTGCCGGCTTTGCTTGCATTATGTCTCATGAAATCTACACTCGGACGAGGTTCTTCTGGTTGGCTTCTTTTTCTACCCTTTGGGTCGAAGGGGTTGTTAGTCAGCTGAATTGTCGACTCCGGGAACCGATCATTTGGAAGTTGGCTAAGTGAGGCCTCTTCAGGAATTGATGATGCCACTCCTTCTGGGAATCGTATCATCAACCCTGAAAGTCTGTGACGCCGACGACCGCATAGGATGCCATACCTTTGTCAGTTACTAGGACATCCACCTGTGAGAGGGTTTGGGGTTATGCAGGTAACTAGACCTTCAGACTACCGGTTATTTCTTGATCAGAGATCCTGGGAATTTATGGAGAGTTAGGAGGTCTGTCAGAGACCATTTGGAGATGTGTTCTGAGGTCTGTCAGAGACCAGTTGGAGAGTTCTGAGGTCTGTCAGAGACCAATTGGAGATGTGATTTGAGGTTTACCAGAGACCAGTTGGAGTTATGGTTTGAGGTCTGTCAGAGACCAGTGTTGGAGCTTCGTTTTAGGTCTATCTGAGACCAGGGTTTGATGACTTCTGGATGGTCTATCTGAGACCTTTCTTGATTGGGTTCAGGATATTCAGCTACAGCTTTGGTCCCTGTTGCATGTTACTTTCATTGCATTGCCTGCATATCCATTACCACTTGCATTTCACTAACGTGTGTCTGTGCTGCAGGTGCATTTGCATATTCCCCGGTTCTAGTACCCAGACTTCTGAGTTTTGATCATGGCTGGTTTGAGGAAAACAGTTGCGTATAAGCTGCCTTCACCTGATATTACTTCTTTGCTTGGTCTGATATCTCTTGCTGATGAGGAGGTTAGGAGAAGCTTCAGAATGAGTCATGGGAGGTTACTGAGATTAGTCTGCAAGCCCACTGCTGATGAGATGAACGAGCTATACACCTTGATGCAGTTCTATGACCCCGCATTGAGATGCTTTACTTTTGCTGACTTCATTCTAGGGCCTACCATTGAGGAATATGTGGAGTTTACTGAGCTTCCCGTGCAGAACAAGGTTCCCTTTAT
Organism: Lathyrus sativus; assembly: GCA_963859935.3. Classification (NCBI taxonomy): domain Eukaryota; kingdom Viridiplantae; phylum Streptophyta; class Magnoliopsida; order Fabales; family Fabaceae; genus Lathyrus; species Lathyrus sativus. Next base: position 442,479,414 of record OZ012740.1, on the reverse strand, counting down.
TCACTCTGCTGCTGAGCCCAAGTTGGAGGACTTAGCCAAAGCCTTGCATATGAACGCTGCTGAGTTGTTGGTGACTTCTTGGCTTGGGGTTCCCGGTTTCTCTCTAGATTTTCTGGTTGGCAAGGCTCAAGAGTACGCCAAGAACGGTTGTTGGGTGGTTTTCAATGCTATTTTGGCTTTATGCATTTATGGAATTGTGCTGTTTCCTAACTTGCCCAATTTTGTAGACCTGGATGCTTTCTATCTGTTTGCTGCAGGCAACCCAGTGCCAACGTTGATCGGAGACTTCTACCACTCATTGCACTACAAGAACGAAAACCGAAGGGGAAAAGTTGTTTACTGCTGTGCTCCTCTATTAAATATGTGGTTCAAAAGTCATCTCCCCATGAAGGGACCATTTGTGGACGGTGCAACCTCAGCCAGTTGGTCAGAGCGCCTGATGAGGCTATATTCCGAAGACGTTGTGTGGTTTGATCGAGACCTGTTGGGATCTGAGCTCATCTTCAGCTGTTCTGGGTACCCTAATGTGCCGCTGATAGGAAGAAAAGGGTGTATCAATTACAACCCTTCTCTATTCATTCGTCAGTTCGGATATGCACTGAAGAATCCACCTCAGGAGGAAGAAGTACGGGAATCTCTGTACTTCACAGGTGACGTGAAGGGGGAGTTATTAGCCAAGTTGCAACATGCCTGGACACGCATTAACCGCAAAGGGAAGCCACTGTTAGGTAAGAACGATTGCCAGGCTTATGAACCTTACAGGGTTTGGATCCAAGAAAGAGCAAGTCAGTTATTAATGCCATTTCCCGCTGCACCCGTCACTGTTCCCGTCCCAGCAGAAGAGCCAACTACTGTTTCTAGGGAGGCCTACGAGCAAGTTGTGAAGGAAAAGGAAGCCTTGTTGAAGATCAACGAAGGGTTAGAGCAAGAGCTAGCTCAAGTACGCAGTGAGAAAAACAAGGCCGTATATGCTTTCCAACAACAAATCGAGCTGTTAAACAGGTTAGGGGATGAGTTGACTGAGGAAAAGAAAAAGCGTGAACGTCTGGGGCAAGAGTTCAGAAGCTCCCATGACATGCTGGAAGCCAAAAAGAAGGCGCTTGACGCAGCACACCGAGAAATCTCCTCTTGCAATAAGACTTGGAATGCTACGCTCACCAACAATAGGATGAGAGAAGACAAGCTGAAGCAGCAAATCTCCGACCTCGAAGAGAAGTTGAAGTCTAGCATCAAGAAGTGTGAGGAAGAAGTGATGACCCGGTATAATGTCCAGCATGCACTGAACAAGGCAATCAAATCCAAAGATGAAGCAGTGTCTCAGAAGCGAAAGCTAGAAGATTGCTTCGGAGAAGCAACATGGGAAGAAACTGCTGAAGACGTACGCCGTGTTCTTAAGAAGAGAAACCAACTTGTTGAAGGGCTGCTTGATCGACCAAGCCATCCAGAGACCAAGAAGTTGATAGAGGAGTACCAGACTTTTGGGAGGATTTGATCATTTCATATAGTAACTTGTATGCTTTATTTGCATAGTGCTGACCATCACCAGGATTGTTGGTTGAGGTCATGCCTTCTTTGTACTCTCAGTGATATTGTACTCTGGGCTTATTGATTTTCCCTGCAATATATGAGGCTTTCTATGATTCAGCTCCGATATTCCTATTGTCAGCACTGTCACCGCACTGGCACCTTCACACTAGAACTGGGGGAATGAATTTCCCTAATGCACAGACACATTGCATTGCATTCATGTTCATATTGCATTACAGGTAATCTTTGAATAAGCATCTTATTTCCTGCTCTGCACCAGGAACTTTTCAGGATTGCAGATCAGCACCCGCACCGCTATTCTACCCGCACCAACTGTCGAAGAATCATGGATCAAATGCAGAACGAGATGCAAGATGTACGCGAGAAGCTCGCTCTCTTTATGCAGACCATGGAAGCTATTGCAAAAGGGCAGGAGAATTTGCAGGCCATGGTCCAGCCTCTGTTGGCTCGAAATGCTGGTCACGGTAATGAAGATCATCAGTCTGTACGGGTCGATACTGTTCATGGAGACGGCACTCCCACGCCAGTGGCTCCACCTGTAGTCAATATACCTGCTGCTAACATCAACAACGCTACCGCTGCTGTGAATGGTAACGTCGGAGTTGGGAACGAGACTGTTGTCCATAACGTTGGGCTGGGTGATGTCAATTTGGGGGATAATACAGGAGGCAATGGCTTCGTCAATGCTGGATTCGGATTCAATGACCAGGGATTCGATAATGCGGGGAAATATGGTTTCAATGCTCAAGGCTTTGGGCAAGATGGTTATGGTGTGACCAACCAGGGTTACGGAGGTTTTGGAAATGGAAACGGTGCTGGATTTATGGCTTTTGGTCCTGCTGGAGGTGTTCAAGGGTACGGCAACAGAGGCCGAGGTCCGGGGATGAATCAGATCAGAGCTGGACGTAATGGATATGATGGGTATGGGGCTGGAAATGGTATGTGGCAAGAAGATCAGCAGGAGGACGCTTTCTCCGGAGGAGGTTTCGAAGGGCCGATGGATGACTCCCAGAAGATCAGAATGCTAGAGGAGCAGATGAGGGGAGTCCTGAACCAAACTGCTGTGGGTTTGGACATGGCAACAATGGGGCTGGTACCTGGCCTGAGGGTGCCAATTAAATTCAAAGCTCCTGCGTTTGACAAGTATAAAGGAGACACATGTCCAAAAGTGCATGTACGAGCTTATTACAGAAAGATGTCTGCATACTCAACTGATGAAAGAATGCTAATGCATTTCTTTCAAGATAGTCTGTCGGGTCCTTCCCTAGAATGGTACATGGGGTTGGAGCCAACTGATATCAAGACATGGAAGCAATTAGCAGAGGCATTTGTAGCTCACTACAAGTATAATAGCGATTTGGCGCCCAATCGGGTCCAATTGGCAGGGTTGTCGCAAAAGAAGGGGGAGAGCTTTAAAGAGTACGCGCAAAGGTGGCGCGATATGGCTGCCAGGGTCCGTCCTCCTGTGGAAGATAAGGAAATGAATGACATGTTTGTCGGCACATTCACCGGTCTGTTTCATGATATGCTGTTTCACACGTCTCTGGCCAGTTTTTCAGACCTGATTCTGATGGGAGAAAATATTGAACGTAACATTAAGCAAGGAAAATTCCAGGTTGAGGAATCAACTGCATCTGGCAGTAATAGGAAAGCTTATGGTGGGCGCCGTCAGGGCGAGGCAAGCGCAGTATTTGGAGGCCGAGGCCGAGGCCGAGGCAGGGGACGAGGTCAATATCGTCAGCCGCAGCAGGTGGCGAGCGTTACTATCCCGTATCAACAACAACCACTCCAGCAACAACAACCGGTTCAGCAACAGCCAATGCAACAGCAGCAGCAGCCTCAGCAGGGGGCACAGCAGGCTCAGCGAAGATTCCAGGGTAGTAAACCAAGAAGAGTGTTTGAGAAGCCTCCCTCAACCTATGCAGATTTGTTGCAGACATTGTTGGGATTGAACCTGGTAGAGAAAAGAACTCTGGCACCGATAACGGGAGCTCCCCCATTTGGTTATGACGCAAGCAGGCATTGTGAGTTTCATTCTGGGGCTCCGGGTCATGATATAGAAGGTTGCCATGCTTTTAAGCATGTTGTGCAGGATCTTTTGGACAATAAGACTATCAATTTCGGAACGGCAGGTCCGAATATAGTGCAGAAACCCATGCCTAATCACGGGGCAAATGCCATTCTAACCGAGGAAGGGTTGAATCCGATTATGAATGTTGAAAATTTAAAGACACCGCTGAGCGAGATAAAGAGCCGACTGTTACAAGGGGGTGTTTACCCAGGATGTAACGAGTATTGCTTAGAATGTTGGACCCTAGCTGGGGGGTGTGATGATTTGAAGAAGGGCATTCAGGCTTTAATTAATGAAGGTATATTGCAGTTTGACCAAGCAGCAACTGAAGAGCCCGCAGGGGCAGTAGCAGATGATCAGAATGATGTGGCCACTGTAACGGTTCCTCGGAAGACGATCACTATCGCGGCACCAGCTCAACGACCACCGATTACCATAACTAAGGCCGGGCCGATCCCGTACGAGAACACGAAAGTAGTCCCATGGTCATATGGGTTGGAGGTGTATTGTGACGGGATAAAGGTTGATGTTCATAAACAGCCAGCCGAGACTGTGGATAATGTTGTTGGTTCAGGAGGTATGACGAGGAGTGGCAGGATCTTTATATCCCCTGAAGTGGAGGCCGAAAGACTCGCTAAAGGAAAAGGGAAGGCGGTTGAGAATGTCCCAGTGCAAGCAAGTGACAAAGAATCGGCATCGAAAGACGTAGAAGAGTTCATGCGCTTGATTCGGAAAAGTGATTATAAGATTGTGGAGCATCTGCAGCAGACGCCGTCCAAAATATCTATCCTGTCATTGCTGTTGTGTTCGGAAGCTCACAGAAATGCTTTGTTGAAAGTCCTGGATACTTCTTTTGTACCCCAAGACGTCTCCGTGAATCAGCTAGAAGGAGTGTTGGCACATGTGAATGCAGGCCACAGCTTGGGCTTTACTGATTTTGACTTGACTCCGAAAGGAAGAGATCATAATATGGCGCTGCACATATCTGTCGAGTGTAGAGGATCAGTAATGTCGCACGTATTGGTTGACACCGGGTCGTCTTTGAATGTGTTGCCCAAGAAGGCGATGATGAAGCTGGATGTTAGAGGAATCTTGTGTACGCCCAGTGATTTGGTAGTCAGAGCGTTTGACGGCACGCGGAGAACAGTCTTTGGATCGATTACATTGCCTCTACAGGTGGGGCCGGAGGTGTTTGCCACTGAGTTTTATATCATGGATATACAGCCTGCGTACAGCTGCTTGCTTGGAAGACCCTGGATTCATGGGGCGGGGGCAGTCACGTCCACCCTGCATCAGAAGTTAAAATATATGGTCGGAGACAGCGTAGTCACTGTATGCGGAGAAGAGGACATTCTGGTCAGCCATCTGTCGTCATTTAAATATGTGGAGGTCGACGGAGAAATCCACGAAACACCCTGCCAGGCATTTGAAGGGTTGTGCATCAAGAACAAAGGTCCCGGGCCGAGCAAAGCGTCGGAGATAGCCGTCTCATCGTACAAAGAGGCTCAAGCTCTAGTAGAAGCAGGAGAAGCAAAGGGCTGAGGCAAAGTGCTGGACATTCCTGTGAAGATGGACCGGTTCGGGCTGGGATACCAACCGTCGTCATCAACTCCTTCCGTGGGAGCGCCCCGTTTCAGAGGGCCAATCACCATCTCTGCCAGTGGGGTGTGTCATGAAACCGTCAATGCTGCTTCGGAGTCTGATGAAGGAGACAGCGACTGTGATATGGATGCCTGGATTCATCCAAGCACGCCAGGACAAGGACTGTGCAACTGGTCTATTCAGGAGCTTGTTCCTGTGACTTTTAAACAGTAATGCTTTGCTTTATTAATTGTTGAATAATCTGATGTCTTGCCCGGGGCATCAGGATTTGCTTAGGGCTGTGTTGTTATGAACATTGCGTGTCAATCATTAAATAAATGGCGTTTTTTCATGTGCAAATACTGTAATCCCTGTCTTTCTTGTTTTATATTTTTCAATAAAATGGCGACGTGGTTGTTCGCGTTATACGTGTTTTGAAGCGCTTAACCGTTCCTTTTGCAGGATAACATTCTCAGATGACATCCTTGAACCACCTATGACTCGTCCCGACTTTGAGCACCCGGTATTTCAGGCCGAAGAAGAGGTTGTCGAAGATAACGACGTTCCTGAAGAACTGTCTTGGTTAGTGAAGCAAGAGGAAAGAGCCATTCTGCCTCACGATGAGGTCATCGAAATTATCAACTTGGGGTCGGAAGGGGTTGAGAAGAATATTCGTATCGGAGCCGCACTACAGAGTGATATCAAGCGAAGACTGGTTGAAATGCTCAGGGAGTATAATGATGTATTCGCTTGGTCGTATGAAGATATGCCAGGGCTCGATACAGATATGGTTGTGCATCGCCTGCCACTGAAAGAAGATTGCCCGTCAGTCAAGCAAAAGCTTCGCAGAACTCGACCAGATATGGCAATGAAGATCAAAGAGGAAGTTCAAAAACAATGGGACGCTGGTTTCCTGGCTGTGACAAAATATCCCTCATGGGTTGCCAACATCGTACCAGTGCCAAAGAAAGATGGCAAGGTTCGGATGTGCGTAGATTATCGAGATTTGAATAAAGCAAGCCCAAAAGACGATTTTCCACTTCCTCACATTGACGTGTTAGTTGATAATACTGCTCAATACTCCGTATTCTCCTTCATGGATGGCTTTTCAGGCTATAACCAGATTAAAATGGCGCCAGAGGATATGGAGAAGACCACTTTCATAACGCCTTGGGGAACATTTTGCTACAAAGTGATACCCTTTGGTTTGAAAAATGCTGGGGCAACATATCAGCGTGCGATGACGACTCTTTTCCATGACATGATGCATAAAGAGATCGAAGTTTATGTTGACGATATGATTGCAAAATCCCAGACGGAGGAAGAGCATCTGGTGAATCTGCTGAAGTTATTTAAAAGGCTTAGGAAGTTCAGGCTGAGGCTGAACCCTAATAAATGCACCTTCGGGGTGAGATCGGGTAAGCTCCTGGGGTTTATCGTAAGCGAAAGAGGAATAGAGGTCGATCCTGCTAAAATAAAAGCGATTCAAGAAATGCCGACGCCTAAAACAGAGAAAGAGGTGCGCGGGTTTTTAGGGAGGTTGAACTACATCGCCCGGTTCATATCTCACCTAACGGCCACGTGTGAACCATTATTCAAGCTGTTGAAGAAAGATCAAGCTGTAACGTGGAACGAAAATTATCAAAAGGCGTTCGATAAAATAAAGCAGTATTTGCAGGAGCCTCCTATTTTGATACCCCCGGTGGCAGGTAGACCCTTGATAATGTATTTGACGGTTCTTGAGGGAAGCATGGGTTGTGTTCTCGGTCAACACGACGAGACAGGAAGAAAAGAGCATGCAATCTATTACCTGAGTAAGAAATTTACAGACTGTGAATCTCGATACTCAATGCTTGAGAAAACTTGTTGCGCGCTGGCCTGGGCCGCCAAGCGTTTGAGGCAGTACATTCTGAATCATACAACCATGCTCATCTCGAAGATGGATCCTATCAAATATGTATTTGAAAAGCAGGCGTTGTCAGGTAGAATTGCCCGTTGGCAGATGGTCTTGACTGAATATGATATTCAATACGTCTCGCAAAAGGCTATAAAAGGGAGTGTGTTGTCTGAGTATCTGGCAGAGCAGCCTATTGAAGAGTACCAACCGATGAGGTTTGATTTTCCTGACGAGGATATCATGTACCTAAAGATGAAAGACTGTGAAGAGCCGTTGCCAGACGAAGGACCGGAGTTGGGTTCCAAATGGAAGATGATATTTGACGGAGCCGTGAATGCTTACGGTAATGGAATAGGGGCAATAATCACCACGCCACACGGGTCGCACATCCCGTTTACTGCCCGACTGACCTTTGTTGTTACCAATAATGAGGCCGAATACGAAGCTTGTATAATGGGGCTTGAAGAAGCCATTGATTTGCGAATCAAACATCTGGACGTATACGGAGACTCAGCTCTGGTGGTGAATCAGATCAAAGGGGAATGGGAGACACGTCAGCCCAACTTGATACATTACATGAATTATGCAAGGAGATTGTTGCCTTTCTTCGACAAGGTGGAATTGCATCATGTACCGCGGGCAGAGAATCAAATGGCTGACGCCCTCGCCACTTTGTCTTCCATGTACAAGGTCAACTTCTGGAACGAAGCTCCCCGAATCATTATCTCTCGGCTTGACAGGCCAGCTTATGTATTTGCTATTGATGAAGCATCTGATGGCAAACCATGGTATTTCGATATCCTTAATTTCCTGAAGAATAAAGAGTATCCGGCTGGGGCATCCAGTCAAGATCAGAAGACTCTCAGGAGATTAGCGGGTAATTTCTATTTGAACCCGGATGGCGTATTATACAGAAGAAACCACGATTTGGTGCTGTTGCGTTGTGTAGACGAAAGAGAGGCAAAGTTGCTCATGGAAGAAATACACGAAGGTACCTTTGGTACGCATGCTGGCGGACATGCTATGACGAGAAAGCTGCTGAGGGCAGGTTACTTTTGGCTGACGATGGAAACTGATTGTTTCAAGTTTACGAGGAAGTGCCACAAGTGCCAAATCTATGCTGATAAAATCCATGTGCCTCCAAGTCCTCTGAATGTAATGTCATCGCCATGGCCATTCTCGATGTGGGGAATCGATATGATTGGAAAGATCGAGCCGACAGCCTCTAACGGGCATCGGTTCATCCTAGTAGCAATCGATTATTTCACCAAGTGGGTGGAAGCGGCGTCTTACGCAAATGTAACGAAGCAAGTGGTGGCCAGATTTATCAAGAGAGATATCATTTGCCGATATGGGATTCCCGAGCGGATAATCACAGACAACGGGTCGAACCTGAACAACAAAATGATGAAGGAGCTCTGTCAGAATTTCAAGATCGAACATCACAACTCCTCCCCTTACCGACCCAAGATGAATGGCGCTGTTGAGGCGGCCAATAAGAATATCAAGAAGATCGTTCAGAAAATGGTGGTGACCTATAAGGATTGGCATGAGATGCTACCTTTCGCTTTGCACGGTTATCGTACGACGGTACGCACATCAACCGGGGCAACCCCGTTCTCGTTAGTATACGGAATGGAAGTGGTGCTACCATTAGAAGTTGAGATCCCTTCTCTGAGGGTATTGCGAGATGTTCAGCTGGACGAGGCAGAATGGGTGAAAGACAGGTTGAACCAATTGAGTTTGATGGACGAGAAGAGGCTAGCTTCTCTAGCATACGGTCGTTTGTACCAGAGTCGAATGAAGAAAGCGTACGACAAGAAGATACATCCGCGAAGCTTTCAGATGGGCGACCTTGTGCTGAAGAGGATTCTCCCGCCGCAAGCAGATCACAGGGGCAAGTGGACCCCCAACTACGAAGGGCCATACGTTGTCAGGAAGGTCTTTTCAGGAGGAGCGTTGTTGTTGTCCACTATGGACGGTGAAGACTTCACGTCACCTGTGAATTCGGACGCAGTTAAAAAATACTTTGCTTAAAATAGACCCGCTGGACAGAAAAAAGAGAGTCCAGGCAAAAATGGGGCATCCTGGCGAACCAAAAACGGAATGAAAGGTTCGGGCAAAAATTAGGGATAAAATTGAAAAAATGTACACCCGCGAAGTTGAAAACCTACACTGGGCGACTTCGGCAAAAAGGGGTATCCCGGTGAACCGAAAACCCGTAGAGGGCGGTTCACGCAAAAGTTAGGGATTCGAAAAGCAAATGACTGCGGTCCGAATTTGATCATTGCAATAAGCATCAATGCGGGAGAATACATTTGAGGAGTCGGTTATCTGATACAATCTCTTCAGAAGTGGGGATACCGGGAAAGCATTAGAGTCGGGCGAGTCATGGGAGGATCGGTTCGTGGTGTTCGTCTGCATCCCGTTGCCGACATGTGTATAAATTTAAGTTGTCAATATTTATGCTTCTTGTGCATACTTGTATACTTGTATATTTGCTTTGTGTAGCTTCCTCATTTCAGGAGTTACATCCCGTGTACAAAACTCCGCCCATTCAGGGGCCCAATCAATAGAATACGTTATTCAGTACTTGACACTGTTCTTTACTGCTTTGTGCATGATTAACGCCTAAGTTTGATGAAACTAGCATGAGTATAACGTCGCTGGCCCTTGCCAACAGTTGCTAAAGCTTTGAATTAACTGAAGATAACGTCACTAACCTGAGTTGATTTGGTTGCATAGGCTTGTCTTGTCTTGTTTGTGTTGTTGCAGGTTTCATAACCGTACGAGGAAGAGGATCAAAAGATTGCAATAACGAGGGATTCAGCCCTCACGCAGGTCATGCAGGTTCTTCCTGAAGAAGGATAGAACTCTCCAGCTAGTCGTAGCTTGTGCAAAAGGATTATCCAGCAAAGTTGTTCATCCTCAACAGAATTGACGATTCCAAGATCGTAAGGCTGTATTCAGACAGTGTATCTCAAGCAGAGTGGTTTGGCCGCAAAGGATTAATAGTTGCGAGCTGTATCCAGACAAGTTCATCTTTCCTCGCAGGGTCATTTACCCTCTCCCGGCGGAGTCAGTTGGTTTTTCCCAAGAGAATCATCCCATCCCCGGCAGAGTCCTCTCTTTTCAGCAAGTGTCCTTTCCTCCCAGTGGAACTCGAAGATCAAGATTCTCCCCAGCAGAGTTGGTGGTGGGTCCTGTCATTTATTTTGTCCGGGACACCGTGTAATATCAGTTCACTCTCCAGCATAAAGTCCGATCATACTGTGCACATCTGCTACCCCCCCAGCAAAGTTATATTCCCCAGCAGGGGGTTACCTCAACAGGGTGTTTGGTTTGAGTCCCAGTTTCCCAGCAGGGTTGACTTTATCCTTCCAGCATTTATTTTGCTGGAATAATTCTGTAGCATCTGGCTATCCCCAGCGGAGTCGGCATTATCTTCAGCATTTATTTTGCTGAAGCAGTTTCTGTACTCTAGCAGTTCAGGTGGAGAGAACTCTTGCTCAAATGAACTACCAAACATTCAAGATCTTGGCATGGGACATCCCATGATAATGTCGGTTTCGGCCGTACTCCCCACAGAGTTATCAGGATAAGTTTCTCTTTATTCCCAGGCAGAGTTAGTTGTTATCAGGGGTTCCATGAATCAGAATTTCAGAGGCCTCCGGGCAGCAGAACAGGCATCCGATAGTTTGGTTTCCAGATATCCCCAGTAGAGTCCGCCCCAAGGTCGCTGTCACGTCAGTGCTAAAGAAGCTTGTGGGTTGGGATCAAGGGAGAACTACGTCCTGACGTGGACAATTTATCCCTATAGTGACGGGATTTCTTCAGAAGTGGGTGTCCTAACGTGGACAGATTTATTCCCCGGGTTGATGAGATGTGGTAGTCCTAAAGTGGACAGACTCGGGTTCTCGGAATTGGTGGAATGTGGAGTCATAACGTTGACAAAACTGATTACTCTTTGTGTTGGTGTCCTGACATGGACCATTTACTCTCAGCAGTTATCTTTCTTCGTGTTGGTGAAGCGTGGGTCCTGACGTGGACAGATCAGAGGAGATGTGAGTCCTGACGTGGACAAGTTTTATTTCCCCAGCGGGTCGAAGATGCCTGAGTCCTGACGTGGACAAATCAAGACGAAAGATGGGTCCTGACGTGGACGAGTTTATTCCTTACGTGGAAGAAAAATGGTTTCCTTACGTGGAAAGACGAGTTTATTCCTTACGTGGAAAGATTGAGTCCTCACGCGGACATATCAAGATTGATTCCTGACGTGGAAAGAAAGAGATTATTCCTGACGTGGAAGAGTTTAGTCCTGACGCGGACAGATCAAAGAAGTTATTCCTAACGTGGAAGAAGAAGATAGATTCCTTACGTGGAAAGTTTAGTCCTGACGTGGACGGAAAGAAGAAAAGGTATTCCTTACGTGGAAAGAAGAAGCATTCCTAACGTGGAAAGAAAGATTGATGTAGTATTCCTCACGTGGAAAGATTGGGGTTCCTTACGTGGAAAATTTGTGATTCCTAACGTGGAAAAAGGAAGAGTTTGACAAAGCAAAAGAAGACGTATTCCTTACGTGGAAGAGTTTGACAAAGCAGAGAAAAGCCACCCCTGACAGGGAAAAGCGATGTATTCCTTACGTGGAAAGGTGAGTCTTAACGTGGACAGTATTATTCCTAACGTGGAACGGTTATTCCTTACGTGGAAAGGTGAGTCTTAACGTGGACGGTGGTATTCCTAACGTGGAAGAGTTTATTCCTAACATGGACGATTTATCTCTGACGAGAAGGCAGACGAGCCGTCCCCAACAAAGTTGTTGAAGTTTTTCCCGAGTTGACAGCAGATAGAGTCCTGACGTAGACAAGCAAAGGACGAAGTTTCCGATAATTCAATCTTTTTCAAGATGATGAGAAGAATCCCCAGCACGGTCGTACGAGATCAGTGGGTTGCCGTAACGGTTAAATTCAGCTGATGAATGTCGTTCCCCAAGCAGTGGTGCAATTTATTTCTGCGGTTGGCAAATTTTTGGGTTCCTAGTATTCAACCGTCTCGTACCGCGAATGTCTGAAGGCTCCGGGCTCTTCACCCAATCGGGTCCAAGTCGCTTGAATAGGGGCAGCTGTTGCACCCTAAAATTTGCCCAACCTTATTCACTTGGTTTATGTTTCAATGTCATTAGCATTTGCATATAGAGTCATGTACATAGACTCATCATCTGCATAGCATAAGCATAGCAAGTCATTCAACAGGGGACCAATCATTATTCTCATCTCTAGAGGCCTATCAAGAGGTTATTATCCTAATTCCATCTCATTCAAGTCATCAGAAAAGAATTTGAGAGCAGAGAGTTCAGCAGATCAAGCCTTGAGTCTATCTCCTATCTGAGGGTATCTGAGGGTCAACAAGGGGGTTGTGAGCTGTGAATAGAAGGCATGGAGAGTATCTAGACATCTTGGAGGACTTAGAAAGTCATTTGGAGAAGAAAACAAGTTGTTGATGTGATCACCAGGTTTGTAGTTGAAGACAGTCAACTAGGGTTTCATCTGGGTCAACCCTAGGTCAACCCTAGGTCAATTGACTGATTGAAAGGCATTAAGGGCTATTGGAGAGATGTGGGGTTCATCATTTGACATGGAGAATAAGGATATGTTGTTGTGCTAAGAATAATTCAAGAGAAATCAAGGAGAAGAGGAGTTTCTAAATTAGGGTTTCTATGTAAAATCCCCTAGTTTAGGTCAAATTTCCAAGCGAGATAAGTCAAAATGCAAGCTTCAAATGGATCCTTGGCCAACATGAAACTTGTAGAGGATCTAAAGACCTTTAATTTGAGTGGTGGAAGACATCAAGGAGATTTATAGAACTCAAGTTATGGTCCTTGCAAGTTACAGGTCCTCTGAGGTATCTGAAATTTTGTCTGTGAAAGTGACTTGACTTCAAAGCAACTTTTACCCCTCAAGGAGATTTCAAATGAATTTCTGGTCAACATAAGAATTATTCCTCATTGTCTTAGCTTTCTAGAATGGTATAGTATGCCTTCATATGATTTGTGGAACTCAACTTATGATCTTGGCAAGCAAAGGGTATTTTGGTCATTTGCGAATTACAGGTCATTTTAACCTATGTCCAAAACTCATACAAGGAGGCCTCAAATGGAAAAACATACAACATCAAACTTGCTCCAAATGACATTTTGAGTCTAGAAAAGTGAACATGAGAGATTGGAAATGTCCATAGCACAAGGTTTCAAAATTGGTGAATTTAATGAAGAAAAATGGCTTAAAAAATGAGATTTTTCATATCTTGGCCAAATGATGCAAAATTATAGGTCATTTTGAATGGAAAAGGCATTTTAAAGACATTGGTTAAAGTGGAATTTTTAGCTTAGTTCATAATTTGTGAGTTATCCATGGTTGCTTGAATTGAAAGTAACATAATCCAAATTGAAAAGGAAAAATGCAAGGGAAATTTCTCCAATTTTCTAGGAGGTTCTAATGCAACCTATATATTCATGCAAGCTGATTCATGCAGGGGTTGGTGCTCCCATTTGTTCAAAGCTTCAATTTTCATTCATTTTCCCATTCTTGCATAAGCTTCTCAAACTCCCACAATTTCTCACCAATCTTCAACATTCTTGATTGAATCTTCATCATCATCTCACAAGGATCAGAATCCATACTTTCTTTTGTCAAATTGAGGAAGGAATTGCATCATTCACCATTATCATCCAAGAGGCATGAACTTTGGAAGTGAGTAATTCAAGGCTCTAGAACCACACTTGTTGCATACAGAAGGAATCACCAAGCCTACTGATCACATTCCCTTCATCACAAGCAGTTGATTTGAGGATCTCAGCACCTGTATCAAGGAATTACACCAGGTTTGTATTCTGTTCGAATTGCTTAATTTAGGTAGAATCTTAGGGTTTTGATAGCATAGAACGGTTAAGCATAGGTAGATGACTGGTTGTGGTGATTTTAGAGAAGTTTCATGAAGTTTGAATATGAGGTATTAATTCTGTTGAGGCTCTTAACTCTTGGATTAAGGCATGAAAATGTTAGTAAAATAGCATGTTATGATCATGAGGAAGTGTAGATCAGCCTAGGATGAGTTTTGTGAAGAATTGGAGAAGTTTCATATCAGGCTCTAATGGTGGTTTCCATCTGTTACCTTCTTCGAATTGGCCGATTGTGTGATTTTTAATGGAAGCTGTGACCACAGACTTGTAGAGGGAAAGAAATGGAGGAGTTTTGTTTTTTACATCGTGTGTTTTCATGGCGTGTGGAGAGAGCATGAAGAGCTGGAATTATCGTGCATGGGAAGGGTTTCTGAAACCCTAAATGGCTGGAGGTTGAAGAAGGGTTGATGGCCATACGATTGAGGGTGGACCTTTGACCTGGGGGAAGTATCCAACGGCCACGATTAAAACTTCAGTCTGGTGGGAAAATTTAAAAATCAAAACGCACCGTTTCACTTATTGGGGGGATTGGGCTCAGACAGCTATTCGCACCCCCCAAGTTAGCAGGCCCAATGCGCTGAACATGAATTTCTTGCTATTCTCACCCCTCTGGCTATTTCTTTATATATTTCTATTTTATTTTCTTTTCATTTTTCATTCATTTTTAAAAATTCATAATAAATAGAAAAATCATTATTTCTAATTCATTCTTTTTGCATATTTTTCTTTAGGATGTCTAGAAAATTATAAAAAATAAAAACTGCATTTTATTTTTTATTTGATATTTTTCTCATATTTTCTAAATAAATAACATTTTAAATGGTTTCATTTCATCCATGATTTTGTTATTTTTTGTTCTATCAATTGCTTCAATATTTTTCATCCATTTTTTTAGGTTGTTTAGTTTAGACATTGAACTTGTAGAAACAATTTAGTTCCCATTTTTTAGAATTAAATTTTAGGTGCTTAGTGTAAGTGTGAACAACATGGACAAAATTAGGGTTTTTAGGTGATGACTTAGGAGATTTGATTCTTTCCCCTTAGGGCTTAGGGTTTGACTAGTTTAGTTATGGGACTATAGGGGCTAGGGGTAGTTATTAGATCCCTTAGAAAAAATCAGGATTCCCCTACTGCTATTAATATGCTGTTGTATCTGATTGACTGGTGTGGTGTGCCCTCTGGGGATTATTGCTTGATTGTTTGGGTATTGGGTTTGTCTGGGGACTTGGGAGAGCTGAAGACTTGGGGAGATGAAGACCATTGGAGATCCAGAGATTGAAGATCAACTGCCAGAGTTGGAGAGGAGGTTCTTGCTAGCAGCTGCTGAGGAGACTAGGGTTTAGGAGCTAGGCAGAGCTCTAGATTAGAAAGCTTGCTTCTCAAACATAGATGGCTTTGTTTGCCTCTATTCTTTCTCTATGATTCAAAGTCTCTTTCAAATATCCACCTCCTTCCTTTGGAAGGATCAGTGAATGTATTTGAAAGATAGAACTTTTGAGAGAAAACTTTTTGTTTAATGTTAACAGTTGATGAACCACCCTTGGTAGGTAATTAACTGTCTAACATTCATTCACTTCATCTGGTTGGCTGATGTTCATCCTGGAGCCTGAGACTTGAAGAAAAGCCATTGCAGATAGAAGACTGATGATCAAAGCCCTTGCCTGAAGGCCATGAAGATGGAGATTGATGCTTGTTGAAGCCCATAAATGATTGGAGATTACTTGAAGCCAGATGTTGATTCAGAGCTGCTGATGCTGTTTCTTTTGCTGTTGTATGTCATTGCTGATGTATTGATTGGTTTTCTGGACTGTATTGTTTGCTGTTTACCCTGTTGGGTTGAAAGTGAAGTCTGTTCACTTTTGCCTATTGCTTTCTAGGTTCGAGGTTGAGTGGGACTCCCTTGCCTCGCTTGTACTGTTGCATCCATGCATTTTACTGCTTTATTATATCTGTTATTGTTTCTATGTCTGCCTCTCCCGTAGGATCTCTGTTTCTCTCTGTGCAAGAGAGGAGCATGATAGACACTAGGTCTTAACCCATGCATGATAACATTAGGATAGTTTGATTCCCTTCGTAACCGTAGGTTAGAGTTCTGTCTCTTTCTTTCTCAAAACAAACAGAAAAACACATAAAGATTTCAAACACAATAAAAGACACTTCTTCCGTAAAAGAACGTGAACTCATCAAGACGTCATTTTTGTCCGCCGGGACTGCTAATCAAGAAAACCTTTTTCAGAAGGAATAAAATCAATCAAGGCAGACTTGTGTCGTACGTGGCCCGAACTACGTCTGCTCTGATCTTTCATGTTGTGTGGAAGTACGTAGGCATAGGATGCGATATCCTAGCGAGCAACCTTCCCCTCCTTTCCCGTAGGTAGGCGAACTACGTTGACTCTGATTTCTCGTTCCAGACGGGAATACGTAGGCATAAAGTGCGATACTTTGCCGAGTCATTTTCTTTTCTTTTAACCCTTGACCTATAGTTTAGATAGAATAACAATCCATACCCGAAGACAAGCGTGGATCCCGTCGAGTATGACGGACGTGAGGGGTGCTAATACCTTCCCCTTGCGTAACCGACTCCCGAATCCAGGTTTTGGTTGCGACGACCATACCTTTCCCGTGTTGTGCGAGGTTTACTCTGAGCGTTTCCTTTCCCTCCCGTGGGATAAATAACGCACGGTGGCGACTCTTCTGTTCAGCCGGCGCCGATTTTCGCAGTAGCGACAGCTGGCGACTCTGCTGGGGATCCAACGTCCCCTAGCTGCTAAGGACTGCGATAGTCCTTATGCATTTGGGATCCAACGTCCCTTAAGAGAGTCAATCCTAACGCTTGTTTTCCCGTCGAGGATTTTGTATGGATTTATATTTCTGACCTTTATTTTCAGCATTATATATTGTTTATTATTGCTGTATTGGGGTGTGACGGGTGTTCTGATATTGAGTGAGAAGCCGGACCTGGGCTTGAGTGCACCTAGAATTAGAGTAGAAAGTAGTGGGCGCGTGCCGGCTTTGCTTGCATTATGTCTCATGAAATCTACACTCGGACGAGGTTCTTCTGGTTGGCTTCTTTTTCTACCCTTTGGGTCGAAGGGGTTGTTGGTAAGCTGAATTGTCGACTCCGGGAACCGATCATTTGGAAGTTGGCTAAGTGAGGCCTCTTCAGGAATTGATGATGCCACTCCTTCTGGGAATCGTATCATCAACCCTGAAAGTCTGTGACGCCGACGACCGCATAGGATGCCATACCTTTGTCAGTTACTAGGACATCCACCTGTGAGAGGGTTTGGGGTTATGCAGGTAACTAGACCTTCAGACTACCGGTTATTTCTTGATCAGAGATCCTGGGAATTTATGGAGAGTTAGGAGGTCTGTCAGAGACCATTTGGAGATGTGTTCTGAGGTCTGTCAGAGACCAGTTGGAGAGTTCTGAGGTCTGTCAGAGACCAATTGGAGATGTGATTTGAGGTCTACCAGAGACCAGTTGGAGTTATGGTTTGAGGTCTGTCAGAGACCAGTGTTGGAGCTTCGTTTTAGGTCTATCTGAGACCAGGGTTTGATGACTTCTGGATGGTCTATCTGAGACCTTTCTTGATTGGGTTCAGGCTATTCAGCTACAGCTTTGGTCCCTGTTGCATGTTACTTGCATTGCATTGCCTGCATATCCATTACCACTTGCATTTCACTAACGTGTGTCTGTGCTGCAGGTGCATTTGCATATTCCCCGGTTCTAGTACCCAGACTTCTGAGTTTTGATCATGGCTGGTTTGAGGAAAACAGTTGCGTATAAGCTGCCTTCACCTAATATTACTTCTTTGCTTGGTCTGATATCTCTTGCTGATGAGGAGGTTAAGAGAAGCTTCAGAATGAGTCATGGGAGGTTACTGAGATTAGTCTGCAAGCCCACTGCTGATGAGATGAACGAGCTATACACCTTGATGCAGTTCTATGACCCCGCATTGAGATGCTTTACTTTTGCTGACTTCATTCTAGGGCCTACCATTGAGGAATATGTGGAGTTTACTGAGCTTCCCGTGCAGAACAAGGTTCCCTTTATTCACTCTGCTGCTGAGCCCAAGTTGGAGGACTTAGCCAAAGCCTTGCATATGAACGCTGCTGAGTTGTTGGTGACTTCTTGGCTTGGGGTTCCCGGTTTCTCTCTAGATTTTCTGGTTGGCAAGGCTCAAGAGTACGCCAAGAACGGTTGTTGGGTGGTTTTCAATGCTATTTTGGCTTTATGCATTTATGGAATTGTGCTGTTTCCTAACTTGCCCAATTTTGTAGACCTGGATGCTTTCTATCTGTTTGCTGCAGGCAACCCAGTGCCAACGTTGATCGGAGACTTCTACCACTCATTGCACTACAAGAACGAAAACCGAAGGGGAAAAGTTGTTTACTGCTGTGCTCCTCTATTAAATATGTGGTTCAAAAGTCATCTCCCCATGAAGGGACCATTTGTGGACGGTGCAACCTCAGCCAGTTGGTCAGAGCGCCTGATGAGGCTATATTCCGAAGACGTTGTGTGGTTTGATCGAGACCTGTTGGGATCTGAGCTCATCTTCAGCTGTTCTGGGTACCCTAATGTGCCGCTGATAGGAAGAAAAGGGTGTATCAATTACAACCCTTCTCTATTCATTCGTCAGTTCGGATATGCACTGAAGAATCCACCTCAGGAGGAAGAAGTACGGGAATCTCTGTACTTCACAGGTGACGTGAAGGGGGAGTTATTAGCCAAGTTGCAACATGCCTGGACACGCATTAACCGCAAAGGGAAGCCACTGTTAGGTAAGAACGATTGTCAGGCTTATGAACCTTACAGGGTTTGGATCCAGGAAAGAGCAAGTCAGTTATTAATGCCATTTCCCGCTGCACCCGTCACTGTTCCCGTCCCAGCAGAAGAGCCAACTACTGTTTCTAGGGAGGCCTACGAGCAAGTTGTGAAGGAAAAGGAAGCCTTGTTGAAGATCAACGAAGGGTTAGAGCAAGAGCTAGCTCAAGTACGCAGTGAGAAAAACAAGGCCGTATATGCTTTCCAACAACAAATTGAGTTGTTAAACAGGTTAGGGGCTGAGTTGACTGAGGAAAAGAAAAAGCGTGAACGTCTGGGGCAAGAGTTCAGAAGCTCCCATGACATGCTGGAAGCCAAAAAGAAGGCGCTTGACGCAGCACACCGAGAAATCTCCTCTTGCAATAAGACTTGGAATGCTACGCTCACCAACAATAGGATGAGAGAAGACAAGCTGAAGCAGCAAATCTCCGACCTCGAAGAGAAGTTGAAGTCTAGCATCAAGAAGTGTGAGGAAGAAGTGATGACCCGGTATAATGTCCAGCATGCACTGAACAAGGCAATCAAATCCAGAGATGAAGCGGTGTCTCAGAAGCGAAAGCTAGAAGATTGCTTCGGAGAAGCAACATGGGAAGAAACTGCTGAAGACGTACGCCGTGTTCTTAAGAAGAGAAACCAACTTGTTGAAGGGCTGCTTGATCGACCAAGCCATCCAGAGACCAAGAAGTTGATAGAGGAGTACCAGACTTTTGGGAGGATTTGATCATTTCATATAGTAACTTGTATGCTTTATTTGCATAGTGCTGACCATCACCAGGATTGTTGGTTGAGGTCATGCCTTCTTTGTACTCTCAGTGATATTGTACTCTGGGCTTATTGATTTTCCCTGCAATATATGAGGCTTTCTATGATTCAGCTCCGATATTCCTATTGTCAGCACTGTCACCGCACTGGCACCTTCACACTAGAACTGGGGGAATGAATTTCCCTAATGCACAGACACATTGCATTGCATTCATGTTCATATTGCATTACAGGTAATCTTTGAATAAGCATCTTATTTCCTGCTCTGCACCAGGAACTTTTCAGGATTGCAGATCAGCACCCGCACCGCTATTCTACCCGCACCAACTGTCGAAGAATCATGGATCAAATGCAGAACGAGATGCAAGATGTACGCGAGAAGCTCGCTCTCTTTATGCAGACCATGAAAGCTATTGCAAAAGGGCAGGAGAATTTGCAGGCCATGGTCCAGCCTCTGTTGGCTCGAAATGCTGGTCACGGTAATGAAGATCATCAGTCTGTACGGGTCGATACTGTTCATGGAGACGGCACTCCCACGCCAGTGGCTCCACCTGTAGTCAATATACCTGCTGCTAACATCAACAACGCTACCGCTGCTGTGAATGGTAACGTCGGAGTTGGGAACGAGACTGTTGTCCATAACGTTGGGCTGGGTGATGTCAATTTGGGGGATAATACAGGAGGCAATGGCTTCGTCAATGCTGGATTCGGATTCAATGACCAGGGATTCGATAATGCGGGGAAATATGGTTTCAATGCTCAAGGCTTTGGGCAAGATGGTTATGGTGTGACCAACCAGGGTTACGGAGGTTTTGGAAATGGAAACGGTGCTGGATTTATGGCTTTTGGTCCTGCTGGAGGTGTTCAAGGGTACGGCAACAGAGGCCGAGGTCCGGGGATGAATCAGATCAGAGCTGGACGTAATGGATATGATGGGTATGGGGCTGGAAATGGTATGTGGCAAGAAGATCAGCAGGAGGACGCTTTCTCCGGAGGAGGTTTCGAAGGGCCGATGGATGACTCCCAGAAGATCAGAATGCTAGAGGAGCAGATGAGGGGAGTCCTGAACCAAACTGCTGTGGGTTTGGACATGGCAACAATGGGGCTGGTACCTGGCCTGAGGGTGCCAATTAAATTCAAAGCTCCTGCGTTTGACAAGTATAAAGGAGACACATGTCCAAAAGTGCATGTACGAGCTTATTACAGAAAGATGTCTGCATACTCAACTGATGAAAGAATGCTAATGCATTTCTTTCAAGATAGTCTGTCGGGTCCTTCCCTAGAATGGTACATGGGGTTGGAGCCAACTGATATCAAGACATGGAAGCAATTAGCAGAGGCATTTGTAGCTCACTACAAGTATAATAGCGATTTGGCGCCCAATCGGGTCCAATTGGCAGGGCTGTCGCAAAAGAAGGGGGAGAGCTTTAAAGAGTACGCGCAAAGGTGGCGCGATATGGCTGCCAGGGTCCGTCCTCCTGTGGAAGATAAGGAAATGAATGACATGTTTGTCGGCACATTCACCGGTCTGTTTCATGATATGCTGTTTCACACGTCTCTGGCCAGTTTTTCAGACCTGATTCTGATGGGAGAAAATATTGAACGTAACATTAAGCAAGGAAAATTCCAGGTTGAGGAATCAACTGCATCTGGCAGTAATAGGAAAGCTTATGGTGGGCGCCGTCAGGGCGAGGCAAGCGCAGTATTTGGAGGCCGAGGCCGAGGCCGAGGCAGGGGACGAGGTCAATATCGTCAGCCGCAGCAGGTGGCGAGCGTTACTATCCCGTATCAACAACAACCACTCCAGCAACAACAACCGGTTCAGCAACAGCCAATGCAACAGCAGCAGCAGCCTCAGCAGGGGGCACAGCAGGCTCAGCGAAGATTCCAGGGTAGTAAACCAAGAAGAGTGTTTGAGAAGCCTCCCTCAACCTATGCAGATTTGTTGCAGACATTGTTGGGATTGAACCTGGTAGAGAAAAGAACTCTGGCACCGATAACGGGAGCTCCCCCATTTGGTTATGACGCAAGCAGGCATTGTGAGTTTCATTCTGGGGCTCCGGGTCATGATATAGAAGGTTGCCATGCTTTTAAGCATGTTGTGCAGGATCTTTTGGACAATAAGACTATCAATTTCGGAACGGCAGGTCCGAATATAGTGCAGAAACCCATGCCTAATCACGGGGCAAATGCCATTCTAACCGAGGAAGGGTTGAATCCGATTATGAATGTTGAAAATTTAAAGACACCGCTGAGCGAGATAAAGAGCCGACTGTTACAAGGGGGTGTTTACCCAGGATGTAACGAGTATTGCTTAGAATGTTGGACCCTAGCTGGGGGGTGTGATGATTTGAAGAAGGGCATTCAGGCTTTAATTAATGAAGGTATATTGCAGTTTGACCAAGCAGCAACTGAAGAGCCCGCAGGGGCAGTAGCAGATGATCAGAATGATGTGGCCACTGTAACGGTTCCTCGGAAGACGATCACTATCGCGGCACCAGCTCAACGACCACCGATTACCATAACTAAGGCCGGGCCGATCCCGTACGAGAACACGAAAGCAGTCCCATGGTCATATGGGTTGGAGGTGTATTGTGACGGGATAAAGGTTGATGTTCATAAACAGCCAGCCGAGACTGTGGATAATGTTGTTGGTTCAGGAGGTATGACGAGGAGTGGCAGGATCTTTATATCCCCTGAAGTGGAGGCCGAAAGACTCGCTAAAGGAAAAGGGAAGGCGGTTGAGAATGTCCCAGTGCAAGCAAGTGACAAAGAATCGGCATCGAAAGACGTAGAAGAGTTCATGCGCTTGATTCGGAAAAGTGATTATAAGATTGTGGAGCATCTGCAGCAGACGCCGTCCAAAATATCTATCCTGTCATTGCTGTTGTGTTCGGAAGCTCACAGAAATGCTTTGTTGAAAGTCCTGGATACTTCTTTTGTACCCCAAGACGTCTCCGTGAATCAGCTAGAAGGAGTGTTGGCACATGTGAATGCAGGCCACAGCTTGGGCTTTACTGATTTTGACTTGACTCCGAAAGGAAGAGATCATAATATGGCGCTGCACGTATCTGTCGAGTGTAGAGGATCAGTAATGTCGCACGTATTGGTTGACACCGGGTCGTCTTTGAATGTGTTGCCCAAGAAGGCGATGATGAAGCTGGATGTTAGAGGAATCTTGTGTACGCCCAGTGATTTGGTAGTCAGAGCGTTTGACGGCACGCGGAGAACAGTCTTTGGATCGATTACATTGCCTCTACAGGTGGGGCCGGAGGTGTTTGCCACTGAGTTTTATATCATGGATATACAACCTGCGTACAGCTGCTTGCTTGGAAGACCCTGGATTCATGGGGCGGGGGCAGTCACGTCCACCCTGCATCAGAAGTTAAAATATATGGTCGGAGACAGCGTAGTCACTGTATGCGGAGAAGAGGACATTCTGGTCAGCCATCTGTCGTCATTTAAATATGTGGAGGTCGACGGAGAAATCCACGAAACACCCTGCCAGGCATTTGAAGGGTTGTGCATCAAGAACAAAGGTCCCGGGCCGAGCAAAGCGTCGGAGATAGCCGTCTCATCGTACAAAGAGGCTCAAGCTCTAGTAGAAGCAGGAGAAGCAAAGGGCTGGGGCAAAGTGCTGGACATTCCTGTGAAGATGGACCGGTTCGGGCTGGGATACCAACCGTCGTCATCAACTCCTTCCGTGGGAGCGCCCCGTTTCAGAGGGCCAATCACCATCTCTGCCAGTGGGGTGTGTCATGAAACCGTCAATGCTGCTTCGGAGTCTGATGAAGGAGACAGCGACTGTGATATGGATGCCTGGATTCATCCAAGCACGCCAGGACAAGGACTGTGCAACTGGTCTATTCAGGAGCTTGTTCCTGTGACTTTTAAACAGTAATGCTTTGCTTTATTAATTGTTGAATAATCTGATGTCTTGCCCGGGGCATCAGGATTTGCTTAGGGCTGTGTTGTTATGAACATTGCGTGTCAATCATTAAATAAATGGCGTTTTTTCATGTGCAAATACTGTAATCCCTGTCTTTCTTGTTTTATATTTTTCAATAAAATGGCGACGTGGTTGTTCGCGTTATACGTGTTTTGAAGCGCTTAACCGTTCCTTTTGCAGGATAACATTCTCAGATGACATCCTTGAACCACCTATGACTCGTCCCGACTTTGAGCACCCGGTATTTCAGGCCGAAGAAGAGGTTGTCGAAGATAATGACGTTCCTAAAGAACTGTCTTGGTTAGTGAAGCAAGAGGAAAGAGCCATTCTGCCTCACGATGAGGTCATCGAAATTATCAACTTGGGGTCGGAAGGGGTTGAGAAGAATATTCATATCGGAGCCGCACTACAGAGTGATATCAAGCGAAGACTGGTTGAAATGCTCAGGGAGTATAATGATGTATTCGCTTGGTCGTATGAAGATATGCCAGGGCTCGATACAGATATGGTTGTGCATCGCCTGCCACTGAAAGAAGATTGCCCGTCAGTCAAGCAAAAGCTTCGCAGAACTCGACCAGATATGGCAATGAAGATCAAAGAGGAAGTTCAAAAACAATGGGACGCTGGTTTCCTGGCTGTGACAAAATATCCCTCATGGGTTGCCAACATCGTACCAGTGCCAAAGAAAGATGGCAAGGTTCGGATGTGCGTAGATTATCGAGATTTGAATAAAGCAAGCCCAAAAGACGATTTTCCACTTCCTCACATTGACGTGTTAGTTGATAATACTGCTCAATACTCCGTATTCTCCTTCATGGATGGCTTTTCAGGCTATAACCAGATTAAAATGGCGCCAGAGGATATGGAGAAGACCACTTTCATAACGCCTTGGGGAACATTTTGCTACAAAGTGATGCCCTTTGGTTTGAAAAATGCTGGGGCAACATATCAGCGTGCGATGACGACTCTTTTCCATGACATGATGCATAAAGAGATCGAAGTTTATGTTGACGATATGATTGCCAAATCCCAGACGGAGGAAGAGCATCTGGTGAATCTGCTGAAGTTATTTAAAAGGCTTAGGAAGTTCAGGCTGAGGCTGAACCCTAATAAATGCACCTTCGGGGTGAGATCGGGTAAGCTCCTGGGGTTTATCGTAAGCGAAAGAGGAATAGAGGTCGATCCTGCTAAAATAAAAGCGATTCAAGAAATGCCGACGCCTAAAACAGAGAAAGAGGTGCGCGGGTTTTTAGGGAGGTTGAACTACATCGCCCGGTTCATATCTCACCTAACGGCCACGTGTGAACCATTATTCAAGCTGTTGAAGAAAGATCAAGCTGTAACGTGGAACGAAAATTATCAAAAGGCGTTCGATAAAATAAAGCAGTATTTGCAGGAGCCTCCTATTTTGATACCCCCGGTGGCAGGTAGACCCTTGATAATGTATTTGACGGTTCTTGAGGGAAGCATGGGTTGTGTTCTCGGTCAACACGACGAGACAGGAAGAAAAGAGCATGCAATCTATTACCTGAGTAAGAAATTTACAGACTGTGAATCTCGATACTCAATGCTTGAGAAAACTTGTTGCGCGCTGGCCTGGGCCGCCAAGCGTTTGAGGCAGTACATTCTGAATCATACAACCATGCTCATCTCGAAGATGGATCCTATCAAATATGTATTTGAAAAGCAGGCGTTGTCAGGTAGAATTGCCCGTTGGCAGATGGTCTTGACTGAATATGATATTCAATACGTCTCGCAAAAGGCTATAAAAGGGAGTGTGTTGTCTGAGTATCTGGCAGAGCAGCCTATTGAAGAGTACCAACCGATGAGGTTTGATTTTCCTGACGAGGATATCATGTACCTAAAGATGAAAGACTGTGAAGAGCCGTTGCCAGACGAAGGACCGGAGTTGGGTTCCAAATGGAAGATGATATTTGACGGAGCCGTGAATGCTTACGGTAATGGAATAGGGGCAATAATCACCACGCCACACGGGTCGCACATCCCGTTTACTGCCCGACTGACCTTTGTTGTTACCAATAATGAGGCCGAATACGAAGCTTGTATAATGGGGCTTGAAGAAGCCATTGATTTGCGAATCAAACATCTGGACGTATACGGAGACTCAGCTCTGGTGGTGAATCAGATCAAAGGGGAATGGGAGACACGTCAGCCCAACTTGATACATTACATGAATTATGCAAGGAGATTGTTGCCTTTCTTCGACAAGGTGGAATTGCATCATGTACCGCGGGCAGAGAATCAAATGGCTGACGCCCTCGCCACTTTGTCTTCCATGTACAAGGTCAACTTCTGGAACGAAGCTCCCCGAATCATTATCTCTCGGCTTGACAGGCCAGCTTATGTATTTGCTATTGATGAAGCATCTGATGGCAAACCATGGTATTTCGATATCCTTAATTTCCTGAAGAATAAAGAGTATCCGGCTGGGGCATCCAGTCAAGATCAGAAGACTCTCAGGAGATTAGCGGGTAATTTCTATTTGAACCCGGATGGCGTATTATACAGAAGAAACCACGATTTGGTGCTGTTGCGTTGTGTAGACGAAAGAGAGGCAAAGTTGCTCATGGAAGAAATACACGAAGGTACCTTTGGTACGCATGCTGGCGGACATGCTATGACGAGAAAGCTGCTGAGGGCAGGTTACTTTTGGCTGACGATGGAAACTGATTGTTTCAAGTTTACGAGGAAGTGCCACAAGTGCCAAATCTATGCTGATAAAATCCATGTGCCTCCAAGTCCTCTGAATGTAATGTCATCGCCATGGCCATTCTCGATGTGGGGAATCGATATGATTGGAAAGATCGAGCCGACAGCCTCTAACGGGCATCGGTTCATCCTAGTAGCAATCGATTATTTCACCAAGTGGGTGGAAGCGGCGTCTTACGCAAATGTAACGAAGCAAGTGGTGGCCAGATTTATCAAGAGAGATATCATTTGCCGATATGGGATTCCCGAGCGGATAATCACAGACAACGGGTCGAACCTGAACAACAAAATGATGAAGGAGCTCTGTCAGAATTTCAAGATCGAACATCACAACTCCTCCCCTTACCGACCCAAGATGAATGGCGCTGTTGAGGCGGCCAATAAGAATATCAAGAAGATCGTTCAGAAAATGGTGGTGACCTATAAGGATTGGCATGAGATGCTACCTTTCGCTTTGCACGGTTATCGTACGACGGTACGCACATCAACCGGGGAAACCCCGTTCTCGTTAGTATACGGAATGGAAGTGGTGCTACCATTAGAAGTTGAGATCCCTTCTCTGAGGGTATTGCGAGATGTTCAGCTGGACGAGGCAGAATGGGTGAAAGACAGGTTGAACCAATTGAGTTTGATGGACGAGAAGAGGCTAGCTTCTCTAGCATACGGTCGTTTGTACCAGAGCCGAATGAAGAAAGCGTACGACAAGAAGATACATCCGCGAAGCTTTCAGATGGGCGACCTTGTGCTGAAGAGGATTCTCCCGCCGCAAGCAGATCACAGGGGCAAGTGGACCCCCAACTACGAAGGGCCATACGTTGTCAGGAAGGTCTTTTCAGGAGGAGCGTTGTTGTTGTCCACTATGGACGGTGAAGACTTCACGTCACCTGTGAATTCGGACGCAGTTAAAAAATACTTTGCTTAAAATAGACCCGCTGGACAGAAAAAAGAGAGTCCAGGCAAAAATGGGGCATCCTGGCGAACCAAAAACGGAATGAAAGGTTCGGGCAAAAATTAGGGATAAAATTGAAAAAATTTACACCCGCGAAGTTGAAAACCTACACTGGGCGACTTCGGCAAAAAGGGGTATCCCGGTGAACCGAAAACCCGTAGAGGGCGGTTCACGCAAAAGTTAGGGATTCGAAAAGCAAATGACTGCGGTCCGAATTTGATCATTGCAATAAGCATCAATGCGGGAGAATACATTTGAGGAGTCGGTTATCTGATACAATCTCTTCAGAAGTGGGGATACCGGGAAAGCATTAGAGTCGGGCGAGTCATGGGAGGATCGGTTCGTGGTGTTCGTCTGCATCCCGTTGCCGACATGTGTACAAATTTAAGTTGTCAATATTTATGCTTCTTGTGCATACTTGTATACTTGTATATTTGCTTTGTGTAGCTTCCTCATTTCAGGAGTTACATCCCGTGTACAAAACTCCGCCCATTCAGGGGCCCAATCAATAGAATACGTTATTCAGTACTTGACACTGTTCTTTACTGCTTTGTGCATGATTAACGCCTAAGTTTGATGAAACTAGCATGAGTATAACGTCGCTGGCCCTTGCCAACAGTTGCTAAAGCTTTGAATTAACTGAAGATAACGTCACTAACCTGAGTTGATTTGGTTGCATAGGCTTGTCTTGTCTTGTTTGTGTTGTTGCAGGTTTCATAACCGTACGAGGAAGAGGATCAAAAGATTGCAATAACGAGGGATTCAGCCCTCACGCAGGTCATGCAGGTTCTTCCTGAAGAAGGATAGAACTCTCCAGCTAGTCGTAGCTTGTGCAAAAGGATTATCCAGCAAAGTTATTCATCCTCAACAGAATTGACGATTCCAAGATCGTAAGGCTGTATTCAGACAGTGTATCTCAAGCAGAGTGGTTTGGCCGCAAAGGATTAATAGTTGCGAGCTGTATCCAGACAAGTTCATCTTTCCTCGCAGGGTCATTTACCCTCTCCCGGCGGAGTCAGTTGGTTTTTCCCAAGAGAATCATCCCATCCCCGGCAGAGTCCTCTCTTTTCAGCAAGTGTCCTTTCCTCCCAGTGGAACTCGAAGATCAAGATTCTCCCCAGTAGAGTTGGTGGTGGGTCCTGTCATTTATTTTGTCCGGGACACCGTGTAATATCAGTTCACTCTCCAGCAGAAAGTCCGATCATACTGTGCACATCTGCTACCCCCCCAGCAAAGTTATATTCCCCAGCAGGGGGTTACCTCAACAGGGTGTTTGGTTTGAGTCCCAGTTTCCCAGCAGGGTTGACTTTATCCTTCCAGCATTTATTTTGCTGGAATAATTCTGTAGCATCTGGCTATCCCCAGCGGAGTCGGCATTATCTTCAGCATTTATTTTGCTGAAGCAGTTTCTGTACTCTAGCAGTTCAGGTGGAGAGAACTCTTGCTCAAATGAACTACCAAACATTCAAGATCTTGGCATGGGACATCCCATGATAATGTCGATTTCGGCCGTACTCCCCACAGAGTTATCAGGATAAGTTTCTCTTTATTCCCAGGCAGAGTTAGTTGTTATCAGGGGTTCCATGAATCAGAATTTCAGAGGCCTCCGGGCAGCAGAACAGGCATCCGATAGTTTGGTTTCCAGATATCCCCAGTAGAGTCCGCCCCAAGGTCGCTGTCACGTCAGTGCTAAAGAAGCTTGTGGGTTGGGATCAAGGGAGAACTACGTCCTGACGTGGACAATTTATCCCTATAGTGACGGGATTTCTTCAGAAGTGGGTGTCCTAACGTGGACAGATTTATTCCCCGGGTTGATGAGATGTGGTAGTCCTAAAGTGGACAGACTCGGGTTCTCGAAATTGGTGGAATGTGGAGTCATAACGTTGACAAAACTGATTACTCTTTGTGTTGGTGTCCTGACATGGACCATTTACTCTCAGCAGTTATCTTTCTTCGTGTTGGTGAAGCGTGGGTCCTGACGTGGACAGATCAGAGGAGATGTGAGTCCTGACGTGGACAAGTTTTATTTCCCCAGCGGGTCGAAGATGCCTGAGTCCTGACGTGGACAAATCAAGACGAAAGATGGGTCCTGACGTGGACGAGTTTATTCCTTACGTGGAAGAAAAATGGTTTCCTTACGTGGAAAGACGAGTTTATTCCTTACGTGGAAAGATTGAGTCCTCACGCGGACATATCAAGATTGATTCCTGACGTGGAAAGAAAGAGATTATTCCTGACGTGGAAGAGTTTAGTCCTGACGCGGACAGATCAAAGAAGTTATTCCTAACGTGGAAGAAGAAGATAGATTCCTTACGTGGAAAGTTTAGTCCTGACGTGGACGGAAAGAAGAAAAGGTATTCCTTACGTGGAAAGAAGAAGCATTCCTAACGTGGAAAGAAAGATTGATGTAGTATTCCTCACGTGGAAAGATTGGGGTTCCTTACGTGGAAAATTTGTGATTCCTAACGTGGAAAAAGGAAGAGTTTGACAAAGCAAAAGAAGACGTATTCCTTACGTGGAAGAGTTTGACAAAGCAGAGAAAAGCCACCCCTGACAGGGAAAAGCGATGTATTCCTTACGTGGAAAGGTGAGTCTTAACGTGGACAGTATTATTCCTAACGTGGAACGGTTATTCCTTACGTGGAAAGGTGAGTCTTAACGTGGACGGTGGTATTCCTAACGTGGAAGAGTTTATTCCTAACATGGACGATTTATCTCTGACGAGAAGGCAGACGAGCCGTCCCCAGCAAAGTTGTTGAAGTTTTTCCCGAGTTGACAGCAGATAGAGTCCTGACGTAGACAAGCAAAGGACGAAGTTTCCGATAATTCAATCTTTTTCAGGATGATGAGAAGAATCCCCAGCACGGTCGTACGAGATCAGTGGGTTGCCGTAACGGTTAAATTCAGCTGATGAATGTCGTTCCCCAAGCAGTGGTGCAATTTATTTCTGCGGTTGGCAAATTTTTGGGTTCCTAGTATTCAACCGTCTCGTACCGCGAATGTCTGAAGGCTCCGGGCTCTTCACCCAATCGGGTCCAAGTCGCTTGAATAGGGGCAGCTGTTGCACCCTAAAATTTGCCCAACCTTATTCACTTGGTTTATGTTTCAATGTCATTAGCATTTGCATATAGAGTCATGTACATAGACTCATCATCTGCATAGCATAAGCATAGCAAGTCATTCAACAGGGGACCAATCATTATTCTCATCTCTAGAGGCCTATCAAGAGGTTATTATCCTAATTCCATCTCATTCAAGTCATCAGAAAAGAATTTGAGAGCAGAGAGTTCAGCAGATCAAGCCTTGAGTCTATCTCCTATCTGAGGGTATCTGAGGGTCAACAAGGGGGTTGTGAGCTGTGAATAGAAGGCATGGAGAGTATCTAGACATCTTGGAGGACTTATAAAGTCATTTGGAGAAGAAAACAAGTTGTTGATGTGATCACCAGGTTTGCAGTTGAAGACAGTCAACTAGGGTTTCATCTGGGTCAACCCTAGGTCAACCCTAGGTCAATTGACTGATTGAAAGGCATTAAGGGCTATTGGAGAGATGTGGGGTTCATCATTTGACATGGAGAATAAGGATATGTTGTTGTGCTAAGAAGAATTCAAGAGAAATCAAGGAGAAGAGGAGTTTCTAAATTAGGGTTTCTATGTAAAATCCCCTAGTTTAGGTCAAATTTCCAAGCAAGATAAGTCAAAATGAAAGCTTCAAATGGATCCTTGGCCAACATGAAACTTGTAGAGGATCTCAAGACCTTTAATTTGAGTGGTGGAAGACATCAAGGAGATTTATAGAACTCAAGTTATGGTCCTTGCAAGTTACAGGTCCTCTGAGGTATCTGAAATTTTGTCTGTGAAAGTGACTTGACTTCAAAGCAACTTTTACCCCTCAAGGAGATTTCAAATGAATTTCTGGTCAACATAAGAATTATTCCTCATTGTCTTATCTTTCTAGAATGGTATAGTATGCCTTCATATGATTTTTGGAACTCAACTTATGATCTTGGCAAGCAAAGGGTATTTTGGTCATTTGTGAATTACAGGTCATTTTAACCTATGTCCAAAACTCATACAAGGAGGCCTCAAATGGAAAAACATACAACATCAAAATTGCTCCAAATGACATTTTGAGTCTAGAAAAGTGACCATGAGAGATTGGAAATGTCCATAGCACAAGGTTTCAAAATTGGTGAATTTAATGAAGAAAAATGGCTTAAAAAATGAGATTTTTCATATCTTGGCCAAATGATGCAAAATTATAGGTCATTTTGAATGGAAAAGGCATTTTAAAGACATTGGCTAAAGTGGAATTTTGAGCTTAGTTCATAATTTGTGAGTTATCCATGGTTGCTTGAATTGAAAGTAACATAATCCAAATTGAAAAGGAAAAATGCAAGGGAAATTTCTCCAATGTTCTAGGAGGTTCTAATGCAACCTATATATTCATGCAAGCTGATTCATGCAGGGGTTGGTGCTCCCATTTGTTCAAAGCTTCAATTTTCATTCATTTTCCCATTCTTGCATAAGCTTCTCAAACTCCCACAATTTCTCACCAATCTTCAACATTCTTGATTGAATCTTCATCATCATCTCACAAGGATCAGAATCCATACTTTCTTTTGTCAAATTGAGGAAGGAATTGCATCATTCACCATTATCATCCAAGAGGCATGAACTTTGGAAGTGAGTAATTCAAGGCTCTAGAACCACACTTGTTGCATACAGAAGGAATCACCAAGCCTACTGATCACATTCCCTTCATCACAAGCAGTTGATTTGAGGATCTCAGCACCTGTATCAAGGAATTACACCAGGTTTGTATTCTGTTCGAATTGCTTAATTTAGGTAGAATCTTAGGGTTTTGATAGCATAGAACGGTTAAGCATAGGTAGATGACTGGTTATGGTGATTTTAGAGAAGTTTCATGAAGTTTGAATATGAGGTATTAATTCTGTTGAGGCTCTTAACTCTTGGATTAAGGCATGAAAATGTTAGTAAAATAGCATGTTATGATCATGAGGAAGTGTAGATCAGCCTAGGATGAGTTTTGTGAAGAATTGGAGAAGTTTCATATCAGGCTCTAATGGTGGTTTCCATCTGTTACCTTCTTCGAATTGGCCGATTGTGTGATTTTTAATGGAAGCTGTGACCACAGACTTGTAGAGGGAAAGAAATGGAGGAGTTTTGTTTTTTACATCGTGTGTTTTCATGGCGTGTGGAGAGAGCATGAAGAGCTGGAATTATCGTGCATGGGAAGGGTTTCTGAAACCCTAAATGGCTGGAGGTTGAAGAAGGGTTGATGGCCATACGATTGAGGGTGGACCTTTGACCTGGGGGAAGTATCCAACGGCCACGATTAAAACTTCAGTCTGGTGGGAAAATTTAAAAATCAAAACGCACCATTTCACTTATTGGGGGGATTGGGCTCAGACAGCTATTCGCACCCCCCAAGTTAGCAGGCCCAATGCGCTGAACATGAATTTCTTGCTATTCTCACCCCTCTGGCTATTTC
Source organism: Lathyrus sativus (assembly GCA_963859935.3). Taxonomy (NCBI): domain Eukaryota; kingdom Viridiplantae; phylum Streptophyta; class Magnoliopsida; order Fabales; family Fabaceae; genus Lathyrus; species Lathyrus sativus. The sequence continues at coordinate 442,446,627 of OZ012740.1, read as the reverse complement.
TTTATATTTTCTATTTTATTTTCTTTTCATTTTTCATTCATTTTTAAAAATTCATAATAAATAGAAAAATCATTATTTTTAATTCATTCTTTTTGCATATTTTTCTTTAGGATGTCTAGTAAATTATAAAAAATAAAAACTGCATTTTATTTTTTATTTGATATTTTTCTCATATTTTCTAAATAAATAACATTTTAAATGGTTTCATTTCATCCATGATTTTGTTATTTTTTGTTCTATCAATTGCTTCAATATTTTTCATCCATTTTTTTAGGTTGTTTAGTTTAGACATTGAACTTGTAGAAACAATTTAGTTCCCATTTTTTAGAATTAAATTTTAGGTGCTTAGTGTAAGTGTGAACAACATGGACAAAATTAGGGTTTTTAGGTGATGACTTAGGAGATTTGATTCTTTCCCCTTAGGGCTTAGGGTTTGACTAGTTTAGTTATGGGACTATAGGGGCTAGGGGTAGTTATTAGATCCCTTAGAAAAAATCAGGATTCCCCTACTGCTATTAATATGTTGTTGTATCTGATTGACTGGTGTGGTGTGCCCTCTGGGGATTATTGCTTGATTGTTTGGGTATTGGGTTTGTCTGGGGACTTGGGAGAGCTGAAGACTTGGGGAGATGAAGACCATTGGAGATCCAGAGATTGAAGATCAACTGCCAGAGTTGGAGAGGAGGTTCTTGCTAGCAGCTGCTGAGGAGACTAGGGTTTAGGAGCTAGGCAGAGCTCTAAATTAGAAAGCTTGCTTCTCAAACATAGATGGCTTTGTTTGCCTCTATTCTTTCTCTATGATTCAAAGTCTCTTTCAAATATCCACCTCCTTCCTTTGGAAGGATCAGTGAATGTATTTGAAAGATAGAACTTTTGAGAGAAAACTTTTTGTTTAATGTTAACAGTTGATGAACCACCCTTGGTAGGTAATTAACTGTCTAACATTCATTCACTTCATCTGGTTGGCTGATGTTCATCCTGGAGCCTGAGACTTGAAGAAAAGCCATTGCAGATAGAAGACTGATGATCAAAGCCCTTGCCTGAAGGCCATGAAGATGGAGATTGATGCTTGTTGAAGCCCATAAATGATTGGAGATTACTTGAAGCCAGATGTTGATTCAGAGCTGCTGATGCTGTTTCTTTTGCTGTTGTATTTCATTGCTGATGTATTGATTGGTTTTCTGGACTGTATTGTTTGCTGTTTACCCTGTTGGGTTGAAAGTGAAGTCTGTTCACTTTTGCCTATTGCTTTCTAGGTTCGAGGTTAAGTGGGACTCCCTTGCCTCGCTTGTACTGTTGCATCCATGCATTTTACTGCTTTATTATATCTGTTATTGTTTCTATGTCTGCCTCTCCCGTAGGATCTCTGTTTCTCTCCGTGCAAGAGAGGAGCATGATAGACACTAGGTCTTAACCCATGCATGATAACATTAGGATAGTTTGATTCCCTTCGTAACCGTAGGTTAGAGTTCTGTCTCTTTCTTTCTCAAAACAAACAGAAAAACACATAAAGATTTCAAACACAATAAAAGACACTTCTTCCGTAAAAGAACGTGAACTCATCAAGACGTCATTTTTGTCCGTCGGGACTGCTAATCAAGAAAACCTTTTTCAGAAGGAATAAAATCAATCAAGGCAGACTTGTGTCGTACGTGGCCCGAACTACGTCTGCTCTGATCTTTCATGTTGTGTGGAAGTACGTAGGCATAGGATGCGATATCCTAGCGAGCAACCTTCCCCTCCTTTCCCGTAGGTAGGCGAACTACGTTGACTCTGATTTCTCGTTCCAGACGGGAATACGTAGGCATAAAGTGCGATACTTTGCCGAGTCATTTTCTTTTCTTTTAACCCTTGACCTATAGTTTAGATAGAATAACAATCCATACCCGAAGACAAGCGTGGATCCCGTCGAGTACGACGGACGTGAGGGGTGCTAATACCTTCCCCTTGCGTAACCGACTCCCGAATCCAGGTTTTGGTTGCGACGACCATACCTTTCCCGTGTTGTGCGAGGTTTACTCTGAGCGTTTCCTTTCCCTCCCGTGGGATAAATAACGCACGGTGGCGACTCTTCTGTTCAGCCGGCGCCGATTTTCGCAGTAGCGACAATATGTACACGTCTGATTTCTTGGTATGCCTTTAGAAAAACATTTTTCCTTTACACGACTCATCTTTACGGGTTTTATACGTGTCTAATATCTTGGGTCAGGTTATCTTGAGCGAGTCGGTTTAGTCCGAACCCAATGGAGCTTGCCCTGATTAATGACTTGTCTAAAAGAATATGGTTGAGTTGATATAGCTTATGGGCTATGTTGGCCATACTGCTATAAGGCTAACACGATACTATATTTGATTGAGATATGATTGAGAATGCATTTATAGCTGATTGAGAATATTATGGCCTAAAATTTAGGCTTTCAAAATTGATTATGAATCACCATTAAAAGTCATACAATTCATGAGAAATCACATTAAATTGTCTCTTACGTTTAGGATGAGTGAGAACTGATATATAACGCGATGATCGCTAGAAGAAAAGATATACACAAGTCACATAGTAGACATCTGACAAAAATTAGATTATGACTTTAGTGATCCTCGTTTGTAAAGTTAGCTTTGGTGTGCTTTTACGAGTACAAAATTTTCAAATCAACAAGAACTTACCTAAAATTATCTTTTCTACTTTGAAACCAATCACATTTAAATAAAACTAAATCTTAAAAATATAAAATTTCGGGAAGTAATTCTATTAGAAAGGCACATTGCTCCAACCATAAATATTCTTATCATGCAATAAACAAACAATTATCAAATACTTTTGAAGTTTTTACAACCATGATATACTTCTTTTTGAGCATCATGTACTAATTTTACCTGGATCTCTTCCCTTTCTAGTTTCCTCTACTCTCGCTCCTTTCTCTTGACACACTTGAGCCTTCACCACTATCATCCATCTTTAAATCTTTCAAATTTGATATCTCCGTTGATATTACTCCATTTGGATTTCATCTAAAGTAATAGTTGTGGATCATGTGCTTGCAGGTATAAAGTTGATGATCTTGCTGAGAACACTTCTAACATTTTGATGATGACAACACC